>CM034152.1:650865850-651223350 GCA_019776745.2 Taxus chinensis
GCTCCAACGGCTCCGCTCCTGTTTACACGGCCCGTGCTGAAGTATCATGTTGGATAGCCATCGTAAAATCTCCATGCTTGGCAGTTTGAATTGGATTTCTCCCATTTTTTGGCAGCAGACTCAACTTCTCCCCTATGGCGGAGTGAAACAGCATGGTTACCAACCCAAAATTTCCACTTGGCGGTGCTTTCCCAAATTTCCACTATTCATTCCTTAGCACGGGATTAACAACTTGGACTGCCATCGTAATATTTCCATGCTCGGCATACTAGCTCCAAATCCCCGCGTAATGGCTTGGACACATTAATCCACGGGCCTCGGCCTCAGCTTCACCATGCAAACTTGGCATGTTCATTCCTTATCTCCACAATTCCCACCAGCGCGCGTGATTTTCAGCTTGGCCTGCCATTCATAAAAATCCACTTGGAAATCAAGTGAAATATTTCCCATGCGTGGAAATATTGTTCTCTTGCCATGACACTATAATAATTGGCTATACGCAGCAGCTACAGGGTAGAGAAGTAAACTTTATCTCAGAAAATCAATCGCCTCCAGAGAGAGTTAATTGCGACAACTACCACAGGGTGATCCCAAGGAACTGTTGGTGTTGGTCCTGATGTTCTAGTTACATGCGACCACAGTCGTGATCAGTTGTTGTAAAATCTTGCCGCTATAGTAGAAGAACGAGATAAAGTTTTAGTTGAGTTGTTTCGCCTTTAATTTTGGAAATTCTCTTCCATGGAAGAAGCTCGACCGAATCTTGAGGCAGCTATTGTCCTCCGTCGAGTCATTAAAACTGAATTCATATTCCAACAAGGAAGCATCAATCTCTCCATGTTGATTAAACCGGGTCGAACTCATCATTTCTCTGCCTCAATGAGCCAACCATCGAAACATCCTCCACTCCTATCGAGACTCTTTAATGAAAAGCCAAACTCAGTTACTGAACTTACATTTCCTACTCATGAACTCGTCTAAGGCTTGTGATCTGAGTTATGACCGAGTTAGGACAAGGCACGAACTCCTTTGATGACTCGTCTCTTTATTCCCGATTTGACACTGTTTTAGCTCGATCGAGCGAGATAAGCTTATCAAACTCCTCGATGGCTCGCATAACAAAAAAAAAAGAGCGATCTCACCTAATGACCAGAAGTGGGTCCCTGGGACCAATGTCATGATTTGATAGTAATAAGGCCCTATTTTCCAATTTTTCCATGTGCGTAAAATTGGATAACACTCCTTTCACAAAAAAGGTGAATTTTTGTAGGTTTCTGTAAGAAAAATTCACCTGGAAAGCTCATGAAAAGCATGAAATCTATAAAAAATATGTTGTCACTTGATAACACAGTGTTACTGACAGGCGTCAAAATCACCTTTTTGTCGGGTGTCAGAAACTCTTTGCTGTCACATGACAGCAAGTGGCCTCTGATGCCTATCAGCACCATCACACTGTCCCGTGACAAAAGGAGGTTACTGTCACACATCAGAATCTCCTTGCTGTTGCACGACAGTATGATTCTTGTTGTCGCGCGGGTTTCAGAATCACCTTGCTATCGAGCATCAGAAACACTTTGTTTTCACGTGACAACAAGTGACCTCTGATGCTCGTCAGCACCATCACACTGTCGCATGGAAAAAAGAGGTTGTTGTCACACGTCAGAATCTCTTTGTTGTCACATGACAATATCATTCTTGTTGTCATGCGACAATATTGTATTGCTGATGGGCGTCAGAGACAACTTGTTATCATGCATCACCAAAGAATTTTTGGCGCCCATCGACAGAATCACACTGTCACTTGTCACCTCCCCTTAACCCTAATTTTCCCTATAAATACCAACCTGGCCCCTCATTTTCACGATTATTTCCCGTATAACAAATGTTTTTCCTTCTCCGAGTAATTTTTTCCACAGGTATCGTATGTTCATGGACATGTTTTAAACCAAATTCAAAGTCATGGCTTTTGCCTCTGGTGCCCAAGATGAACCCCAGGATCCAACACCCGGAGTCTCCAAGGGCAAGATTCAATACAGAAGTGCCTTGTGCCCCTACATACATGTAGTTATTGAAATGAATGTAGAATATAGGAATTCCATAATAGCATCTGAATTCCAAGGGCTTGTTAGCATGCCCCAATTTGAGGTTGACCATCAAACTCTTGACTACCTACTTTTGTCCTACAATACATAAAACAATACTTTTACTGTTACATTAGATGATCACCATACATTTTCCTTTGGTGTTGAACCTGTTGATATCTATCGATTGACATGCCTCCCATTTAAAAATGTGCCGATTGTAACAACCAAAGCAACCCTCACTAAAAATGACAAGAGTTTACTCGAATCTAGTTATGGGTTCAATGTTGATTGTAAGTATACTTTTCTCTCATTTGAATGTTTGTTTTATATTAATTCATATTGATTCTGATTCCGATGACTTACAACCCATGTCAACAAATCAAGATGAGGAGTGGATATGCAAGATGTTGCACACCACTTTCTTGCTGCCTTAATTTCTCTATTTCAAGCTAGAATTATTATGCAAGGTTGACAATCTGACATTCCAAATTGGGTTGTTGCATATATTCTTACAACAATTGGAAACCAAAAATTTGACCGGTGCACATTTTTATCAAACAAGATAAAGTCAGACATTAATAATGCAACAATTTCAGAAAAACCAGTTATTCATTCAACTAACTATCTCCTAACTCTTTGTTATGAGGCCTATTATAATTTGAAAAATGAACTAACTCCAACTTGTACAAACAAGACAATGAAGAATTTGTCAATTCCTTTTGAGGAATAATAGGTAAAATTTTAATCGTTTGTTAAATATTAGTCGTTTTTATATTTTTCTTATTGAATCTTTTTAGTATGTAGAGAATATTTTTGGAATCACTTCCACAAAAAAAATTTGCATTGAGAGGAAGAGGCCAACAACATGCTGAGGCCTTTGGAGAATTACAATTAGATGGCTTTGTTCGCACATCAGCTGATGGCCATGTTTTTGCATTAACAAAATGATAGAGGCGTAATACCCTTAAAATTCTAAGTAGGGTTGAATACATTTTGAATTACCATCTTGAATTGACATGTGGTTGTTGTGCTTGCAGGGACTTTTGACTACATGCATGCTTCAAGGAAAGCATTGCCAACTCACTCGGTATAATCTCGTGCAATTTTTGAATCTCAACAACAATTACCAGCATCAGCTCCAACTGAATCCATTCAAACTATGTCATAGTCCCCCTAGTTTACACAATCAATTCGTACCGCAACAAAATCCGTTCACAAGGTATACTTCATTTTTTTGAGTTCTTTAATACTTTACATATTTTATAGTAATTACTATGACTTGATGCTGATGTTCAAAGTTGATAGAAATCTTTTGTCTTCTACTCAAAATCTGCAAACCACACCTACTCAATCAACCCCGCAACTTCGTTTCAAAATGCCGACAAGAGGTTCAGGACAAAAGACCAGTGGTAAATGCATGTCGTTGATTTCGTCCCCTAGTGGGAAACTAAACATACCCTCCTCATTCGCTATTCTGACGCTCTCTCTCACTGGCTGTCCCACTGCAACAGGGCAATCAGTTTTGAATCAAATAAATAAAGATGAAGATTACTTGGGCATCAATAGCAGTGACCCATCTGGTTTTTTCAACACACATGATATGATTCAGGGCTAGCAGGTATATTTCCATTTCAATTTAATTTTAAATTTAATTAAATTTTCAACATTTCAATTTCAATTTTAATATGAATTTCTATTATTACTTTTAGGATCAGCGCACCCAAAAGGAAAAAGATGTAGCAAACGTTGATCAAACTAAAAGCCACCATACTTCTCCTTCAAAAATCATCCTCTTTTGATACAGATAGTGATGACCTGCCAACATTTCCTTTGGAAAACTTGATTGGCTATGATTTTCAATCCCACGTGAATGAATTTTATCACGCCTCAAATCAGTGAGCTCATTCAATGGGAGAGAAGGGAAAAAGTATTAATATCTGAGATAGTAAGTCATTATGAAAACCATTTGTAAAGAGAGAACTTATTTGCAACAGTCAAAAATCAACCCGCGAAGATGGATGCATTATTCTTCAGAGCTAAAAGTGAGATTGTCGCATATAATAACACCTATAACGACAATATTTTAGATAAAGTATTAAACAAATTGGAAAATATCAGTGCTGAGGCCCAGGCCTATTTTAATAAATGGTCTAAGGACAAGGAGATGGCGGTGATTGCAAACGCTAAAAGAGATAGAGCTATCGTAAGTATAATCGGTTTGAAAATAGAATTTTTATTAAGTTCAATTAAAATTAGTTTTTTCAATATTTAATTGACCCTACTCTTTTTGTTGCAGCTGAAAGATGAAAATTTAAAGATTCAACCTAATGTGTTCCAAGTTCACTTGGAAACGGCCAAGAACAGTTTATCCATAGCAATTAAGATGAAAGAAAATATTTTTTTGGTTTAAAAACAAAACAATACACTTAAGCAGATAATTAAAGAGAATGGCTATGACCCTGAGATTTTATTCAAAGCAAAGGCAGCATCAGATCCTTCTTTGACATTCCATGGAGATTCTACAAAGGAAGAAGAAGAAATCATCAAGAACCTAGAAATGACTGCTGAGGATATGATTAGTTCAGGGATAATTGAGGGAAGGAATACAATAGGGTATGGTGAGAATGTTAAGGATTGAGACTTGAGGATTGGGGAACCTCAAAATTGATACTTGAATATTTGTTTAATTTGAAGAATGAAAGTTGATACGTGAATATTTTTTTAATTTGAAGTTTGGATTTAAACTTTATGCAATATTATCTCGCTTTACAATGATGGTCATAGTTATATTTATCATTAGATGTGGATGTCTCAATAATGAAATTAGAGTAGATGTGGTTAAAGTTATTATCCATTTATTCATTTTAATTTTGATAATGAAGTTAGAGTAGATATGGATGACGATGAAAGATATAGATGATGATGAAATATATGCATAATCATGATTCATGGGTTTATACTTTATGCAATATTATCTCTGCTTAGATGTGGATGTCTGGATGATGAAAATAAAGTAGACGTGGTTTACATTGTGGATAATGAAATTAGAGTAGATATGGATGATGATGAAATATATGCATAATCATGATTCATGGATTTAAATTTTATGCAATATTATCTCCACTTAGATTTGGTTTAACATGTGGATGATGAAATTAGAGTAGATATGGATGATGATGAAATATATGCATAATCATGATTCATGGATTTAAACTTTATGCAATATTATCTCTACTTAGATGTGGATGTCTGGATAATGAAAATAAAGTAGATGTGGTTTAACATGTGGATAATGAAATTAGAGTAGATACGGATGATCATGAAATATATGCATAATCATGATTCATGGATTTAAAATTTATGCAATATTATCTCTGCTTAGATGTGGATGTTTGAATAATGAAAATAAAGTAGATGTGGTTTAATATGTGGCTAATGAAATTAGAGTAGATATGGATGACGATGAAATATATGCATAATCATGATTCATGGATTTAAACTTTATGCAATATTATCTCTGCTTAGATGTGGATGTTTGGATAATGAAAATAAAGTAGATGTGGTTTAACATGTGGGTGATGACATCTTATATTTTTTATGACATTATAATGGATCATATATTTATTCATTTAGAATGTGGTGTTATGAGGAAATAGGATGTGGATGTGGATGATAATGATAATTTTATTACAAAAATTAAGAATGTGGTGTGACAGATACATCTTAATAAATTAAGGGTTTCTTCTCTATCTTTTAAATTTCGAACTCTTTAATATAATATATTATTTTCTTCACATTTAATTTCAAACCTTCATATTGAATTGAAACGACAAAGCTCAAAGGAAAAAAAATCTACTTCACATTTAAAACTATGGCTAAGATATGTTTTAAGGTACCTCTTGTGTTCTTGAGCAAGCTAGATGACCTTTGATTCTCAGGAATTCAACACAAAAAATGGATAAGGATTAGAATAAAAATTAGTGAGTTTCTTGATAATCTCAGTCCCAAGAAGCGAGAGCTTCCTTGGATGGATGTCAACTCATGTTTTTAATAAATATAAATGAAATGAAGAGATTAACATGTAGAATAAATGTAAATATACATACCTGTAACAATATTTGACATTAACTATAGATCAAAAATAGCCGCAGTCAATATTTGTATCTATAGAATTACAATGGTATTTATGCAAAACTATAAACAATTAAATTAGATTCTATTTATATGAAATTGAATAAATAAGACCAGTTAAAGTGTACTTTCAAGGTGATACCTATTTAAAGCTGAAATAATCCATTTTCAATAGCTTCTTCGTATTCAATATTTGCATCCACAGAGTGTGAAGATGCACCACTTCCAGTCTCATCATTGAGATTACTTAGACTTGTAGCAATATTATTTACACCTCTTCTTTCGACAAGGGAATTCCAGTGCGCAATAGCTAGGGATAATTTTAGCGGCGAATATTCGTAATATGGCGAAAATTTCATTTTAAGAAAATTTGAAAAGGTGAATTATTCGGAGTGGGTTGGTGTCCTGTTCGCCTAAAATATATAATATATTTTTTTGGGGGGGTTGGCTTTGCCTTCATTTGAAAACATCTCCTATAAAAACCTAGGTGATTCACCGCGTAGTATACCTCAAGTAGCTTACCAAATTACCAATATTGTGAAATTTGAACTCGCATACCCTTGAGCACCAGAGATTCATATTACTGTTAGCCTGTGATTGTTGACGTGTGAGAAATGCAGTGTTGACGCGTGACAAGGGCATTGTTGACGCGCGACAAGAGCTGTACTGACGTGCGACAAGAGCTGTACTAACGCGCGACAAGAGCTGTACTGACGCGCGACAAGAGCTATACTGATGCACGACAAGAGTTGTACTAACGCGTGAAAAAGGTGTTCTAACGCGTGACCAAGGAAGTGTTGACGTGCGACTTGGGCAAAGAAGTGACGCGCAACAGAGGAAGTGTTGACGCGTGACTTGGGCAGTGTTGACGCGTGACAGTATATTAAGATAGTGGACGCACGACCTCAGACAATGGACGCGCGACAAGACCTCAGACTGGAAAGAGTCGCTACTTGGTTCTTTTGCTGACGCAGGACTCTTTTCAGAATAATGGAAGGTGCCAGCTCAAAGAATACGAATAACCTAAAAGTAAGTAAGAAATCTCAGAAATCACTCTTTAAGTATTTTGGAAACTCTGCGGATACAGATATTGTAAATACCAATCATATAGATGCCACCACAGAGAATCAGAATATTGACTGTGTGGAAGGAATTATTGAGGTGGACATGCATTCTGCATAGTATCAAAGTCAAACAAATGAAACCTACGATAATATGCCAGATCTTGAAGATATTGTTCCTGTTGGGGTGTAACCAGAAGTGCAGCTAGATATCACAGATACAAACACTCAGCAAAATGGAAGACAGAAATCAAAATCAAACTCCGGTCCAAGAAAGAGGAAACTAGGTGATTGTGATATTGCTCAAAATTCTACTCAAAAAATTAAAGCATTAAAAATGAACAAGAATATGTGGACCATTGGCAGGACATACAAGTTTGATTGGGCAGCTAAATTTCCGTTTATTGAACCTGCACAATCATCTAATTCTAAAGAAATCCCATCTGAATGTACATGTAAAATATGTACGTGGAAATTGGGAAAGCAACAAAAAATGCAACTGAAGCTGGACACTATAGAAAAACATTGTGGAAAACAATATTTAACTGTAATAGGGGTGGATGGCCAGAAAATCAAAACACATAGGTGGAAAACTGAAAAAGAATGCATGCATGATAGATACGCAGCGGAATATGAGGCGGAGCAGAAAAAACACAGACATCTATTGGAAAAGGGAGGAACGATCACATCGCATATTGGTAAGATGAAAGAAACAAATCTACATGCAAAATTCATACAATTCTCTAATCTTTTTCAAATACTTAAAAAAGGAAGAGTGATTTCAGATTTCCTCGATTTAAAAGTTTTGTATCAATTTAACGGAATGCTGAATGTACCTCAATCTCATTAGTCTGAGAGTAGTGGATGGGAAATGGCAAAATGCCTCTCGATGATAGAGAAGGAAGATTTGAAAGAGAATGTAAAAAAAGCAAACTTTATCTCTCTTTCAATTGATGAAGTGACATCAGTCGACAACACCGCATGGGTATGTATCCACATCTATACTTTAGAAAATAAAAAAGGACACCTCATCTATTGGGTGTTGTGAAAATGGTTGAAAACTGCAATGCCGAAAACCTATATAAAATAGTTGTTTCTCATTTGAAAGATGTTGCTGGTATGACTGATAATGAAATTGCTACGAAGTTGGTATGCGTTGGAGCAGATGGTGCATCTGTCATGCAGGGTCACCGAACAGGGCTCTGTGTTAGATTACAAACAACAGTGGCCCCATATATGCTACCAATTCACTGTATGGCTCACAGAATTAATTTAGCGTATAAAATGGTAAGCAACCACGAAAATGTTACTAAATTAGAAGACCTTATAAGAGAACTTCATGCCTATATGTCAAGCATCCCAAAGCGTTTTCTCGAGTTCCAAAAATTTGCAATTGGAATTACAGATGGAAAAATACTTCTAAAGGATGTGGAAACTAGATGGATCTCTTTGTATGAACCTACATGCAGAGTTCGTGAGGAGTATCCTTCATTGGTTGGTTTCATGCACAAATACCGTCATGAAGTTGATAGGGCAAGGGACTACTTGTTCCGTTTAACTGATTTGGAGAAATTGCTTACATTGGTTGGTATTCTTCCAATGTTAAAGGAGATCAATACACTGATGAAGCATGCATAGGGCAGATTAATCTATATTGTGGATTTTATACGGATGAGGAAAATGGTATGTCAAAGTCTTGATATATTGTACTGTTCTAATGATAGTTTTGATGCACCTGTTTTTGAAAATTGGAGAGATTTATTAGATCTTAAAAATCCTAACACCTTTTTGAGATTTAATATCCACGATCACCTCTGCATCACTGTTAATGGGAGGGAAATACCTGTGCACATTTTGCAAAAACGTCAAGCTATTACAGGATCGGAACGAGAAGATGTTCTCGTGACACGTAATTTGTTTGAGTCTATTATAGTTGAAAAAAGAATAAAGCTTAAAAAAAATTCAGAAACCTTGTCATCAGAAATTAGGGAGCATTTCTGTAAAGATAAAATTCTGGAAGCCATGGGTGTGATGAATCCTAATTTTTGGAATACTGAAGGTGGCCGTGCAGACTTTGTCAGTAAGCATTTCCATAAATCAATGGGTACAATAATGGAACAATTTACAAAGACGTCAGAGCTCAAGGGTGTGGAAATCAAAGGTATACTGAATGCCGATTTATTAAAGTTTCAGTCAACAAATTTTGCAACAACAATGAGGAACCAATATAAGAATTTAGATCAACCTTCTGAAAGTGGTGCTATTACAAGGCTGTGGTGAGCAATCTATCAAATTTCTATTTTACAAGAAGATATCAGTGAATATTTCAGATTATATGAGTTATGCCAAACAATGATTTTGGGGTCTGTGGAGGATGAAAGGGTTTTTAGTGCATTGTCATTTATAAAATCAAAACTGAGAAACAGGTTGGATAAAAATATGGAAAGTTGCATGAGGTGTTATGTTTCTCGATACTCCATCGAAACCTTTCCGTTCGACAGAGCAATTGCGCACTGGAATTCCCTTTGCGAAAGAAGAGGTGTGAATAATATAGCTACAAGTACAAATATTCCCAACCTTAAGAGTGTAATTGGCTCTTCGTCACATTCTACAGAAGACAACATCGAATTTGATGAAGCTATTGATAATGGATTGTTTCAACTTTAAATAGGTATCTTCTTTATCTATCTTTTATCTTTATCATTAAAGATGTTACAGGTCTATATACTAAAAATGTCAGGCAATTCACCCATCTATCTACTAATACATTTCTCATGTTGGGTTTTTTTAAAACACAGATCTAGCTCATTACCAGTGTCAATGATGATTTCAACTTTAAGGAGGTATCTTTTTCCCCTTAATCTTATTGTTTGTTACTATTCATTTTTTCAGCTCTGGTTATCATTAAAGATGTTACAGGTGTATGTATTTACATTTAGTTAAATACAATATTTTTACTTTTTGAAAATGTGGGTTGACATCCATCCGAGGAAGCTGTTACTTCTCGGGACTGACAATGTCAGGCAACTCACCCATCTATCTACTAATCCATTTTTTGTGTTGAATTTTTTTTAAGACAAAGATCTAGCACATTGCCGGTGATGATTTCAATTTTAAATAGGTATCTTCTTCAACATAATCTTATTGTTTGTTACTATTCATTTTTTCAGCTCTGGTTATCATTAAAGATGTTACAGGTGTATGTATTTACATTTAGTTAAATACAACATTTTTACTTTTTGAAAACGTGGGTTGACATCCGACCGAGGAAGCTGTTACTTCTCGGGACTGACAATGTCAGGCAACTCACCCATCTATCTACTAATCCATTTTTTGTGTTGAATTTTTTTTAAGACAAAGATCTAGCACATTACCGGTGATGATTTCAATTTTAAATAGGTATCTTCTTCAACATAATCTTATTGATTGTTACTTTACATTTTTTCAGCTCTTGTTATCATTAAAGACGTTACAAGTCTAATTCTATATATTTACATTTATTTAAAGATATTGTTGGTCTATATATTTAAAGATGTTGTTGGCACTTCTCAGGAGTCAGGATTGACAATGTCAGGCAACTCACCCCTATATCTACAATGTCATGTAAAACAAAGATCTAGCACGTTACCCTTGATGATTTCACAGCAATCTAATACGCAAGAAGTAAGATAAACCCTAGCATATTTGCAATTATGTTTAATTTCTTACCAGTGATGATTCTTTCTTGATTTCTCATAATTATATTTAATTTATTTTTAAATATAAGTCCACATTATCTTAAAACAAGTTCAAAAGTCTAGAGAAGAAGAATTACTGTGCTTGATGATAAATCTACGTCCACATTAAATTGATCATCGTCTTTCATCATCATCTATCATTAATTATCAATTATCATCATTCATCATCTACGTCCACATACAATTCATGACAACTCAAGTAAACAAGAAACATACATATAATTCATGATAATCACCATCTAATGCAATTAAAATTAAAGATTGTATATAAATCCATATAATTAAATTCAAAAACCATAGTACATACTCAATAGTAGAAGTTTTCAAATTCAATATTTAAAGTTTCCTCAATAATAAAAGTTTCTAGTTTTCAAAACCCTCTCTTTCTTTATCCAATTCTACTCTACACTCTTCCCCAACGGCTTCTTCCACTGTGGCTGTACCTCTTTCCCCAAAACCAGAAATCTCCATGCGACAGAAAATTTAGATCAGTTGCAGCGTATAAACTATCCCGTTGCCAATAATTTTCATAACGACTAATAATCTCATTGATAAGAACCTTAGCCCTTATCTCCCATTCTATAAGCTGATTCATATGAGGAAGCATCTCCATCTTTCTCATCAACCCACACAAAATATTTTTTGTGCTTGTCCAGTTGTATGAAATACTCCTTGCCCTCTTTAGAAGTACTTGTGCCAAAACCCTGTATGGTCCAAGCAACAAGTGATACCTAATCAGCAAGTGAACAAAACCAGAACTTGAAAACATATAAAGAGAAAACAAACTAGCATTACTTTGTAGTACTATATGGTCCAACCAGTTATCGATCCACTCAATGATTCTCTCCAAGCTTCATACTCAGGAATTGTGTAAAAAGATAACACATTTCCATTTTTGTGAGTTGCCTACATCAACATGTGCCAAAATTAGACATGGAGATAAATAACATCTGGAGACTTAAAAACAAATATAAAGAGTCTCAATACACTCAACCAAATATACAGGTGGAACAGTTACCCTGACAATAGGAGTGATAAATTCCACAACAAATGAAGGAATTTTAAGTAGTGATGGCCAGGTATGGTGTATGAAATTGATCAGCAATCCTTTGATGTGGGAACCATCATGGTCCTTTAAGAGACAAAGGACAAGTAAAAAAGGATCTCACTAGAAAGGATGTGTCAGAATTAAGCAGAAACTAAATAGCGCTATACAAAGATCATGTACCTGGTCTATCATTATCATCGGATGGCCATATCTTAAAGATTTAATGTTGTCATATATTTTATCTTCCTGTAGACCAAGGATTTTATCTTTATTCTCCATTTGTTGGTGAGTGGTAGCTTCCCTGACATTGAGCAGCTTACCTCTGAGAGGAAACATGCCATAATAATATTGACCAACAATAGATATTCCTACCACCTGATAGAATAAAGATAACTAAAATAACAAAAAATTAAATTGGAAAGTGATGTCGAAACATGTCACAATACTACCAAATTCAGTATTCACATTTCCCTGATTCAAGGCACAAACACTTACAGCAAGAGCCTTGGCTGAGTCACCCTCTGTTAATATTAAAGTACATTGATCAGAATTCTTCCCCCTTGATTGATTTGCATCGTCAAGTTTGGGAACATCAATTAATTTCCCCTTCTTGGTTCCATCAGTTTTCTTAAGATCTTTTTTTTGTTTAAACTTTTCCACTGCACTCATCAGGTCAATCAAAGTTACAAAGCTCATCTTAGACACTAGCATTGCAAAAATTACATGTACTCAGAAATGCTACATATTAGACACCACGCCTTTATTTATTGACATGGGCTGCAAATGCGAAACAGTGAAAATTACTATAAATTTATAACAGCAAATTGTTTTAGAATAAAAAATATGAATTAAAACGAATTATACTTACAATCAACATGGAAACCGAACGTTAATTCGAGAAAATTATTTTCTTCCACGAGTGTTGCCTTGGTTGTAACAATTGGTAAATTTTTGAATGAAAGGGCCGTAAACCGATGGATGTCATTTGCTTCGATACTGAATTGAAAAATTCAACCATCGTTCAGAGTCACATAAAAATGCCGTCCTCTGAATTGTAGGATGACAGAAAGTAATTCAAAATATCCGGATCTATTTCGAAATGGGGCATATTAACGAGCCCTGTAAATTCACACGCATCCATTAAATCTTTGTATTCTGAAGACATCTTTAAAACAGTATGGATGTGAGGGCATAAGATACAACAATTGAATTGGATTCTCTTGATTTTTGTTACTGAACTTGCAGTTGGGAAGCATCGAGACCTATAAAAAATCAAGAGCTGGAAGGTGAAAATGAGAAAATGACCGGTTGAAAGGTATTTATAGGCTAAATTGGGCATTAATGGCTTCACTTGATGCGCGTCAAAGGTTCTAGCTAACGCGCGATGATAGTCCTAGTGACGCGTGACAATAGGAGTGAGCGACGCACGTCAATAGGAGAAAGTGACGCGCGTCAATAGAATCCAGTGACGCACGTCAATAGGTGTCAGCGACACGCGTCAAAAAGAGCCAGTGACGCGCGTCAAAAAGAGACAGTGACGCGCGTCAAAAGGAGTCAACGACACGCGTCACTAGGAGCCAGTGACGCGCGTCAAAAAGATCCAGTGACGCGCATCATTAGGTGCCAGTGACGCGCATCATTAGGTGCCAGTGACGTGCGTCATTAGGTGCCAGTGACGCGCATCATTAGGTGCCAGTGACGTGCATCTTTATACACAGAGAAAGCCTGAGACTACCAAATAATTGATTTCTTATCCAAAATTTAATGGAATTTGAAGTTTTCACCTCTTTTGCTCTAGAGGAAATTCCCTTCATGTTTGCAATGCAGCCAATTGAGATGAAACCTTCAAATTTATCCCCAGACCAAAGAAACAGTGTTTGGTGTGTACTTGATGATGATATAGGGTCTTGTTTGATAAGTTCAAAAAGAAACTTCATGATATATGCTAAGACTGAGTTTGAGGTGAGGTCCCAATAAGGCACTCTTGACAAAATTTACACAATGTTACCTTTTTAAGATGATCCAACCTTGCACAGAGAACTTTATGTTGAGCTGTAAATTTTTTTTCAATATTTGAGACACTTGATTTTATCAATTTTACTTCAAGAAGATCATGATTAATCAATTCAAGGCATAGAAATGGGGGAGCTTCAAGAAATTTGTCTTCAAACATACACTTGAACATTGTATCTTCAGCAAAGGAAAACAAAACAAGGTGGTAGCAGGAATTTTATACTTTGATACTCATTGCAATGGTCAACCAAGTATTTCATCAGCTCAACAATGATAATTAGAAAGTAAAAACAACTTTCCGTTACACAACAATTTTGATCACTTTACCCTTATTGTATCTTTCAAACCTCATTCTTGTAACTAATATGATATGTAAACAACCTTATTGAGCTATGATCATATGCACCACCTTAAAAATTTGAAAAAAAAAGAGACATATTTTAATTCAACCACTCCAAGAAGCAGTCCTGAAGAGAGAATCTCAAGATGTGAATCCTATACAACATATTTTGATACTGATCCATTTTCCCCAAAACATTTTACAATATCTCAAGATGTGAATCCTATACAAAATTAACTTCTATGATTTATCTGAAGAAGGCACTCTATTTTTCTTGGATGCTAAGAATACAGGTTGTTTAGTCTGCATTTCAGGCAATTCACCCATCTATCTACTAATCCATTTCTAATGTTGGGTTTTTTTAAAACACAGATCTAGCTCATTACTAGTGGAAGTGATGATTTAAACTTTAAGGAGGTATCTTTTTCCCCTTAATCTTATTATTTATTACTATTCATTTTTTCAGCTCTGGTTTTCATTAAAGATGTTACATTTCTATATACTAAAAATGTCAGCCAATTCACCCATCTATCTACTAATCCATTTCTCGTGTTGGGTTTTTTTGAAACACAGATATAGCTCATTACCAGTGGCAGTGATGATTTCAACTTTAAGGAGGTATCTTTTTCCCCTTAATCTTATTGTTTGTTACTATTCATTTTTTTCAGCTCTGGTTATCATTAAAGATGTCAGTTTATGATCTAGTTTACAACCTTCAATATTTTCTTACACACTCAAAATTATTCCAACTTATAGCCTCCCAGTTCTAATCCACAATTATTCTTCACCCTTATCAAATATTAAAAAATGATAGGATTCGTCAACCTATGAACTTGATATATACAGACTAATCTTCATGATAAGAACCTTATATGTTTTACATTAAACTTCAAATTTCTATATCGAGCTTGACCTATCTTTTAATCACATGGTTATTCCAACTTTGGTTAATCTAGCCTCCATAACCTTGACTATTTACAGCAACTTGTCAATCTACTCTACACAAAACAATATCCATGATAACAAAACCATATCTTTTAAACCATGGTCTTGATTGTTTCCAGCAAAACGTTATTTTCTGACAAATGGTCTTGACTATTTTGGATGTCAAACAACCTCTCTAATGAGAGATTATGCACTTATATAGAGGTGAATCTCTTTAAAATAGAATTTTCCTACACCATAAGTCTATTAAGGAGAAATCCTAAAGATCTGCTTCAAATCTTAGTTGCTATTTTTTCCCAAAAACATAATTTTCAAGATAATTAAAGTCCCACAAGATATTTAGGCACTACATTTTACAGTATACACATTAAATTGATCATCGTCTTTCATCATCATCTATCATTAATTATCAGTTATCATCATTCATCATCTACGTCCACATACAATTCATGACAATGCAAGTAAACAAGAAAATACATATAATTCATGATAATCACCATCTAATTTAATTAAAATTAAAGACTATATAAATCCATATAATTAAATTCAAATACCATAGTACATACTCAATAGTAGAAGTTTTCAAATTCAATATATAAAGTTTCCTCAATAATAAAAGTTTCTAATTTTCAAAACAATCTTTTTCTTTATACAATTCTACTCTGCTCTCTTCCCCAACGGCTTCTTCCACTGTGGATGTACCTCTTTCCCCAACACCAGAAATAACCCCTGAACTTATAAGATCTTCTGCAGCACTGTCCAGATTTTTTATAATTTTTTCTTCTTGATTTGTTGCATCTCCATGCGACAGCAAATTTGGATCAGCAGCTGCTTTGGCTTTGAATAATATGTCAGGGTTGAGACCATGCTCTTTAATTATCCGCTTTAGTGTATTGTTTTGTTTGTTAACCAAAACAATATTTTGCTTCAAATTTTTTGCTGCGGATAAACTGTTCTTTGCTGTTTCCAAGTGAACTTGCAAAACCTTCGCCTGACTCTTCAAATTTTCATATTTCAACTGCACAAAAAGAGTAATGTCAATTCAAAATATTAATGTAAATTCAAAATTTCAAATTAACAAGAATGATTGTTTAAATGTAATAGTACTTACAACCGCTCTATCTCTTTCGGCATTTGCGATTGATACCAAATCCTTGTCCTTGGACCATTTGTTAAAATATGCCTGGGCCTCGGCACTAATATTTTCCAATTTGTTTAGTGCCTTATCTAAAATGTTGTCTTTATAGTTGTTGTTAAACGTGACAGTCCCACATCTTACTTGGGTAAGTAAGGAATCCATCTTCGCAGGTTGATTCTGGACTGCAGCGTATAAACTATCCCGTTGCCAATAATTTTCATAACGACTAATAATCTCATTGATAAGAACTTTAGCCCTTTTCTCCCATTCTATAAGCTGTTGGATATGAGGAATAATAAACTCACTAACATGGGATTGACAATCATTACCAATTAAGTTCTCCAAAGGAAAATGTGGCAACTGTTCACTATCTGAATCTGATGCAGACGATCTTGTTGGAGAAGAATGGGGGCTTTCACCAAGATCAACTGCTCCTTGTTTCTGCCTTTGGGTGGGCTGATCCTGTTTTTGAAAAAATTAATCAAGATTTAGATAAATAAATTTAAATCAGAATGTAATTAAAAATTGTAAAGCATATTAAAATTGAAATTTGAAGTATACCTGCTGGCCTTGAATCATCTCGCGGGTATCGAAAAAACTAGTTGGGTCATTGCTATCAATGCCCAAATAATCTTCATCTAAATTTATATTGTTCAAAACAGATATGCCCGTTGCACTGGGCAAGCCACCAAGTGATAGAGTTGGAATTCGAAATGAGGAGGCAAGGTTTAGTGTCCCACTAGGGGCCGGAGCAAAAGGCATGCGTTTACCAATGTTCTTTTTCACTGTTCCTCTGGTTGGCATTTTAAAAATTAATGGTTGAGTGGGTGTCGGTGCTGTGGTTTGATCATGACTGACATATGCTGAAAAGTACAAGAAAAAAATGAAAAATATTAAAACAATTCATAAAGTCAAAACTACGAAATTAAACGTACTATAGAAAAGTTGTACCTTGTTGTCGAGGGGTTGTTTTTCTCGGTGCTACGGGTGGCCTTGTAGGAGTTGTACTCAGTGGCTGTTCAGAAGAAATGAATGCATGCGACTGTATGGAGTGAGTTGGGGAAGAAGGTTCCAAAGTCCCTGCAATTCATCAATATTAAATAATGTCAATTCATTTGGTTAAAATTTAAATTGAAAAATAAATATGCAACTTTGGAAATTGTAAATAATATATGAGAATGTATTACTTCTCTGGTGTTTAACGAGTTCAAACTGTTGAGGGTTTGGAGAGGAGTGAGCTTCCATTTCAGATTGGGAGTCCCCCGAAGCCTCCGCGTGTTTTTGGCCTCTTCCTCTCGATAACTTCTTTTTTCGGGGAAGGGCTTCAAGATATCTTCTCTGCAAAACATTAAAATTTAAGTTTTAATAACTGTGCATTGTAATGTCAAAAATTGAAATACAATTACAAACTAAATAGTTTATACCTGTTGTTCTTCAAATGGAATTGAGAATTTCTTCAAAGCCTCATCAGAGCAAGTAGGAATTTTTTTATCTTTTAAATTTAAAATTTCCTCATAGTAGAAGCCGAGGAGATAGTTTGTTGAATAAATGAAAGGTTTATCTGAGAGTTTTGAATTTATTATGTCAGTTCTTATTTTTTTGGATAGATATGTGCACCAATCGAATTGTTGTTTTGAGATAGTGGCACAAATGTATGCGATGGCCCAATTTGGTATATCTGTTTGGCGACCCTGCAAAATAATTCTGGCTTGAAAAAATGAAATAAGTACAGCAAGAAAGTGGTGTGCAATTGATTGTGTATCTACACCACGCCTGGATTTATTGACATGGGCTGCAAATGCGAAACAGTGATAATTACTATAAATTTATAACAACAAATTGTATCAGAATAAAAAACAATAAAAAATATGAATTAAAACGAATTATACTTACAATCAACATGGAAACCGTATGTTGATTCGAGAAATTTCTTGTCTTCTTCCAGGAGTGTTGCCTTGGTTGTAACAATTGGTAAATTTCTGAAAGGAAGGCCCGTAAACCGATGGATGTCATTTGCTTCAATAGTGAATTGGAACATTTGGCCATCGTTCAGAGTCACATAAAAAATACCGTCCTCTGAATTGTAGCATGACAGAAGGTAATTCAAAATATCCGGATCTGTTTCGAAATGGGGCATATTAACGAGCCCTGTAAATTCACACTCTTCCATCAAAGCTTGATATTCTGAAGACATCTTTAAAGCCGTATGGATGTGAGGGCATAAGGGATTCCTGTAGTTGATCTTGGAAATCGATTGAGTTGGATTCTCTTGATTTTCTTGCTGAACTTGCAATTGGGAAGCATGTGAAGTCGACATTATAGCTGTAATTGCGTCTTTGATAATGATTTAGACCTGCAAAAATTCAAGAACGGGAAGGTGAAAATGAGAAAATGAGCGGCACAAGGGTATTTATAAGCTAAATAGGGTGTCACTGGCCCCTATTGACGCACGTCATTTTCCCCTACTGACGCGCATCACTGGCTACTATTGACGTCGCGTCATCTAGGACTTTTGTCGCGCGTCAGCTAAGACCTGACACGCGACACTGGCTCGTAGTGACGCGCGACACTGGCTCCTAGTGACGCGCGACACTGTCCCCTACTGACGCGCGTCACTTCCTCCTATTGTCGCGCGTCAGCTTATACCTTTGACGCACGTCAACAGGTTCTAGTGACGCGCGTCATTAGGGTACTTGTTGTCGCGCGTCAATAGAAGCCAGTTTCACGCGTCAAAGGTCATAGCTGACGCGCGACAACAGTCCTAGCTGATGCGCGTCAATAGGAGCAAGTGACACGCATTAGTAGGAGCAAATGATGCTCATCATCAGGTGCCAGTGACGCGCGACAGTGAGGCAGTGTCGCGCGTCATTAATAGACACTGACGCGAAACAGTTAGGAGATATTCGCCAGCGTCATTACCACCTACAAGTGTCGAGGTGTCATTATGAGCCAATATCGCGCGTCATTACGAACTTGTGTCACGCCAGTGTCGCGCGTCATTACGAAGTAGTGTCTTGCTATTACGAAGTTATGTCGCGCCAGTGACGCGCGTCATTACGAACTAGTGTTGTCGCACGTCACTGATGGAGCCATGAAAAACCAGGTGAAAATTTTGTTTTTGAATACTGTCAAATTCACCTTTCGCTGAAACTGAGTTATGGGGATATTCGCCAGGTATTTTCCACCTTCAATTTTATAGGGGTGTCTTAAAATGATAGGGCTGGAAATAGCTCTGTCAAAAGGAAAGGTTTCCAAAGAGTAGCGAGAAACATAACACCTTAGGCAACTTTCGAGATTTGATATCCAACCTATTTCTAATTTTGATTTAATAAAAGATAAAGCACTGAAAACTCTTTCATCTTCCATGGATCCCAAAATCATTGTTTGGCACCAACTCGTAGAACTGAAAATATTCACTAATGTCTTCATGTAACACACTACTTTGGTAGATTTTTCCCCAGAGCCTTGTAATAGCACCACTCTCTGAAGGTCTTCAGCTAAGAGTTTATACTCTGACCTCATTGTAAGTTGCAAAATTAGTTGATTGAGTGCTTTATTAAATCAACATTCAGTATACCTTTTATTTCAGATACCCTAAGCTCTGATGTATTGCTTGAAATGGTCCAATATTGTACGCATGTATTTCCTAAAAAGCTATACCTACAGCTGGGATCAGCATGGCCACCTTCTGTATTCCAAAAATTTGGAATCATCACACCCATGGCTTCAAGAATTTTGTCTTGGCTGAAAAGTTCTCTAATTTCTGATGCTAAGGATTCTGCAACTTTTTTGAGTTCGAATTCTTCTTTCAATTCCTACAGAATCAAATGAGATTTCGTGTCACAAGAACTTCTTATTGGGTTTCTGTTGATGTAACGTCTTTACTTTTTTCCAGAATGTGCAGTGGTATCTCCTTCCCTCCTAACATGGAAACAGAGGTGATACATGGATGTTAAATCTCAAAAAATTTGGGATAGGTTAAGATCCAATAAATCCTTTTCCAGTTATCAAATACAGGTGTATCAAAACTATCTGGATGAAGTGTACAAGGCATCAAGACTCATACATACCATTTTTATCATCTCATATAAAATCAACAATATAGGTTAATCTGCCTGTGACATGTTTCATCAATGTATTGATCTCTGCAGGCAGTATGGAAGAGTGCCTACAAATGGGATAAGAAATGTCTCCAAATTAGTTAGAGAACAACAAGTCCCTCACCCTGTGAAATTTCATGATGGATATTTGTGCATGAAACCAACCAACGAAGGATACTCTCACGCACTCTGGATGCAGCTCATACAATGAAATCTACCTTGTCTCAACATCCTGATAGAAGTTTTTTGCCATCTGTAATACCTATGGAAAATTTTGGAAACTCAAGAAATCACTTTGGGATGCTTTCAGATATCAGGCATGTAATTCTCTTATAAAGTCTTCTACTTTTGCTAACTTTTTCATATTTGCTAAGATTTTATATGCTAAATTCATTTTGTGAGCCATACAATGAATTGCTAGCATATAAGGGCGATCTGATGTTTGCAATCGAACACACAACCCAGTTCTATGATCTTGCATGGACTGATACCCCATAAGCTCCCACACATACCAAATTCATAGAAATTTCATTCGCAAGTCATGCCAGCAATTTCTTTCAAAAGAGAAATAACTAGTTTATATAGATTTTCTGCATTGCAATTTTCAACCATTTTCTGAACACCCAACAGGTTGAATCTCTTCCCCAAGTGTGGGACTTGTAAAAAGTGGGAAAATGAATACATACCAGATTAGAGTGTTGGTTCCTCAACGGTCACTTCAACAATTGACAAAGAGATGAAACTTTGCATTTTTTACACATTCTGTAGAGGGTCTTACCTTATCAACTTAGTCAAGGCATTTTGCCATTTCCCATGACATGGTTGTCTGAGAATGTAAAAAATGAAGAACATTCTAGTCATTCCATTATAGGTGATGCACCAAAGGAGTAGTAGAAATTGATGACTACTGCAAAACGGTACATAATCCTTTCTTAAGGATGTGGAATATAGCACAAAACATGCACAAGTTTAGCCTAAAATGTAATAAGAGATCAGGAAACAATGATAACATATGAAAGGATTGAGATCGTTTCACCATAATCATAGAGCACACATTATCTTTTCTAATCAGCCTCATATTACAGTGCATATTACACATGGCCAAGAGGAAAAAAGAGATGTATTTACATCTGAAAAAAGTGTTTAAAATTTCCAAAAATATACCAAAGTTAGGAAGTGAAATAGGGGAGTTCCACAGAGTTTTTCAAAAATGTGTCTAACTTTAGTTTATTTTTTGAGCCTTCCCAATTTCCTGTACTATTTACAATGCAAATGAAATGAGCTTTAGGATTAGCTGGTTGTAAATGTGGGAATAACGTGAGAGGAGCTTCAACCACCAACCAAATGGTATGTAAAATAGCATGGGCACCCTCAAAAGTCCATTCACTGATTCATAGTTTTAACTTTTGCTGTGGAGAGATTTCAATGTGAGCACATTCTTCAAGTTAAAAATGGTGGTTGAACCACTAGTTGCATTTGAATATTGATTTCCACGTGTCAGAGGTGTTTTCCAATTTTATCTCTCTAAACTCCACTGGAATAACAAAAAATTGACCTCATGGAATCATGTATAGGTGTAATTTGGTTGACATTGAGCAAGAATGCATGTCCACTTGATATAAAGAACTTCCACACAAACCGAGCTCTGATTGATTGCAGTGGGAGCTCTATGGGTGCCGGTTTGAAAATTTAGGGAAAAATAGGGCCAAAATGGGTTGGCGGGCCAAATAATTTAACAGAGAATTTTCCAACTTTTTTGTAATTTGGGAAAATTTGAGAACAAAAATCTCCATTGCCCCACTGTCCTGGTGCCACATGGCAACGTTCTGAATTGGTTGCGGGCAACGAAACTGTCTTCTGTCGCACGTCAAAAGGTTTTCTTATCGCTCATCAAAAATTCTCCGTCGGCTTGTCACCCGTCAACAGTGGCCTGCTTGTCACCCATCTACACAGATCTTGCTTGTCATCATTGTCAATAGATCCTACTAAGTCACACGTCCGCACATTCTTCTTGGATGTCACTGTCTTCACAAATCCTTCTTACTGGCCCGTACCTTGCATCTTGTTGTTGCCCGTCCATCAAACCTGCTTGTCACACGTCCGCAGATTCCTACTTGTCACCCGTCAACAGATCCTGACTAGTCGCCCGTTCGTAGATCCTTCTTGTCACCCATCCGTAGAATCCTTCAATTGTCACCCGTCCACAAATCTTGTTGTCACCCGTCCACGGATCCTTCTTGTCGCATTGGCCATAGAGTCGTCTTATCACCCGTCCACATAGCCTTCTTGTCACCTGTATTGGAATCCTTTTGCTTTGCAAGTTATGTACTACCGTGGAATGAGTTAGCAACTAGTGTTCTACCTGGCGAATAATATAAGATTATATAGGGGATATTATAAAGAGGTAGGCAAAGCCAACCCCTAAAAAAATTAAACTTTAATTTTTAGGCGAACATGTCATTGACCCGCGCCAAAAAAATCACCTTTTCATTTTTTTACAAAATGGAATATTCGCCATATTACGAATATTCGCCACTAAAAAAATCCCTAATGAAGATCCTCTTAAAGAGGAATGTATGAATAAGAAGATGTTTAAGTCTTTTCAAGTTGACTCTACTCAAGGAGAGGATGCCTCCATCATGGAGATGAATCTCCAAGCTCAAGAAGGTCAAGATGGGGAAGATGTCGCTTTTCATTTTTCATGCCTAACCTTGTGCTCATTCTCCTTTCAAGAAAGTGAAGCATTGTGCACATCACACCATAGTAAGAATCAGATTAAAGATGAGCCAATATGTGTGAAGGATAATTGTATAGAGCAATTGAGAAACATGGAACACCAAGAAGCTTGTGATGAGGTTCCAAATATCAAAATATTTTCCGAGAACCAACTCATATAGACCATGGTCATGAAGAATATAATAAATAAAAGTCAAATGCCCATCAAAGACCCCAAGCCTTAGTGTGAAAATGGTAAGCTTGATGTGATCAAGACTTATTCTTGTAGTAGTAATAAAAAACCATAAATTGGACTGAATTTGCAAATTGATAAGAAAATGGAAACAAAATGTTAGAGAAACAAAGATAACGAGCTATCTAGGTGGAACCTCACTTGTAAGAAAAATCATGCAAAGTTTCCCAAGAAATTGAAAAAGGGGTCATATTTCATGGATCCAGTCAATGGATTTGCGGAACAAAGGCATTTGGTGCTACCTGTGCATGGGTAAACATTCAAAGAAGAATCAACACTGTAGTGAAAGCGGGTTGTCCCCCACATGTTCCCTAGGTGATATAGGTTTGTTGTATCATGGTTTCCCTTTTTGTTGCATGTTTCCCTTCCCATTGTGTGTTTCCTTTCTTTGTTGTGTGTTCATGTTTTTTCCCTTGGTTATGCTGGTAGCTTTACTAATTGTTCAGTGTGGTGACTCTATGGCCCAAAGGATAAGACACTATTATGCTTCTCCATGAGATGCATGAGGTTCTTAATTACCCCTTACTCTCTAATGTCCCTTAGTAAGATCCAACTGTTGTCATGCTAAATGTATAGCATGCAAAATTGAAAATTTTGGTCATGATAACTAAGCCCACCATTCAAAAACCTCTTTCCCGGTCACTGTGAACCCTTCCTCTAGCAAGCCCAACAACTCACATAGCCCCTTCGGCTTTGTGCCATCCTCATTCTATCTAAGAGGAACATGCTAACATGGTTTTAAAGTGTGTTTCATATGCATGTCAATGATGGACCTATGGAGTTGGTTCACAGATTCAAAAAGTGATGTGCAGATTTAGAAGACTCTAATAGCAAAATGTAGTGCACTACGGCTTGGAATAATATTCCACAACTCAATTAGAACAACCTGGCTTCAAGATTTTTTTCGGCATTTTGTGGGTCAACAACATGGACTGGTGGGAAGAAATGTAAGGTGGTAAGAGGGAAGAAGAAGTATGAGGGAGTGATGGATTAACACTCATGGTTAGAAACAAAGGTTGCCAGCTAGTCTAGCTTTGAACTTAGCGTTGATGAGTGAGTTGGGGAATTTCAATGGAGTGAGAGTCACAGGGAAAAAAGATGCGCAACACTATATAGCTGGGCATCTCGCATCTCGGTTAATGCTTTGTGAGTTGGTTCACTAGTTCGTGGCTTGCTACAGTAAGCATAGGTATAAAGGAACTTGGCAGATGCATGAAAGTGATGTGTGGAAAGGTATAGTAGTTCACAGCCTGTAAACTAAAGAAAGTGTCACCAAATTTACAAAAGATAGACAAGTGATTGAAGTGTCGGATCCTCAAGAGCGCAATGTGAAAAAAATGGGTAGGGGGTTATTTCGGTTAACATTCTCACACAGTAATTTTGATGTATCATAACTATGCTTTACAAAGAATTTCTTCCCCATTTACCTTAAACAAGTTCATATGTGTTAAATATATGTACTTGAAAAATGTTGAGTGATCAATTTTATGACTTTTATCAAGGATTTTCAATATTTATAATTGATTAATAACTTTATAATTTTATGTAAATTTTTCGTTTAGTGATGAAAAATGATATAAATCTAGCTACACCAGTGCATCAGACTCAAAAAGAAATTTGAGGGGAAAAAAGTAGCCTCCAAATTCCACCGGGTTGGCAAGATCTTACGATTTTTTAATTGACTTCTCAAAATGTTTTTTTTTTGTTAAATTTTGAATTGTAATCAAATAGGTATTGAATTTATTGGTTATCACTCACCTACCATTATGGGCAGGGGGGTTATTTTGTTTAACAATCACAAAAAGTAATTTTGATATATTATAAATATTCGTTTACAAAGAATTTCTTCCCTCTTTACCTTAAACAAGTTAATATATGTTAAATTTATTTATTTGAAATATGTAGAGAGATCAATCTTAAGTCTTTTATCTTGGATTTTCGTGTATTATATTGATTGATAACATTATTAGTTTCTATGAATTTCCCACTCAATGATGACAAATGGTATCAATCTAATTGCACCACTGTGTCAGACCTGAAGGAAATTCCAGAGAAAAAAGTAGCCTCTAAACTCCATCGTATATAAGATATTAAGTTTTTCAATTGACTTCTCAAAATGATTTTTTGTTTTAATATATTTTAAATGGTAGTCAAATAGATATTGAATTCAGTGTTGGAAATTAATTGTTACCACTCACCTACCATTATGAACATGGGGTTTATTTTGGTTAATAGTCACAACAAGTAATTTTGATGTATCATACACGTTTTTTTACAAATAATTTCATCATTCTTTACCTTAAACAATTATATATATGTTGAATATATCTATTTGAAAATTGTCAAGAGATCAATCTTAAGACTTTATATTTTAAATTTTCACAAATTATTAGTTTGTATGAATTTCTTATTGAGTGATTACCAAAATGACATCAATCTAGCTTACTCAAAAAGAAATTTTAGGGAAAAAAGTGACCTCCAAACTCCACAGTCTAACCAAGATATTCCAATGTTTTATTAACTTTTCGAAACATTTTTTCCTTTATAACTTTTAAATAATAACCACATAGATATTAAACTTGATATCAGAAATTAATTGTTACCACTCACCTACCTACTCACACAATTATAAATATTCAATTTTTAAATATTTCTAAACTACTTTGGACGTGAACAGAAATGTCCCCATTACTGACCAATCTTTTTCACTACACCGTCCGTGCATGTTTTGTTTGTTTTTTCCTCTGGTCACTTTTCAAACAGTCAAGCGGCTACCTACTTCCTACCTCAATTATAAGGGGAAAAAGTTCCAGTCCATTGAATAACATCAAAATTAAAAAGAATCATTTGGAAATAAGTGCCATAAAAATTCCAACATGGAACAAACCAGAAATAAATGCACGTTCCATCATGTTGTTGGAGTCGGAAATTAATTGAAGTTGGTATCATGGGTAAACTTCAAAGAGAAGTTGAAAGCAATGTACACCTTTTGTGAAGGGAATCATACACAAGAAAATGATGAGTGATAATAATATCTTCATCAAGATTCTTTATGTTTTATTCTGGTTGCCATGATAGTTACAATTCATATGGAAACGCTCACAGCTGACATATATATGGTTGACATGATAATTATTACTTTGAGTTGAAGGATGGATAAGTTAAGTTTCTCATTGTAGTTAACTGTGATTGTTTGAGTATATGGATTGATGGGGTGAATAAAATTAGTTATTACACTTGTTGGTGTAATTGTTGGGGCGATAGTGAATAACAACGAAGTGGAACATTTAAATAATGGCAGCAATAAATCTGTATATATATATATATATATATATATATATATATATGATTTTAGGTCTTAGTTGGCAACAACCTTTTCTGTCTCCTACAATTTTTGGTTTATTTATTTATTATTATTATTACGTTTATTTAATAACTTTATAGATTTATTATTCTTATTGATTAATATTAGTTGTTAGATGGAAAAGGGTGGAAAACGATATCAATAACGAGATGGAAAATGGAAGCTAGTTCGAAAGAGCCTAAATATTGTGTACATTTGCACAATACCAGAACCAAAGAAAACAAAATTTCAACTATAGATTTGTGGCTTCAATGTCACACAACCTACCACTGCGCTACAAGAACTTCTGAAAAAATTGTGGAAATTTTAACTTTATAATAAAGAGTCTAACTATTGACCTAATTAAACATATATGACTTAAGATAATGAGATTTGTGTGGGAATTTGTTTAAAAGTTATAAAAGAGAAGAGTGACATACTTATCCTAGTATGAATTGATCGATTGTAGGATGAACATGTTTCCTTCCTTGGTCTTTTTTTTTTTTACATTTATAATTTCAGTATATATATAGAGAAAGGTGCTACTTAACTACAACTTTAAGGTCTTCGCTAGGACATGATACAAGCGTGCTTAAGGATTTTGATTAGCAACAAAATAAAGGTTGTAGTGTAAAATGGAACTTCAAGAATGATGGCACCAAAGGTAAATTTTTAAAAATTGTCATAATTTCATCACTATGAATATGTTTTTACTAAGTTAAACTTATGGGGTTTTTATTTATTTTAGCACATAGACACACATAAAGAAATCAAAGGTCGTTAGGAAAAGTCTTTAAAAATCACTCACACAGTTTTATGCAAAAGCAATTTGTTTTAGTATTATGGATTGTGGAAATATTATCTCTTATTATTTAATTAATTATTCAATTAAATATGTAAGAAAACAAAAGGGATAGAAGGTTTTTAGCTTATATAAATGTTGTAAAAAAATTACACTTTTAATCTATAAATGTGTGTTCAAAGTTGTCAAAAGTATAGTCTTGAATGAAATAAATTTAGCATGTTGTTAGGACTGCCCACTGCCTTTATGAATGTGAATTTTTTTTAAGGTCTTAAAATATTCATCAAATGCAATAGCAATCTTTTGATTCACTTTCCATTTTTGTCGTCTTTCATTCTAGATGCACATATGACTTGTATCCCCTACATTAAGTTGAATATTCATTAAATGTTTGTTTCAAGTATTTGTTAAAGAAATCCACAGATTTACTAACCTGTTTAATTGAAAAAAATGTCAATAAACAAAAAGGTTGCATCAAAGAAAGAACTTTAGTGTGTGAAAAGAGCCTCATAATCAAATATTATTCCAGGATAAATATTCCAATGATCTCAACTAATTGATTCTTCTTTAATCTTCAATGAACTTAATTCTTTTTCTATTTATAGGTGATTTGAATTCAAATTTTAGAAATATTCACATGCATGTCAATTTCCAATGGTTAGGTGGAAAGAGTTAGATAGATCCTTTCAAAGTAGAGTGAAAAAACTAAAGTGTCATGATTGATAACAAACAAAGTAAAATGAAACATAGATAATAAGGATAACACTAAAATAAGTAAAAGATAGATTCAACCCATAAAATTCCACATAAAAATCGAATAATATCTCACTCAACCCAATCACCCATTCAAACCCTAAAATACATGCACTAGCACTTCACGAACATGATTAGAATATAAAATGATAAATCCATGTGTGGGTGGAATTGGATTCACCCTACTAATCAACCGCTACTAAACCAATCTAGGTGTTGCATTGCATATTCTCACAAGAGGGAGAGAAATCATGTGGTTCTCCTAGTGTAGGTGAAATAGTGCATGTAAATGTAAGCCAACCCCTATGTTTTCGTTACGTTGCTTGACACAAAGAGTAGTAGGTCTAACTATAAATAAAATAGAGATGTAACCTTCATGGTAGTGATATAGTGTGATGCAATTCATATGCTAAATTGATCCCCTTTGTCCCTTACAGATTTTGTAAATGCTTTGTGTGAATTTCTCTTTCTATGAATTGGCTCTAAGACCTTTGGAGGATTGGTAGTGGAGGAAGACAAAATCTTGAACCTAGTTTGAGTGCTTTAGACCTAAGTGGTGGTTTCTATACAAGATGTGTTGTTGCTTTAGGGAGATTTATGAGATCCTTGAGTGCTTGATGAATGTAATTTGCAATGTATGCTCCTGAGAATACTGAGCGAGCTCTTAAGTGTATTATACTTTCTTAAAGAATTTTTAGGCTAGAGTTTGCGTTAAAGCCAACCTTTAGGATAAGAAACGACCTATTTAGAAGACATTCAAATTAAGAAAACAACCATTAGAGAGTGAGAAATAGGATTGTAATGGTCATCCTAGACCATAGTACAAATTGGTCACATATCATATGGTTTCAAAAGATACAACTAGTGATGTTTAAGAAATATTGTAGGAGAGATGTCAATGAGTGATACATTACTATGGATAAATACAAGTAAGTGAGTGCTTAGTTGATCAAATCATTTGTATCAATTTATATTTTCAAATATCTATGTAAATGACTACTTTATTAATATGAATATGTACATTTTATTTTATATTCCAATTCTAGATTAGAGGTCTTAATCCACCCTTATAATTTGTAGGGTTATAACAATGACTTGTGCATATTGAGAAATTATCCATTGGAAGTTTTAAACACAAACATTAGTTAGGGTCATAAACATTATTCATTCCTACCACTACAGGGTGTTTTTTCCCCTCCTTATCTCAAGATATTATTTAAAAGTGGAAAAAGGTGGCCAAGATTATGAAGATATGTTTTTCAATATAAAACTATTGGCAAAATAATTTGTCGGGTGTGAAAATTAGTGAAATCTCACCAACAGTGTGTGTTACTATGCTCCCTTTGCTTGAATGAGGCAGCTCCATTTATTGAAAACAAGAAATAATTACTCTATTCTAGTTACTTGGAGGTGGTATTTCGATCATAGATCACAAAGGATTATTTCCCTATGCAAGTGGCAACACACTTGTAAATTGCTACAAGGGAGGAAAAAGTAGTTCGAGGGAGAAAGAGAAGGAAGAAATGAAAAAAATAGCAGGAAGGGGTTTTTTCACAATAAATAGCACAACATAGTTTATTTCCTCAAAAATAGAAATACATCCATGAATTCAAAGAGAAGACACCGTTCACATATAAAAAGGAAAAAGACAAAAATTACAAAGTCTCAATGCATTACATTCAACAAGTACATGCTTATGGAGTGAAGTTGAGATGGAGAGGAATGCATTAAACTAGAAAATGGAAGAGTTCAATTATCTTGCTTTTAGAGAGAATATGAGAGCTAGAGAAAAATTATAACCATCCCTAGAAATGGGGGTGTAATTCCTATTTATAGCATTATGACTTCCCTTTCATCTCCCTCACATGAATTTTCTCCTTCCTTCATGACTATTGGCCTTTCAAATTCCTTCGCAACCTTTGATGTTCCTTCACCACTTATGACCTTTCAAATTACTTTGCAACCTTTGATGTTCCTTCATCACTTGTGACCTTTCACCTTCCTTCATCATGCAGATTCCCAACTACATCTTTTGGTCACATGACAACATCCTTGGGTCGCCTAAAACCTTCTTGACATGCAACATCATCTTATAGTCAAACGAAAACATTCTTATGTCACCTAAAACTTCTTGTTGCATGAAAAAACTTTGTGGTCGCATGACAACACCTTCGAGTCGCCTAACACATTTTATACACATGACAACATCTTCTGGACACATGACAACATCCATGGGTCACCTAAAACCTTCCTGACGTGCAACATCATATTCTAGTCACAAAAAAAACATTATTGTGTTTCCTAAAAAACATTTTTCACAAAAAATCACTTTGTGGTCCCATGACAACATTTTGTTGTCGCATGACACCATTCTTGGGTCGCAGGACCAAAATTGTTTTCTTCACTTTTAGGGTCAAAATTTAATAAAAAATGGTCATCCAATCTATGAATATTTATGAAAAAGGGAAAAGTAATCCAATGGTTTTATTTATAAGTATTAAAATTAAGTCTTCATCAAGTAGTTCCCATATTTTTAAATTTTTCCTCTTGAGCTATGTGCTGATGAGTTGAGTAGAAAGAATAATTTTCAATGAAACAAAGACAAAACAACTTATAGATAATGGAGAGAATTAAAAATACCCTCATTTGAGATTTATTAGGCTTCCAAATCATCCTGAAGTATCTGGTACATTTCGATCAAGTTTCACCTTATAAGAGGACTCTTGAGCTACACTGCCGAACAATTTTCCACATTTTGATTTTCCCAACATATTTCCTCGATCATTCCACCATGAACTAGGCTTTGTTATATTTCCAATTCCTTGGGTATGAAATTATAAATCTTCATGATTCTTCTGAAAACCTTCAAACAAGGTGACTAGCTTTTTAGAACTTGATTTTCCCAATACCTTGCTCACAAAGACCCGATTTTGCATAACTTGTTCATAAACCTTATTTTTTCTTCCATAAATTTACTAAAATGCCTCAAATGGTTACATATTTTTTTTCACTTACTTATCAAATGCTTCAAATTTTCCGTATACATTCCTGAGGGGTGCTCGCCAGGTGCAAAAATCCTAAAAATAGGCCTTTTTGGGCGTTCATGAACACTTTTATTCTCTTGGATCTAGATATCTTCATGAATCAACTTGAAAAAAACTTTAAAATCACATTAGCACATTCCTTCTAATCATTATGAGAGAAATGAAATGATTGATTCAACCGTAGGATGAGTTTACATTGATTGGGAGAAGAATTTTCAAATGTGGCTTAGGTTGCAATAACATTTATTTTTTCATGCTATATATTTTGCATGAAAAAATGAATCTTTCTGGGGACTTATTCTAGATTGCACATAGTGAGGACATGATAAGCATGAACTCCAAAATATCAAGAAACTACATGGACCAATGCCTTATTCATTGGGCTATAGAGTCATAACTGAGGTATAAAATGAAACTTATTTAAATTGAACACAACAAGAAAAAAAAAACACAATGCAGAAAGGGAAATAACAAGATAAAACACACAACCTAAAATCACCTATGGTATGGGTGGGGGAAAACCCACTTTCACTATTTATACAATTTCAAGTATTTCCCACTGCGAGACAATTCTAAATAGATACCATCCAGCTATGAGAGATAGAAAGTATTTTCTCCGCAAGCTTCCTGGATCTGGAATGGTCCTAGCCATAAAGAGTCAAATTTTTTGTGACTACCTTTCATCTCTCTCCTTTTATCCCACAATAAGAAAAGATCACCAATTTTGAAATCTATTGCCTTAGTCTTTTTATCAATGATTTTCTTCACTTTCAAATGACGTTCTTTGATTCAAACAACCACCTTTAACTTGTATTCACCAAGTTTCTCAAGATACAATATTCTCTTATCAAGAGAATCATGGAATTGGTCATCTTCAAATTCCCTAACCAATTGGAGAGAATGTAATTCAATCATGACCAAAATTTATGCATCGATTCAATAAAGCAACTAGAATGGTGACATAGCAATTTCCTTTTTCAGAGTGATCATGTCCTCCCACAATGCATTATAAAGGTTCATATGCCAATTTTATTTGATTTTGTTCCACCAAATTATATACAATTGTTACAATATTCTTGTTACTAGATTAGGCTTGACCATTCCCTTATGGGTAATAGTATGATACATGTGACAGTGAGATTCCATAGCTATAAAAAAGCACGGTCAACTCCATTGAAAAAAAATATTTTGCATCATCAACTACCACATTCTAAGGAATTCCAAAATGGATGATGATGTTCTCTTTGATGAAGTCACATACCATTTTAGTGTTAGCTTGTTTGATCGGGATGGGATCCACCCATTTGGCGAAGTAGCCTATGGCTGTAAGCACGTAGGGATGACCTGAACTCAAGTGAGGATTGAGAATAGTAATGAAATATAGGCCCCACTACTGGAATGGTTCCTTAATGACCACCAGTCGAAGAGGGAGTGCAGCTAGCTATGGTTTTCCTATGAGCTAGCTATGGTCTTCCTATGAATTATTGACAAGGATCACACTTGGAAAACCCATTGTTGAGCATATGCAAATAAATTAATCCAATAATACCTATTACGGAAGATATTGTGAGCTGTCACCATAGAAAATAAATGTCCACCAAAAGCCTGGTCATGGAAAGATTTCAACAACTTTTCTTGTTTCTCTTTATTAACACACCTTAGGAAACATCCATCCAGTCCTCTCTTGTATAACACATGATTCCATATGACATACATGGTTGATTTTATCTTGAGAGTCCACTTCTTCTTGTAGTCAAGATGTGTCCAGAACTCACCATAAGTGAGAAAATATGTAATATAAGAATAACACTCATTAGTGGTGTTACAAATAGAACTTGGGGTAAGTCCTTACTCACACATCCATAACATTAACACTCCTTTTATTCATTTTGAGTCATGAGGACTCATCTTCGACCATTAACTTGTACATAGTATTTCCCCATACTAGATTTGATGGTTGGATATCTAATTCATACTCTTGGATCTTGGTCACCCAATTGCCTCTCTTAGCTCTTGGATCTTGTTGGGTTAGAATTGATTTTATAGTAGACCTTAGAACCATTACCACATTGTGAGAGTTGAGGATGTAGAACTTGAAATTATTCACTTCTTTGACCAAAACATAAGCATGATCCTCCTTTTAATTATATTTCAGCTCATGATCTTTCAATGTGGAAAGTGCACAGAGATGGGGGACCAAAAAGTGGCCAAATTTTTGATTTGAAGTAAAACGTGAGCATGTTTTGTGAAAGCATGAGTGTGTTATGAATTATTAGGATTGGTAATTACCAAGCCTAAAATGTGATTGCGTTATAATGTGATCGCGCTATAACACGAGTGCTTTTTAACATGATCACGCTATATAACGTGAGCGCATTATAACACATTCGTGTTCCTATTTAAAATTTGGTATATGTGCTTAAGGGAGGGATATATTTACCAAAATATAATTTTTTCATTTATTAATATTTAATTTATACTTTATTATTTCTTATACTTTAAATTTATTTTAGTAAATATAAGAAATTAGCGTCACTCTATAGCTTATGGAACTAGTCTCATAGCTCCATCAATCACGGTTTAGAAGATGGTTTTTCATATTCTAATATGGTCAGTACATAGGTATTTTTCAGGATTTCATCATTCATCCTAAATCATTCAGGGTTTGAATTCTATAATTGATGTCTATTTTTGGAAATAATATAGTCAGTGTTTAGGTTTTGGGGCCTTTTGGATTGTTTACTGACATTTTGCGTAGTGTTAAATGTCTCAAAATTAGAATTTACAAACCTCACAAATCCCAAAGGTAGTGACAACTGCTCGAATATATGGACTCATGCAATTCCTTATAACACATAATACATCAAAACACATATGTAAGTTTTTATCGATTCAAATAATCAAGGGAATGGTCATCATGAGGTTTGTGAAGAATCTGAAACATCATGAGGAAAAAGGGTGCAATCAAAAAAATCACGAGGTCTGTGAAATATCTTAAACATTAAGAGCTTCAACAAGATTCAAATCATCAAGGGAATGGTCATCAAGAGCATGAAAAGAGAATCTCACCATGAGTGATTTTGGAAATCATCTCAGGCTCACAAACAATGAATATATTATGAGAGTGTTTATAAACACTTAATCAATGCTTGGTAATGTACTCACATCTTGCAAGTCAAGGAGGTGGAATTTTTAGTGTTTCAATACAATGTGGAGGTCCAAAACATGGAATTCATTCTAGGACATTCCTCCAAGTTTCATTCAAGGATTAATCCTTATATCAGGAGGATAGAACCTTTCTCCATGAGGAGAAATTGATAAAGAGGGTGTCTAGACATCATAAGAATGCTTCCACTCAGGTGACATATTGGGTAGGGAGGTGAATTATGAGATTAAGAAGAGATCGTCATTCAAAGGAAAAAAAGTGAGGCTCAAGGAGTGAATTGATGATCATCATATCTTGAATCTACCATTGTGTTTAAATATCTTCAAGAAATAAATAAAAATGAGCTAGTCAGACTATTGAGGCATCCCAGACCATCATGTGTGAAGGACCAAGAAGTCACCTATTCTCATGAGAGGGATATGTAAAAGAAGTGTATGAGCATCATAAATTTATTTCCATTCAAGGAGTATTTTGAATACTGGATCGGTAAGAGTATGATCTTCATATGGATACGTTGTCATGTGAATTGACTAACCAAAAAATGCAAAACTTAAACCATGAAAACCAATCCACAAAGTGAAATATTGCTCCCAAATCTTCTTGAATCCCTCTCCAGGCCATCCTGCCTCATGTGTCATGATCACCTTTTCCTTGAAGATATTACTAATGCATTGGTTAAACATGTGTAAGTTTTTAAAAAGGTTTAACAAGGTCCATTATTCCATGCATTGAAGTGCAGTAAAATACTAATTCTTTGACAAGCCTAAAAACACCAAGTTCGGCCATTTTGGAGCCTATGTGCATCCTCCGAGGGGGTTATGAAATGGTATTAACTATCCAAAGGTGGTATTTGAAATACTTTAAGGTATTAGAAGTAGTTTAGGAATATTTAGGAAATTTTTTATCATTCATGGATAGTCTGTTCAACAGTGGGTTTTCAGGTGCAAGGAATGAGTAGTCAAATTGTGAACCTTGAATTCTTTAGATGATTCTGGGAGCTTCATAAGGAGTTAGGAGGAAAACACGTAGGCACCAGAAATATTGAATTATCCTTTACATTATGGGAGCATCCATTTTTATCTAAGGCCACCAAAGGTGATGCTAGAAACTATCTCACACTCTCAAGCAATACATACCTCTCAAGAGTGTTTCTAAACTTTTAATTAGTGATTGGTAATGAGATAAATACATTTTGGAGGTTGGGAACATGTGATTAACCTTCAATATCTAATTCCATGTGTATAAAATTGATCAAAAGGGTGTTCTCCACAATTGTATTAGAGTCTTCTCTGCAATGGTGTGACTTAAGAAGACTCCTAAGTTTTATAACCCAATTCTAGCTAGATTTATCTTCTAAGAATTCTTATCATCTGAGATATTAATATTTTCTTCTTGAAACCACAAAATAGGGTTTTAGATAACCATATGGGGATAAAATTCATATTTCTTATCATACACACCCTTCTTGATTCATTTACCTATTGAATAAGCTTTAGGAGGATTAAATTCAAGTTTTTTCTTTTATAACCCAAATCTGTGGATGCCTGATATGCTGCCAACATTAATATTTATGTGAGAAAAACCACGAGAGTTAAAAAAACACAATTAAGGTTGGAATTAAATGTTATATTTCATGAATTACGATTATATATTGTTACTGAAATTATTTAGATATATTTGAATATCAGCGGCAATAGAAAACCAAGAACAACAAAATGTAGATAAATGATCACAATATGCAAGTGTAATTTATAGGACTAAGGACATAGAAATATTCAATCCCTTACCTCTTAATATAAATTAATATGTGCATCCTTCTAGTCACTTTGCATCCTTCCTTTGACTAGCCTGCCTTTACTTCAACCTTCACCCTAGCTTAGAGGAAATTACCAACAAGGTTTTAAAGTTATTTTAGTGTGCAAGGATGACTTCTCAAGGTGATAAATTAATTTAGTAAGATTAAATGAAAGATAAATTCCTCTAAAGGCCTAAATAGGAATTTTTTTATCCATTTTACAGTTGGTAAACACACTTTGGGAATGTTCAGGGAAGTTCTAAAGCATCTGAGGGTGATTTTGAAGAGAATTGAATATGTTTGAAGTAATTTAGGAAAGAAAATATCATTCAAAATCAAATTTTTTAACATGTATTCAGAGTGTAGGGAATGAGAGATTCAATGGTGAATTTTTTAATCTATGGAAGATTCCGGGAGTTAATGAATGAGTTTAGAGGAAAAAATATGTATCAAAATGTGTAATAGAAAATCACTTGGATAATAGGTGTAATCAAGAGAATCATGAGGTTTGTGAAGGATATGAAAAATCAATAACCTTGTTGAAATTCAAGTCATCAAGGGAATGATCATCATGATCATGATGATAAATGATTTCCATGAGTGGTGACATTAGTAATTTTGAGCTCACAAATGGTGCATATCTCTTGAGATTGTTTCTAAACAATTAATCAATACTTGGTGATTTCCTCACATCTTGCAATTCAAGGATTGGCTTTCATAATGCTTCAATGTAGTTAAAGTTCAAGAAGATGGAGCTCAACCTCAAACACTCCTTCAAGTCTCATCCAAGGATAAATCCTTCCATATAAAGGAGGAAACCTATTTCCATGAGGAGAAATTGAGTGAAGATGTTTCCAGATACTATAAGCATGTTTCCACTCATGTGACATCTTGGTCAGGGAAGTGAATTATGAAGTTTAAAAGGGTGTCATCATGTTCAAATTTGAAATGGGAAGCTCATGGAGTAAGCTGAGGACCAACATATCTTGAATCTACCATCATGTTCAAACATCTTCAAGGAACAAGCCAAAAATGATCTTGTCAAGCTACCAAGGCATTCATGACCATCATGTGTGAAGGATAAAGACATCATCTATCTATATGAGAGGCATATGAGAAAAGAGGTGTATGAGTATATTGAATTTGATTCCATCTGAGGATAATTCTGGAGTCAAGTGGGGTAAGAGGATGATTTTCATATAGAGAACCATGCACGTAGGAATGATAAATATTATGAATTTTACTTAATGTCACTCACTTAGTAGTGTTCTTAAAAACTCATTCAAACCTTGTAGTGTGATCAAAATTTAAAGGAGGAAGGACATTAAAACCACCTCATTTCAATCTAATAGGTGATCAAATGACATGAATCTCATTCAGTGAGAAATCCTTCTATCTAAATGGTGAATACATATTCTAGTAAGTGATAGATAATCAGAAAATGGTTTAAGCATCATGGAGTTGATTTGTGATCACTAGGGTTAATTGTGGATTCCTAGAAATGATCAGAGAACACTTGACAGAAAGCACACAAGAAGTCCATGTGGGAAAACAAGTCATATTCAAAGGCACGAACAGAAAGGGAGAACACGCATGTGGAACAAAAGTTCATCTTTTCAGGACTTAGCCATTTTCACTCATGAAGGTATATTTTTAGAGATGGCATGTAGAGCACACAAACAAGGTAGAGACATGTGCACAATGCATTGGCTATTCTTGGAAGATTGGATACGAAGCACTTTGCATGGACACATGCTGGAAATAGATCTATTACTATCAGTTAACTACCAGTAGTCTATTGTTAGCACACTTGCATGTGTGGCTAGTTTTGTAAAGGCGTGTGGCTAATAATAGCATGTGACCTATTTTGGGAATGGATAAGTGGTGAAGGGAAAGTCCCCACCCTTATATATATGTAGTAAATTGTGTAATAGAATAAGAGAGGAGATATATATAGAGACATGTTGTTAAATCTGTTACACGCATACTACTGTTATTGTAATGAAGCTTCTGTATACTTATTGCATTGAATATAATGGAGGATATTGGCTGAATCTAAGTGTTAGTTTTGTGTGTATCTGAATCTAGTATGTTTTTTATCTCATCATGGTTAGTACTTAATTATGTTCTCCCTTAGGGATAGATCTGGTATGCTCTGTGGGATGATGTGTTAGTAATGGAACTATATGTATCTCTTAAGTCTTCATCATGCTAACATCCTGCAACAAGCAACCCTAAAGAGGGACCTGGTACCTTTGCGTGCTTTGGGTGAGCACTCAGTTTAGGCTGAGTGATGTGCCAGTGTGTCTAGGGTTTTATTGGATTTGTATCACTGAATTCTAGGCTGCATCATTGGTTCCATTGTTGGGACCCTCTTTTTCAGTTGTTTTCAGGATGGTTCGTGATGAAGACATACCAGTTGACCTTAGCAAGTGTTGAAGAATGGATACAGTGATCTGGAAGAAGAATACACATGGTGATTCAACACGGGATCTGAGTTTAACGCATGCATGTGGGTGGAAAAAAATCTGTATGACAGTTTATATGAGAGATTTTTTGTTATCTTTCTAGTAGAATTGTACGAGTGGTTGATTGCTTATGCATCTAAGAGGAATTGGAGGTATCACACACTTGTCTAGATGTAGGAAGAATTTTAGGCCCTTTATGATGCTGATATGATCTCGAATCGAGTTTGGACTACTGTGGTTTTGTGGTGTCTTGAATACATCTTAGAATTCATCGTGGATACGTGGTTTTGTGGTGTCTTGAATAGTTATATTTTGGAATACTCAATTTCCACTTATTCATGTCCAGAAGTAGCTGAATTCCAGTTCTTACGATATCCAAGGGGAGCTTACCTACAAGGCATTCCTCTGGCGATCAAGATCCTGATGGTAAATTTGAATCTGGAGAGTAAACTGATGGCTAACTAAACCCCACCATGTGTGTGGGGGTAGGAGTAGGATTGGTGAAATATGGCAGACCTAGTGATAGAAAGGAAAAGAGAGGAAAGGCAGCTTAAGTATAATGAGGTGCATGAGAGGGAGATAGAGAAGCAATGTACCATTGCAGAAAGTATGGCATTGAGGAGAGAGATGGCTCATGAAGGATTTGAAGCTCATGTAGAAGATATGGAGCTAGAGCATCAGGAACTCCCCCATCTTGGAAAGCATGATAGGGATCCCCCCTCGGCCTCACGTAGAAGCGCGCCAGTAGAGACTACCTGGGCCGCGGGCATACATCTGAATCCACCTAGTAACCTAGCCCTTGCACTTGGTTTTCCAGTATCTAGTACGATAAGTAATCAACAATAAAGTTTGGGAAGTAAGAGAGCAAGCACATCAATGGCAGGGAAGATGACTTCATTGTTATTTGGAGGTGTGTTTTCAGGTGCGTCGTCCACATAGAACATAAGCACGCAGAATGTTGGATTCACCTCTGGAAGTGGAACTACTTCACAGACTGTAGGGGTTCAGTATAGTACTACTATTGGAGCACAGGGGAGTATGTCTACAGGACCTATTCCAGCTACAGGTTTGGGATCAGGAGGCATAGGTAGCTCTGGTTCAGGTGGATCTGGTGGTTCTGGAGGTAAGGGAAACACATGAGGATCTGGATCAGGTGGGCAAGGTCCACACCAACCCCATAATATTTACATGGAAATGTCTCTTCATCTTCCAGAGTATAGGGGCATAGAAGATGTTGCTGAACATGTGCACATGTGTGAAATATTGTGGTGCACAAAAGGAATCACAACTTCTGAGCGTAGGGAAAGCCAATTTGCTACTATGTTACAAGGGTGTGCACACAACTGGTACAGAAATTTTGACCCTGATCAGACTTGCATAGATTATATGGCTTTAAAGGATGCATTCCTTAAAGAGTTTCATATCCCTGAGTTTGAGCAGAAGAGTATAAGTGCGCTCAAGGATATTAAGCAAGGCACTACTGAAAGTGTTAGGGAGTATGATGCATGGTTTAAAACATTGTTATCAAAGATTTCTTATGACATACACGCAAGCCAACATGCACAATGGTTCGTTGGGGGCTTGATTACCCCTTTTAGGAGGGCATTATCACATAAGACATACACTGATCCACGTGAAAGCACTTGAAGCAGCCTTGCGTGTTGAGGCAGTTAGAAGCATAGATACCAGGGTGAGCCCATTTTTAGAAGCACAAATAGCAACAATGGTGAAATAGTTGGAGAAACTATCAACAAATTCAGCTCATGAGACACGCACAGGGATTTGGTGCATAGATTGTGAAGTAGAAGGTCACACAAAGGATAGTTTCCCTCACAGAATAGTATGCTCATTGCTGATGGATTGTGAAATATGCCACTTAAACCATGATGCTAGCCACTACCCATTATTACAACGTGTGATAAGGAAGAATGTTTCAAGCTACTATAAAATCTGTAGGTCCACGACTCATGACACGGAGGACTATCGGCTGATTGGACAGATCCATGATGCTATAGATATTGGTGTACGACAAACAAGAGTTTCAGATAACTCTAAGGGAAAGAATGAGCATCAGGACTGGGAGCACAATCAGGTGCACTATGATCAGAATGAGGGGTGTTTTGAAGGCAGTCATGGTAGAGGTCAAGGATACCATGGTGGATTCAGAGGATGAGGCCGTGGTGGTGGAAGAAGTGAGTTCCCTCACAGAATGTGTTATACATGATCTCCTGATCACTATAGGCACGAATGCCCCCAGAATATTACATGTTCTTTCTGTGGAAAGAACCATAGCTATGAAGAGTGCCAGACTTATATGAGCATCTGAGTAAGCAACATAAACAAGAGAACAAAGGTGCATGGATGGTTAGGATACATGTGCGTGGTGGACAATCAATGGATGCCCAAGATGGAAGTAGAATCTGAGGCACTACAAGTGAAGATCACGACCCATGCTGAGGCAACATGTGCCAGGGAGGCATTACAACAAAAACCTACCATCACTAAGGATGAGGTTCTTCATGCATGGTACCCAGATCCTACCTATCAGAAGGAGGTTTATCAGGAAACCATGGAAGTTCTAAGGAATCTTCAGGGTGAGATACAATACTTAAAGGAGTAGAAGAAAGCATCAGAGACGGTCCAAACTGATATAGATGACTTGAGAGAAGTGTGTAAAATGTTGTGCTAGGAGAACATCATTCCACTGTTAGGGAGTTGGTTGAAAGGGAACACTCTATGTGTGAGTACTGAGAATGGATGACAGATCCTGCATGTAAATCTCCCTCCTCATAGCCTAGATTATGACAAGGAAATCACTCTGAATGTTGTTGTGGATGGGTGGTTATTAAGTAATATACTGATTGATACAGGTGCGAAGGTCAATGTTCTTACCTTGGATGCATGGGTACAAATGGGAAGACCCCCATTGCAGCCATCCTCTAATGTATTATTCATGGCTAATGGACTAAGGCCACTCCCATAGGAGTTTTGAAAGATGCATCCATTACCATACAAGGAGCCAAGTTCACTGGAGATTTTGAAGTTTTAGCACTAGCAGAATCAGATAGCTTCCCAGCTCTATTGGGGCATCCTTGGTGCTATGCAAATAATGTTGATATCTTTGGTTCAACAAGGGCTATATCAGTTTTGAAAATAAAGAGGAAAGGGTTATTATCCCTTTAACAGATGGAAATTCTGTGCCCTATGTTGAGCCCTTAAGTGAAGAAGATCTGAATAAGATTTATGTATGCACCATCCGAGATCTAGAGATGATTGAACCAACCAAAGAAGGACTAATTCAGTGGGAGGATGCACAGTCCATTAGTGATACTACAAGTGTTGCATGTGATAATTGGGCTCATAACACTTATGAGTTGGTAGGGCACGAAGTAAAGAGCATATTTCCTTGAGGCACAAAACCACGTTATGTCAGGAGGATAGGTAATAACTCGGTACCTTGTTACACAGGGGAAGGGGATCCCATGGTATTCCTATGTGCCATGGAAGAAAAATGGATAGATCCACTGGAGAGAAGAAATATGCTCAGCATATACACTATGTGGGACAACAACACACTGGTGGGTGGTCCACAGGGATAATCTGGTCGAATGGAATGAAATTGGGATTTCTCTTACTACTAGGTTCTTTAGGATCAATGCACCTACACAAATCTATAATTATCATGGTAATCAACCTGTTCAGCACCACATTCAGAAGTGTGAGAGACTCTGGACAGAAGGGCAGGAAGCTTTACCACCTTTGCTATGGGTGCATCAGTTTTATTCCACTTTACAAGGCTGCATGCATGCTTGGTATGTATATGCAGAACTCCATAGAGAAACTGGAAATTGGTAGAATTTAATTGCAGGAATGGCCCAGATGTTTGACTTCTTCTCTACGAAACCTCCGGTGGAAGAAGCATTAAAAGTTATCTGACGCTTAACTATGGGGGATAGTGCCAAGGCTAAAAAACTCCTTCAGGAGTTATTAGATAAAGAAGACTCAGGAGTGCTGTCTTGATAATGAACCAAAGGTCGATGCAACATTACTTCAATGCACTTTCCTTGAGAAGGAGAAAGGAAAAATGGTCTACTTAGTGGATGATGAAGAAGTAGATAATCTGGATGTAAACCATTCAGTAGGAAGGCGTGAGGTATTGGACAGTATAGATAAGACCACAGGTGCACCTATCATGAACCTATGAAGACAAAGTGGGTGAATATTGGAATAGATACTGAGCCTAAGGAAGCCATAATTGGAGAGACTATTGGTCAGACTCTGAAGTGGAAAAAATCATAGAGTTACTAAGGGACTACCAGGACCTATTTCCTAGGGGGTACCATGAACTTAAAGGTGTGCATGAATCATTAGGGGAGATGAAGATAAAGCTTAAAGAGGGTGTGCACCCAGTTAGAAAGAGACCTTACAGAATGAACCCCAATTTGTGTGAAAAGGTCAAAGAAGAGATTGATAACATGTTGAAATATGGAATTATCAAGCCCCTTGATGAGTCAGAATGGGTTAGTCCAATGGTGATCAGTATCAAGAAGGATGGATGGATTAGAATATGTGTGGATTATAGGGAGCTGAATGTTGCATGTGTAACTGATCCATTCCCTATGCCATTTACTGAGGAAATACTAGGAGTTGCAGGGCATGAAATCTATTCATTTACAGATGGGTTCTCTGGGTATCATCAGGTTAGGATTGCCCAGGAGGATCAAGAGAAGACTACATTTACTACTGAATGGGGTAGCTTTTCCTATACTATAATGCCCTTTGGTCTGAAAAATGTGCCTGCTGTATTTTCGCATAGTTGTCCAAGCATTCAAAGAATTTATTCACAACTTCTTACAGGTATATTTAGATGATTGGACGGTGTATGGATTAGTTAAGGATCACTGTGACAATCTACACTTAATGTTTGAATGGTGTAGATAGTTGAGTATCTCTTTGAACATCAAGAAGTGCATATTTGCTACACCATTTGGGATACTTTTAGGACACATAATCTGTAAGGAGGGTTTGTTGGTTGATCCAACAAAGGTTGCAGTCATTATAGGCCTAAGGGAGCCTACCAGTCAAAGTGAGGTGCATGGATTTTTGGGTCATACAGGATATTACAATTTTTTTTATCAAAGGCTATGCCAAAGTTTCCACACCATTAGAAGAGTTACTGAAAGGGAAAGGTATGTTCTACTAGGGGGAACAACAACAATGCACATTCGAGACATTGAAGGAGAAACTTACTACCACGCCTATTCTACATTTTCCTTCGTGGGACAAACCATTTCATGTACATGTTGATGCCTCTAGCATGGCCATTGGCACGGTGTTGGCCCAACCTAGAGAAGGTATTGTAGATCATCCTATCTATTTTGCTAGTAGAAAGATGACTCCTGCAGAACAGAATTACACAACTACAGAGTGTAAAGCTTTGTCAATGATCTATGTGCTGCATAAATTCCACCAGTACCTACTAGCTACACCATTCGTCTTTTATATAGATCACATGGCATTGAAGTATTTGGTAAATAAGTCCTATTTTACAAGGGTGCATATGTCGATGGGTGCTCTTATTTCAAGAATTTGATTTCATAGTTGTGGTAAAACTAGGAAAAAGTAATTTTGGACCAGACCATCTATCAAGAATACAGTCAGGAGAAGAAGCACATGCAATTGAGGATACCATGCCAGATGCATAGTTATACAGGTTATAACGCATGCCATCAGAACTAGAGGACATTGTTGTCTTTTTTACACATAGGGATGGCACTAGAAGGAATGAAATCCTTAGAGAAGAAACAACTTGCTATATGCGCCACACCTTATATGTTAATCAGTGGTGACTTGTACAAATTGGGTCGCGATGAGGTATTGCGCCATTGTGTATTGGAACATGAGCACATGGGCATTATGGAAGAAGCTCATGGTGGAATTGCAGGTGGCCACTATGTAGGTGATGCCACAGTGCACAAGATTCTACTCATTAGATTATGGTGGGAGACCCTATATAAAGATTGTAAGGAATTCTGTAAGGCATGTGACCATTGTCAACATCTTGGAAAGACTAGGTCAGTGAGATGAAATGCCTCTGAGACCTATTACTAGCGCATAACCGTTTGAGAAATGGGCTATAGATTTTGTGGGTCCTATTTCACCAGCTGCATGCAGAACTAGATCACGCTACATTATAACTTGCACAGACTATTTGACAAGATGGGAAGAAGTAACACCTACAAAGGACTGTACAATGGCTACAACAGCTTAATTTCTATGGGAAATATTATTACAAGGTATGGATGTCCTTTGAGTTTGACCAGTGATAGGGGCACACATTTTCTTAATGAGACAATCAGAATTTTATTGGATGAGTTCATGATTGCACACCATAAGACTACACCCTATCATCCTTAGGAAAATGGAACTGCTGAAGCTTTCAACAAAATTTTGGGCCAGACATTGACAAAAATATGTGATGTTGGAAGAAAGGATTGGGATGATAAAGTATCTGCAGTACTTTGGGCATATCGAACAACATATAAAAGGTTGAACAAAGCAACACCATTTCAGTTAGTGTTTGGCGCAGAAGTTGTTCTTCCTATGGAATTTATGTTACCTTCTTTGCGTATTGCACATGCACTGGAGGTCTAGTTGATGAGAAAGCTTTAGAAGAACGGATTGAAAATATAATTCAGCTGGATGAGCTAATGAGCCATAGCACGTTGGAGTTAGAAGCAAGAAAAGGCCAGGAAGAAGGCATGGCATGACAGAAACATAAGGGACAAGAAGTTTGAGATTGGACAAATGGTGCTTCTCTATGACTCTAAGTTCTTACGCCATCCAGGAAAACTTAAGGTACATTGGTTGGGGCCGTATGTTATCACTTACATCCTTGAAACAGGCACTTTCTAATTAGAAGCCCTTGATGGAACACAACTACCTGGTTACTTCAACGGGAGTAGGCTGAAGCCCTACTATAAATAAGTCTTCTTGGTGTTTGTAATAAGGTAGTATTGCCATTTAGATTAGGTTTTCAATTATGTATTTCCTTAATGTGTTTCCTTCTTTGTTGCTATGCTTTGTCAATTTAGTTGGTGTGTTGTGTAATAAGCATGCTTGCGTGCATGAAGCTAATTACTATATGAAGCATGTTTATGCGCAGAGGACTACACATACTTTTAGTGTGGGGTGGATTGTTGATATTTAGGTACAAAATCATGGGAATTGAAAGGTGAAAGGAACAAGCTACTACGGGTGCTCATCAAGTCAAAGGATTGCTTCTAAAAAGTGACCAAAGATGGAGATGAATGAAGGGACAATATAACATGAGGTAAGCAGAGGCCATAACAACTACCAGTAGAAGGTGTAGTGATGAGGTACTTGGGTGCAAGGAAGCACGCTGAAGAGAAGTTTGTGACCAGAGGGTAGGAAGGCACACTAGAAGGTTATAGCTGGGGTGTGAAGATGTAACATGCGTGGAAAGGATGGAATTGATCAATTAATGAGAGGATATTTGGTAGGTGAAGGAGCAATGAATGCATAAAAAATTTGAAAATCTATATAAGGATGGGATGTGAATTCATTTTTACCATTGTGATTAAGATTATTTGAAAAAGAGATAAGTGCAAAGAGCCGAGTGATCAAATTGAGGTGCGAGAGGTGTGTAACCAGTCGTGACGAAGAGATAGGTGTGCAGAAAGAGCTTATGTCCCCAGTGGTGAAGGGTTTGAGTGAAGCAAGGTGACAAAGAGGAGCGAGGGCACGTGATTTCACCTAGGGCATGCTGAATTGAGCTAGGGTTTGATTTGTAAATTACATAGCATTCAAGAGGTGAGTATCTACAAAGGATTGCAAGGTAGAAATGACACCCAAGAAAGTAGTTGCAGTAGGAGTGAAGGGAAAGAAGAAGGTGGTCGAAGAAGAAGAGGAGATGGCTCCTAAAAGTAATTTTTCTGAAATGCAATATCCATAGGGGGTTATCGTAGGTCAGGAGTGGGATTCTCACATAAGAAAAAGTAAGGTGAGTGAGTACAACCACCGTACCATAGAGAATAAGAAGGAACTTGATGCCTTGTTGAACACAAAGACAAATAAATGCATAGACGGAAGACATGCCGGTGTATGATGATGTTGGGGAGAAGCTCTTGAAGAAGATTGGAGTTTACCAGCTATACGAACTCCCTTACTTCGAGAAATATGAGCCCTTGTACCAGTGGCTCATGAACAGAGTGCACAAATATTTTTTCTACTTTGTAGGATGCAGAGCCAGAATTTTAGCCGCTCTCATCTCCATGGTAACAATATTGAAGGGCACAGGAGAAGATTTGCGAGATGATTTAACATACAAGGATACAATATTGGAGACCAGAAAGGAGTTGGGGTACACAAAGGGTCTGTGTGGCATGGACATTGATAAACTGAAGAAATATCTAGTTGTGCAAGCAGCCACACATCTCGTTACAAAGCTAAATGACCAGGAAAGGTGGTCACAAGTGAATACCATGTGGCTGCACATTGCTAAAAAAATGTTTGAAGGGTTAGTTTACAACATTTCATGTTACATTGCAGAAACAATTGTTGAGGAAGCACGCACAAGAGGAAGGATCAACTTTGGAGTTGTTCTATTGTCACTGGTGTTCATGGAGATCAGAGTACCTGGTGTTGATGGACCAAAAGAGAAGATATGGGAGTATCCCATGGAGCACAAGTCACCTGCAGAATGCTTCAAAAAGTACTTGTGTGAAGGATCCATGATAGAACAGGTCAAGAAAAGGGCTGAGAAGTGGTACAATAGGCTCTGTGTGGCCTTTGAAGAAGAATGGCGCATCCCCAAGGACTTGCCTTTGGTGGTTGGAAAGGCAGTTCAGTTCATTGTATACTAGCATTTTTGCATAGCTTGGTTCACCATGAAGGATGGAGCATGGAGCCCTTGGTGTAAGTTACCATATGCCTTCATAGCAAGGTACTTCTAGGCATTAGTACATAGGTTCTCAGATGCGTGGAGCCTAATGTTCAATGCGGACAAGGTAGATTGTGACTACCACAAGCTAAGGAAGAAATATGTGTATCCTAGGGCGGGTGCATATATTGAAAGGCTCATTTTAGATGTATTGAGCATTAAACCAGTAAGTTTGGCTATGGGGGATATTGGGGCAGTAATGGTGTACCTCCAACTAAAGCCCAAGTTAGATAATAACAAGTATGTGGATGATGAGTTCGCACTTTCAGCACCACCAAAGGGTAAGCACACGATGAAGAACATACCAGTGCCTAAGCCCAAAGAGCCAATTGAAGTTAAGGATGAGGAGGATGAGTGTGACGATAGTGGTGGTTTGAAGCATAGAGGTAGAAGACATCCTACAAACAAGGATGAAGCTGAGCATGCCAGTACACCACCTCATCCAAAAGAGGGGGATGATGAGGAATTGGATGTAGTCCAAGGAGAAAGAGAGAGTATTCAAGAGAACAAGGACCCAAGGTGCTACCTTGTAAACAATGCGTAAATCACCCAGACTCTCTCCATAGAAGGAGACAACCATGAAAAGGAGAAGCAAACTAAAGTTGAATGAGGAGGTGGAAGAATAAGAGGAAAGCAAACCTAATTATCCTACACCTCTAGAGAACGTAGAAGAACAAAAGGATGAAGAAATGAAGCAAGTAGAAGAGGAGGAAAAGGGAATAGATGAGATAGTTACAGAGACTTCTTAGGACATGGAGGCACAAGTCCAAAATCTGGAGGCTCAAGTTCCTAAGTAGCCAAGGTCTATAAGAATAAGTGGAGAGCACATTCCACCAGCCATGGGTTATGCATAGGACATAGGTAAAATTGTCCGCACCCATTTCCAGAGCACAATATCACAAAAGGACTTATATGGATGGGAATTAATGGATGAAGATATGGCTACAGTGCGCACAAGGAAGTAGTTATAATGTTCCATGCACACACACATGGCTGAGCTAGATTTTGATGTGTGTGAGGAGTCATGCATATCAGGGAGGTTGAAAAAGACACCTTAGGCTAGACACATGGTAGTAAATCCTACTATCATGTTAGATGAACAGGTAAGTAATGCATTGGTGAAAGTCTCAATAGAGGTGGCGAGGTAGAATATGGACAAGGCTGCCATAATTAGGGCACTCAGGGAAGAGATTAAAACTAAGGATGGAGAAATAGCACACCTAACGTAGGAAAAAGACTTAGCACAGAAGAATAACTCTATATTTATCAACTTGGCAGAGAAAATTGGTGATAATATCACAAGAGCTAGGCCACACTTAGAGCCAAAGGTACCAAAGAAATTTCCTTTGGCAATACACTATGTAGGTACATTAGTGGACCTAGTGCTTGAAGATGAACCTTTGTCCATGCCAGCGCCAAAGGATCCAACACAAGAGGTAGAGTGAGAAAAGGATTCAATGATGTAGAATATTACATCATATGAAGGATTGCTGCAAGAAGAACTGAAGAAAGGAGACCAAGCCTTGAACATCTACATAGCTTCAGAGGCGCTCATTAACATAAAAACCCTATAGGAGAACAACGAGGTCTAGAAAGTGATGAAGGATGAAACATTGGGCCACGCAGAAAGATTATCAAAGGTTAAACAAAATTGTGAGGCACTGGTAGCAACACAATAACCACACAAGAATTGGCTAGAAGAGCTTGGGAAGCTCATTGCACAAAATATGGAATTACTAGAGGGAAGGATGACTGTAATGTCCAGTATTGTGTTGGTCTTAAAAAATGATTAGAAGATATCATGAAAGATGAACTGGAGTCTATTACTATGGAAATTTGAGAAAGAGAAGAGGAAGCATTCACTGAGTGGTAGACCTTGGAGGCCAAAATAAAATAGGGATAGCCTGAATTAGTTGTTCAGGTTGTAGAAGAAGAGACTACAGAGTAAAAACATTATTTCATTCTTTCCATTCTTCTATTCTTACTTATTTCCATTCTTCAATTCTTTACTTTAGTTTTGGAGATGACCATTTTCGGGGTGACAATGAAATTGGTGTGGGGTAATGTTGATTAGAGAACAATAGACTACAATCACACAAGAAGTTTGTGCGGGAAAAAAGGTCATATTCAAAGGCACGAACAGAAAGGGAGAACATGCGCATGGAATAAAAGTTTAGCTTTTCAGGACTTAGCTATTTTTGCTCATGAAGGTCTATTTTTACAGATGGTGTGCAGAGAAAACAAACAAGGTAGAGACGTGCGCACAATGCATTGGCTATTCTTAGAAGATCAGATATAGAGCACTTTACATGGACACTGGCTAAAAATAGATCTATTACTATCAGTTAACTACCAATAGTCTATTGTTAGTGCACTTGCATTTGTAGATAGTTTTGTAAAGGAACGTGTCTAATAATAGCATGTGGCCTATTTTGGGAAGGGATAAGTGGTGAAGGGAAAGTCCCCACCCTTATATATGTAGTAAACTATGTAATAGAAGGAGAGAGGAGATATATACAGAGACATGCTGTTAAATTTGTTACGTACATACTACTATTATTGTAATGAAGCTTCTATATATTTATTACATTGAATATAATGGAGAATATTGGTTGAATCTAAGTGTTAGTTTTGTGTGTATCTGAATCTAATATGTTTTTGATCTCATCATGGTTAGTACTTAATTATGTTCTCCCTTAGGGTTAGATCTGGTATGCTCTTTGAGATGATGTGTTAGTAATGAAACTATATGTATCTCTGAAGTCTTCATCATGCTAACATCCTGCAACAGCAACCCTAAAGAGGGACCTGGTACCTTTGCGTGCTTCGGGTGAGTGCTCAGTTTAGGTTGAGTGATGTGTCAGCACCTCTAGGGTTTTATTGGATTTGTATCACTGAATTCTAGGCTGCATCACATGGTAAATAACAGTCTATTTATGAAAATACCCATTCCAAGAGGTACTTATCAATATTTAAAAATATTCACATATCACCATATAGTGGCCATCTCTCTAGAGCTTGCAAATTTAGGGCCATTTTTTTCTGGAACTGAAAGGGGTAGCTGCACTATTTTGAAATTATTCATAAAACCTTCAAGTATTAGATAAAAATGGATGTTACCAACATGTATAGGATTCAGATATATTTTCATTTCCTATTTTTTTCCTCTTAATTCCTTACAGAGCTCCCAAAATCATCTGGAGAAATCAGATTTCATCATTAGAGTGTTTGTTCCCTGCACCTAGGAAACCCATTGTTGAGTGGATTGTCCTTGAAAGAGAAAACATTTCCTAAATCTTCCTAAATTACCTCCAAAACTTCCAAAATTTCTCGACATAACCTCTAGATTATTAATATATTTCTTGAACTCCCTTATAAGGTGTTTGATTAGCTCAGAATGACCTTTTTAGGCCTCAGGGGGAAGTTATCTTCCATCAAGTCACATTGAAATCATCAATCATCGTATTCAATCATCAATGCACATTGAAACAAAATTTAAAAACTTGTTAATAATTTCTTTTGAGCTAGGTTGAGAGTGGTATGAGGCAGGCTTTATAGAGGAAGGATGCACCAGTGACTGGGAAGCGAAGAATTCAACTATGGGCTTAGTTGTTATGCTCAAAGTTTCAATTTTTCATACCATACATTTTTCATGACAACACCCTCTTGTACCAATTTCACCAAATTATATTTTTGTAATGCACAAAATTATTTCACTGGTGTCTTTTCCATATATGAAGTTATTTCAAGGGTTTCTGGGTAAAAACACAAAAGGATATCTGAAAAGCATTTCTCTTATTTTTAATGTAGATTGGATTGCTTGTAAAGTATGTGGAACTTGAATCAATCTTCTTACTCCTAAACTAGGGTAAGAATGTAAATAATTTAATTAGCATAAATATTGATGAAAGTATTGAGTTTCTTTCAACCATAGAAAGTAAATGAATATGTGGAAGATTTTGCACATTTTCACCTACTCCTACGCTAACTTTTGCTAATTTTTATAAATACATCTATGTGATGCACTCTATTAGATTATAAATTTTCAAGTTATGTCTTGTTATTCTATTGAACAAATGAATATATTATTGGGTCCTTAGATAGATCATATTCTCGACCACACCTTACTATTGTTAATTTATATTATAAGGATCAAAGGATTATATACATCCCAACATGGGAACCAAGGTCACTCCCTTACATTTTTTATTGTGAGGATCACTCGAGTGGTCCTCTTAAAGATGCATTCCCTAAGATTGTAAAGTAGGCACTCATCCATACTATGATTCTACCATATTCTAAGATGAAATTACGGATTGAACTCCATGCACATGGAAAAATTAACAAGTCCATATATTCGATCAATTGTCTCTACCTTTAGGAGTTGTGAGGTTTATAAATTCTTATTTTGACACATCTAACACTCCTAAAAAAATCAGTAAACAATCCAAAAGGCCCAAAAACCTAAACAATGACTATATTCTTTCCCAAAATAGACATCAATTATAGAATTTAAACCCTAAAAGATTTAGGCTGAATGTTGAAATCATGAAAAACACTTATGTACCGACCATATTAGAATATGAAAAACTATCTTATAAACTGTGACTAATGGAGTTGTGAGACTAGTTCCATAAGGTGTAGAGTGACCCTAGTTTCCTATATTTACTAAAATAAATTTAAATTATAATAAGTGATAAAGTGTAAAGATTAATAAATGAAAAAAATATTAATAAAGTATAAAGAATAATAAATTTAAAGTATAAATATTAAACCATTTATTTTAATAAATATATCCCTCCCATAAGCACATATACCACATTGCAAATAGGAACATGAACGCGTTATAATTCGCTCATGTCAAAAAGTGAGTGCATTTCATCTTCCTTGGGTTTGAAATTTGCAATCCATAGGCTTGGATTTTCCTTGGATATCCAAACCTAAGGTTTGGACTATGTAATCCATGAATAAATATGTGTTTGGAAAAAAAACATCAAAATATTACGTGTACATCGTGATATCTCATGCGTTATAACATTCTATTAAAAAAATTTATACTACGATGTCAAGCTCAGTTTTACCTTTGTGATGATACAATTCTTTCTAAAATATGATTATTTTAAGTCTTTCATCCATAATTTCTTTTAATAGTGGTTTCTTTTCTTGCAAAAACCTATGCATACGTTTTGGTGCACAATTTATGATTTTTTTATCCATTTTTTTTAAAAAAATGGTTTCATCTAAATTCTATTCTACACGCGTTAAAAAAATCAACAAAAAATTGACTATTTTTCTTAAAGTTATGGGGGTGTACACACAAATATTTCATTTTTAGGATGTATGCACTTTGAAAATTAGTAAAAAATCATATATTCATCCAAAAATTATAAAAAATTTAGTGGGCCCTCGTACATGGTATTATCTAACTTTCTACTAAAGGGATTTGAAAACTAATTTATAGATCTCAAAAAATGGGGGGAGGGTGGGCACACACACAATAGGTTCTTATCTTTTTTACAAAAAATAGACCTACTTTGTGTGCACACCACATTTGAACCTCTTAATATCCACCATTTAAAAAAAAAGTAGTAGTTTAGAAACTAGATTCCGATCTCTACTGTACTTATTCTTATCACTTTGTCAAAATTTGAGAATATGCATGCCAAATTATCAATTAAAGTTCAGGTTTTTCTAATTTTAGGAAAAAAGTGTCCACGTTTAACCCCCTTTTAGTCCCTCATTTCCATGCACTTACCCAATTGGAAGCTCATAAAGGAAATCAATTCTTCAACACCTTCTTCATTCTCCTGAACTAAGATGGCCGAGAGAGTATGTTCCGAAGCATAACAATATAAAGTTTATGATTTTTTTTTTGAAATTAGGGCACACTAGAGTAGGAGCTTTAGAAATTTCTTCCTTGATTTCATCAAATGCAACCCTACCTTCATTATTCAACCTGAAACTTTCTTGAGGATTTATCATTCTTGTGATGTGATTTATCAATTCAGAAAAATCTAAAACAAAGCGATGGATGCATTTTACATTGCCGAAAAAAGAATGAACTCCTTTCTTACTAGTGGGAAAAGAGAGTGATTGAATTGATTTTATCCTCTCGAGATAAATTTTGGCTCCTTCTTTGTTCACGATGTGACCACGGAGTTTCCCTTCGTTAACACCAAAGATGCACTTTTTAGGGTTTAGATAAATCCTTTCTTGTTGACACCTAATCAAAACTTGTTCCAAAAGTTTCAAGTGATCTCATCGCGTTTTGGAGAAGAGTGTGATGTCATCAAGATAGATGAAAATGAAGATCCATTTCTCGTTGAAAAGTTACTCTAGCATTGATAAGGCCAAACAATGTCCTATTGTAGGCAAAAGTACCCCATGGAGTTGTCAAATCCATTTTATGTCTATCTTCTTCCGCTACCTCAATTTAGTTATATATAGAGAATCCATCGAGAAACGAAATCATATCAGATCTTGTGACTTCCTCTAGGATGTGATACATGATAGGAAATAGGTAGTTTTCATTTGATGAAGCTTGGTTCAAATTTTAGAAGTCGACACAAATCCTTATTTTGCCATTCTTTTTCCATATTGGAACAATATTGGCCACCCACGTGGAGTGGTGAATAGGGAAAATAATTATTGCATTCAAAATTTTCAATACCTCTTCCTTAATTATATCATAAATATTTGGGTTATACAGCCATTTCTTCTTTCTAAAAGGCTTTGATTTGGGTTTGAGTGGTATGAAGTGATACATCTCTTTTGTCTTAAAATACTTGAGCTCATAATATGAATAGACCAAAACATCACAATATCTTCTCAGAAATGAGATGAAGCTCCTTTTCTCCTTAGGTGATCAACACTTTCCAACATTTACCATTCTTGTCTGCTCTATGGTACCAATGTTCTCATTCTCAAATTGAGCAGTGTAACAAGAGGAATCTTTTTCTTTTTCCTTGATAAACTTGTCATGCTTATCAAACAAGGATTCAAGACATACAAGGCCTTTTGTAATATTGTTTCCCTTGAGTTTTATGACCCCTTCTGAATAAACTAAAAGGAATGATAACTAGATCGTACCAAGCCAAGAATATAGATGCTAATTAAACACCATGATCAATAAGATGAAAGTAATTCGCCAGAATAACTTTACATAAACCTTTGCAAAAAAATATAAAGCAATATCATATATTATTATGGAACTCAATGCAATACATTGAGAATGCGCCTTGCTTAAATAGGCAAGGAATAAAAATATAAGAACCAGTCAAGGTCGTAGATCAAGCCATAAATCAAGAAAATAACTAGTCATCAAAGAACTAGTCAAGACCATAGATTTAGGAGAGAACTAGACATCAAGGTTCTAGTCAATACCATAGATCAAGGAAAGAACTATACTTAACAACTAGATAATATCTCCTAATATCTAAATAAGATAAAATAAATATCCACACACATAAGTGGGTGAGGATAAATACAATAAAGGTAAATAAAGTACCTAGGTGAACATGAGCTAAGGTAAATACCTACTCTAACACCCCCCTCAAGTGAAGCTAGGGGCTAAGATAGAAGTGGCATGTCCATAGTATGAGTCCTGACAACTAGGCCTGATGAGGTACTCATTTACAATAACTGGGAAAAAAGGGACACCGTAAGGTACCCAAAATCAGTAACAACAAAGTAAAGAGAGTAAAGACCCGCTCTAAGGCATCCCGAGAAGCTCGGCTCAAAAAATTTGTACAATGCTGAAGAATTTTGGTGTGCACTGTGGTCTGAATCCACTACTCGATCACAAAACTCAAAAACAACTGACACTGGGCTCCACCAGAATAGCTCCATACAAGGAGACTGTCAACAGAGTGATGTCAAAAGTGCAAAAAAAACACCAAACATAATTCGATCAACTGCTGTAAATAGGTGTGACACGATCCAAGAACAATAACCAAAGCAACAAGGCAAGGACACAAAATCCAAAGTGTCACGATCCAAGAAAAGCCAAGGTAACAAGGCAAGGACACAACCTGAAAGAAGCAAGATCAGCACCACACCCTCCCATATTGCTGAATGGGTGGAGTGATGCTACAATCTATATGAGTTGCCCAAAATCAACTACTCGAACACTGACAAAATAACACTGGAATTCACCAGAATAGATCCCCCATAAGAGATACTGTCAACATGTCAAAAGTCCTCTCAATGAATTCCTATGTCGCCTCCACGAGTGATCAGATATCCACCCCAAATCAACACGGATGGATGAAGAAGATGCCTGCATATGACTTGGTGCAAAATGCACAATGGGTGCATGCAAAAGAACATCAGAATGTGTGTCAGGTTGATCATGTCTGATAGCTGAAATCTCAGGTTTCTCAATCCTGAGTGAAGGTGCAGAACTCATGTGTTGCTCATGATCCTCAGAAAGAGTCGAGCGAACAAAAAAAGTAGCTCTGCTAATGTGTAATCCCAATGAAGTATCTGCTCGAAAACCAATGTCATGACGAGAATTCCACTTAACATGTGGAATAGAGGAAACAATACCCTGTGAATGCCTGCCAATGACTCCACTAGTGAGACCCATAGAACGGAGCATGCAAGAACTGAATGTAGTGGTATGCTTCTTAAAAAAGCCATGCAGCTAAGTAGAAGTAGGATACACAACATGTGGTACTGTAATAGGCACAAATGTGGAAGAGCATGCAGTAACAACCTCGTAGGTTTAGAAGCATCAAGAGTAGGAACAAACTCAAAGACTGACAGATCAATGTCAGTGGGTGCAGGAGCAATAGCTGCAAGTGGACTAGGAGCATAGATATGGACCATGGTTGTCCACAATATGATGGTGATGCTGAAGGCTAGCAAGTTTGTTCTGTAGGGAGTGTATTATTATATCCTTATCATAAATGAGTGATTGTAGAAGAGAATTTTGTTTCTTGAGTGATCTATTTTCTTCCACAAATTTGACAATATCCTCTTGAAGTCCACATACTTCATAGAAAAGCATGTCATTCTCAGAATCCATGATAGGTACAAACTGTAACTCCCAAAAATTTAGGATGTTGGGCTCAACCGAAATTACATCCACAATTGATTACAACACTCCTCCATATTTGACACTTTATAATTATAGTGCAAGTCTCAAAATAAATATTTCTAATGGAAAGAGCACAAAAAAACAAGCACTTTTGTAAAAAATGGCACTTTTGGTGAGTTACCGATCAAAAGTTACAAGCTTTTTAATATTTTGCTCTGTTATTTATTTTAGTTGCCACTAAAACAAAGTAAATTGTTGTTTCCTTCACCACAAAAATCAAATTAAAGGGGGTTGAAGTTAAGCACCTACTAGTAGGAATCATAAGCTTTAAGCCCTCATATGACCAAGAGCTAAGGATTTTAATGGGTGTTTGCACAACTTACTATTTTGGGGTGTGCCACGTGTTTTCAAGAAAGTCAAATCCAACTACCGCTTCTGGTAAAAATTACTATTTCTGGACTGTGTAAACAATAACCTTCATTTTCCATGAAAATAGCAACCTGACGGATTTGTCCAAAATAGTAAATACGTGCACAGCATCCATGGAAGTAAACCAAGAAAGCTAAGCCGCAACAAAAAATGCCCTGCACAGTAAAATCTCAAAAAATCCAACTGACCCAAAAAAAATCTTGAGATTTCTTTTTTTTGGTGGGCACGAATCCCGAGGCAAACTAATGTGCTTCTCTGTAGCAACAAAAAATCCACAAAAAATGACTGTCTGCAGAAACAACCGAGTTTACAGTCGATCTTAGGGTTTTCATACCTTCCAGATCCAATGGAAGCCTCTGTTTTCCATAAAAATGCACGCATCAACAAAATACAACCAAATCCCAAATATATGAATACACAAATAATTTATTTGCAAAATAAAACTTACAAACGGATGTTGACAACAATCTCCAGCTCTGATACCATGAAAGGAACGATAACCAGATCATACCAAGCCAAGAATATAGATGCTAATTAAACACCATGATCAATAAGATGAAAGTAATTCACCAAAATAACTTTACATAAACCTTTGCAAACAAATGAAAAGCAATATCATATATTATTATGGAACTCAATGCAATACATTGAGAATGGGCCTTGCTTAAATAGGCAAGGAATAACAATCTAAGAGCCAATCAAGGTTGTAGATCAAGCCATAAATCAAGGAAATAACTAGTCATCAAAGAACTAGTCAAGACCATAGATTTAGGAGAGAACTAGACATCAAGGATCTAGTCAATACCATAGATCAAGGAAAGAACTATACCTAACAACTAGATAATATCTCCTAATATCTAAATAAGATAAAATAAATATCCACACACATAAGTGGGTGAGGATAAATACAATAAAGGTAAATAAAGTACCTAGGTGAACATGAGCTAAGGTAAATTCCTACTCTAACATAAACTCCATCTATCTCTCCTTTATCTTAATCTGTAACAAACTCTCGATTCAGATCATCAATTCCTTCATAGAAAATATTCCTAAAGTTATCTCTTTAATCCAAGAAAGAGAGAATATGAATATCTTCGTTGAACACCTGTTAGTGATTGAAACTATCTGGAACACTTGGCCTGAAATACATTTCAAAAATAACTTTTTCCTTTTTCAAATACTGATGTGGGTTCATGAGAGAAGTCAATACTACAAGATAACCAACTTTCTCATTTTTCTCACAGGGAGTTAGCCTAGATTGATAAAACATAAAAAGACTCAATGTAATTCCATACTCTTTTCCTATAATGCTTGAGTCTTGGGTTCTTAACTTGATATTGATCTCTAACTTGTTTGATGATCAATTCAACATCACTAAGACATTTTAAATTCTTGATACCCATAGATTCAGCTACATCCATCCCTAGAATAAGGTCTTCATACTCCGTGGTATTATTGGTGTTTTCAAATTGTAATTTATAAGAAAAAGGAAGTAACTCACTTGAAAGATAATTTAGTACCAAACCTAATCCAGAGCCAGCACTAGAATGGATTTTTTCAAACTCCATTGTCCATAGATGATATTCATCATCCTCCACAAGAAAAGGAAAGTTCTCATCTCTTTTAGAAGTCAAGAAGTAGTTACCAAGTACATTGTCTTGAAACAATATATCAACCTTTGGATCATCTGATTTCTGTACAATGTACTTCATCTTTCTCATGGAAAAAAAATTATTCATCTCTCCTTTTACTAGAATGGTGGTGGAAGACCAATCCATTTGTATCTCAACTTCTAAGTCTCTACAAAAAATTCTTCTTAAAAAAATTCTAAAAGATGTTGTGATGTCAGATACCATAGGATGGTCAGCAAAACCTTCTTGTCTGGAAGTCGGCAAGATCCATAGTACTTTTGCATCATGTTGATTCATCACACAAATGGAACTTATTTGGACTCCATGGAGTATCAAGAGCCAGTTCGTGTCAAGGCTAGCCCAATAGAAATAGTAAATTTTATCGGCATTAAGTTATCTGAGGAACCTAAGTCTATTATGTAATTATTCAACTAGTGGCCTTTGATGAGGAAAATATAAAATGGCTCTACTTTGTGAGTCTTAGATGAGATTATGGAAAACATGTTTTGTAAAGGATGGGTAGGTTGTATTGGCAGTAAGCCTTTGGAATTAGATATTGTAGCATTGGAATTTTAACTACTACCTGTTAGTGCAAAATCACAGCACCCCTGGATGTTGATCAGATTTCTAGTTTGATCATGCTAGCATCTAGTGTGATTGCACAACATGGAATCCTTTCTCCAAGTGTGGGACTTGCAGAAATGAGAAAGGAATCTCCAGAGAAGGATGGTTCCTATTCCTTTGAGAAGGATGCACACGAAAAATGCAGAGGGTGTACTCAAAACCTAATGTTGTCTTGCCGAGGAGACAGGCTAAGTGAGATACATACAGGAGTAATGCACTCCCCAAGACCCTCATCAGTCAGGTGATGCACCATGATGAATGTAGATGATTACCTTTCTTCCTCAAGAGAATCACATGACCATTCAAATGTGATGCGAGATCATGCAAAGATTTCAAAATTTGTAGTAGAAACATCCGTGAGGATGCCTCGATGAACACATAGAGGTGGTATAGATATTGATCCATAGATCATTGTCATTACTGTCCCTTCCTGTAACCTCGATACAATATCACTAAAATACTGCCATGAGGCAATGGTGCATTACCGTTTTAAATGGCAGGTGCAAACTCTCTGACAAATTCACCTGCCAAAGAAAATGCAATCTCATTCTCTTGGACTACAATAGGAATGTTCGACCCTATATACAAGAAGTCCCTCTTGACAATATATAGCCACAATGAGAGAGTCCGGAACATTAGTTGGGTTCGTTGGAAAGGCCATGGAACTCTCAAGCAAATGCAAATTCTAGGTGTAAAACCAGATCCCATGCTCATTCACCTCCCAAGACAGTGGTTTCCTGGCAAAATGGCAGACTGTCTAGCAGAAACAGCGAACTGTCTCTTGTATCCACAGGCATGATTTATCTGAGTAGAGCCAATGCATCTCTACATGAGTACGATGCCAGAGGCGTTCCACAATTTTCTCACTGCCAATATCCTCCCAGCCGACGTCAAAATTCAAGAGCTTTGTAGCTTGAGAATCATGTAGGAGCATACATCTGGGTGCATGCGTTGATAGAGAAGAACGTGAAAATCCAAGAGATGTGGTATCGAATGAAATGACGATTTGAAGATTTAGGGCAAGATATGTATAGGCCAAAACGTGTATCGGCAGGAAAATATTGGAGTTTTTCCTGGACTCAGCCTGGATGACAATCTTCAGACTCTGATTCCTCCAGGTAGGTTTTTCTCTTCTAAAACTTCTAACTTTCATGCCATACATTTCTATTTTGACTAGAGTAGCACTATATGATCTGGCTAGAGCCTGAAGTGTGCAAAACAAGTTAACGTTGTTCAAACTGAGTACAAACATGTGGCATGTAAAATGGATTCATTGTGCTTGATCTTGATCGAACATGAAAACAATAGTTTATCGGGTAATGTTGGCCCAGCTATCCCAAATTAGATGTGCACCTAAATTCCTCCGAACAAACCCAAACGTGATCTTCCTTGTTCCTGTTACGGTGAAGACACGATGAAAGATTTCCATTCGCTCTTGAAAAAATGAATTTTTGTAGTCCCTAAAAACAACCCTTTGGCCCAAATGTCCCTTACGAAAGTCCTCTCCAAAATTGACGGGCGGGAAACGGCCGGTATCACGTCCTACCATCATACAATTTTATCTCTCAAATGTCATTTCTTACTACATGGGAGATATATGTTCGAACCCTAGACTACGACCTGACCATTTGACTTGACACATTTTCAAACCGGTAGATTTTAGAGACTCTTCGACGGAGCTTTGGCCTAGCTAAGAGGCAGACCGAGCTTGATGTTGCGAAACTGTATCGAAATTATTCCCTTTTTTAATGCTTATGAATCAAGAAAACAAGTTCTACGCACCTCAAACGCGTCTTTATGTTCCATACTGTCCCAAATTGTGTACGCAGACTACCTGGCGGCTTTTCGGCCTATTCGGGCCCTCGACGTCCCAACTATTTCTAGTGCTGCCTTAGTCAATTTGGAGCTCTGTACTTTCGGCCTACAACGCTGAAGCTCTTTGCAAACTTTATCACATACTTTCATCAACGTTGGGTTTTCTTCTTAGAAAGGTGCATCCAGAAATGAAACCGATTGGACCCCAGAATTACGATTTTTAGTTCCATAAAATTAATAGAACATCTCACCGTAGATACTGAATAAGCTTATGCAAGTTATCAAATATTATTTTTGGGTGTTCAGTGACCTTTTGGATAAGGCCATTTTGTAGCCGTTTGAGCTACGTTGAACTGATAGCGTGACTAAAAAACTTTGATTTTTCGAGACACCCTTGTATGGGTATGATTAGAACTCAGATGTTTGAGAATATGTTAAGTGTAGTCATAAAATCACGCACTTACTACTATTATTATACCACAAAGTATGTTGTTTTATATACGGATCTTGCGTAAGAAAAGTTATTCATTGATGACCCATGTCATAGTCCAGTTGTCAGTTAGTCGGTTGTCTTCGTTATTTACCGTTGCATAGTCTTATACATTTGTCACTCACTCACACAGTTCCAGTCAGGTCTTTCAGGGCTTACTATTTGTCAGTTGCTCACTCAATTTGTCGTCACTAGTATCTATGATTAGGGTGCCAAGAGGTAGGATTAGGGCACCCATGGGGCGCCCTGGTCCTGATTCTAGGTGCCCTGGTCCCCGTCAGCACTTGGTTTTATTTTTGTCAGTCTTGAGGTCGGTTTTTTTGGTTTCCCCTCTCATCTCTCTTATGCTACTAGTCGACATGTTGGGTCATTAGTGTCAAAATTTGAACAAGAGATCCCTATATAAACATAACATACCTACTATCTTATGGGCGGAATATCTACTATCAAGATCTAGCTATCTACTAAGGCAAGGGACTACATTTGGGCATCATTGCATCACACACATTGCATAGGAAAGGGAAGTCTATTCTATTCCATCCACCATTTTTCATTACATCTAGCTATTGACCCTATCTCCGTGTCATTGGCGCTAGGGGACCCTAGGCAAGCTATTACACATATAAGCACACATAACTACATTGGGTTTCGAATGTAGTGGAATGCTTAGTTGTAAGTCAACCATTGTGGCAGTTGAGGTCAGTCCGACCCCTTTATAAGCATATTTATTTTTAGGGGTTTTATGATTTGTGTGGGGTCTTGTAGGTGAATCTTCATTAAATGATTTCGGCGTCATCAGCAAAGTTACTGTGAAAATCACGTAACAAATATCGAGACATTGTGAAGATCTAGTGACACTTCTAGATCTAGGTCCTGAGTTCTTTTACAGACCAGAACACCCATACTACATACTAAGGCACCTAAAGGCACCCTTAACCTCTTCCAGGTTCCCCAGTTTGGTCAAATATTCATCTGCTGCAATTTCTTGGGTTGTACCTGTAGACACCCAAAATTGGGTCAAAACCCTCAAAACCCCCTTTAATTAATTAATTTGACACTACTTCCCCACCATGCAAACTTGCACATGTTAATTAATTTATTTAACCAAAATTAAGTTAATTATCTACCTCACCTAGCGACCTCACCTATCCACCTCATCCTATACCTATTCCAACCCTATTTATTATGTAGACTAACTCCCCACTCACCTTAACAAACTAGGACTTATTATAACCCTAATCTTAATGGCATATTATCCCTCTAATTACTCTCCCACTCCATTTAGCGTCATTACACACTTATGACCCAAAACGAAAATCTCAATCACACCAAATTTAGGAAGAATCAGGCTATTTTTAGCAAGTATGAAACTTTCTCCCCTAACCGACGCTAGTTATTCCTCATCCGATGTTGGTCCCCTAACAACTGTCAATTTTCCTTAAATATGATTTCCAAACTCTTTGTTTAGGATCTGAATCTTATAACCTTACATCATGACTCTTAAGATTTCTAGTGATCTTGTGATATACCAGAGACCCCTTATAGTGTTCAGACATCACACCACTCATCAACAGATTGATCCAGAGCTCCAGTGCACTCACAAGGAAGCACCATGTCCTCATGTCACTGCTACATTCATTCAGGATGATCTTCTCCACCAACCATCACCACCTCCTACTTGTTGGTGTGTGTGACATGCCTTGTCATCGTCCACATCACCTAGTGAGTCATCTCGCCTTGTGAGAGTCATAGGTCTTAGGAAGTCAAATGACAAGTGTCAGATATTGTCATAGAATCTGTCATTTTTATTTGCGTCAGTGTGTCATAGGAGTTACATTCCTTATTTGGAATTGTAACTCCTCCTTTAGTGGCATCATATGCATCAGCCACATCATATGCGTTAGTGGCATCATTGATATTCTTTCCTTATTTAGGCAAGGGGGTTACACATCACCCCTATTTGTACTTTCTTTTTTTGATCTATGAGTATGAGCAGGCATGTTTTCTTATTTGCATATGCTTTCCATTGTTCGAATCTTGATTATTGTGTTGGAGCTTAACGTTACCATCAGAGTGCAAATTTGTTGTGGTACATTATTTTTAATATCGGTTCTCATGAATCCCTCTTTCATGGTATCAGAGTTGGCTTCAGTAAAACCTGCACTCTTCATTTATCAAGTTTTTTATTATGTTTGGTTTCTTCTTATTTCCTCATGTAAGTTTTTTCTATTATTATTTTGGAATTGTATTGATCACCTCATATTGAGGTTTCAGTAGCTACAAGTTTGATATTATTTGGTTGGTTTTCTTTATCATGGTTGTTGAGTTCGTTTGGGATTGCTTCTATTCTTGTGAGCTCATTTTTACTCTGGCGTGGACCTGTGGTTCATTGTTTTCTCGAGGTCACCGTTGCATGGACGTTTTCTTCCTGTTAACTCATTTGCATTGGTGAACCCACTACTCGGGCACATTTTTTTGGATTTGGAGGCTCATTTTTGGTTTGCTCATGCATTTCTTTGTTGTGCATTAGGTTTTGATACCTCTCGCCTCCGATCTCTGTGATTTTTTTAGCACTATCAACACTGGTTTCACTTGTCTACGTGCTTGGTTTAAATGTGGTTGCTTTGGATGTTTTGGCCTATGGTTTATTCTCCCTTGCTCGTGTATTGAACACCTTGGCTCACTGCACTAATGCTCTAATATGGATTTACTCAAGTTTTCTCAAGTCTCTGTTTGTGGTATTGCTGGTTTGGCCTTTCAATATGTAAATGACTTCTGCACTGGTCTTTGATTTCAAACTGATTCGGTAGCTCAGTTTTTGTTTCTAAGTGAACTTAGGCCTATGGTGATCAACTTTGGATTTTACATTGGTATCCACTCACATTGCAAACTTTCCATGACTCGTGTATTGACCTGCACTTTGACCGCTCGGTAATTTAGCTTACATCCGCATTGGTAGCTCATTTTTTCTCCTTCCACTAGCTCATCCCTTATTCCTCTCTGCCATTTTTGGTTCACAGTGCTCCTTCTGCTAGCCCCGTAGGATCTCTGCTGCATTCGACCATTGTGACAAGGCACCATCTCCTCCACGTGGACCATATGTCATTGGCACTAACCAACTCCTATCTGTCAAACTCAACAAGTCATCTGGCTAATAACTCAGTCAACACTCTCGTTTATCCTACAAATTGGAACAACTCGGTCAACATTTCCTTTTAGAATTATTTGAAGGTAAAATAAATCTCACCTTTAATATTTTAAGGTGTAAAAATTTTAATTGGCATTGTAAACCTTTTTGGGGTATTTTTGCTTGTTTTAATATCCTTCCTTTGAGTGACAAAGACAGAAGGTGAGGTTCGGGGTTGGCATGAGGCTAATCCCCCCTTCTAATTAAAACAAACCCTATCTAAAATTTGATGTTGTTTCCAATGAGCATACATGCGTTTAGGACACCTTTTTAATCCATTTGTAGGCTTATTAGCATTTTTCCATCAGTTACGAGAATTATTTTTTGCTATAAATTTTGAATCGTTGCTCGGTTTTGATCACTTCTTTAGTCAAAGTTGCATGTTTTTTCACACTCTAGATGATGGGATTATTAGTTTTGTAAACGAACTATTTTATAAAGTGCTGCATTCTAGGGGGTGTCTTTGTATTGCTTAATTCAGCTCATTTCAAATCATCTTGAGATTTGTTCTATCCCTTTTATTTCTTTTGGACTTCTGAGTGCGTCCACCACAGTCTTACAGTAAAGGGATTCTTTCATGTGATGTGAGATGCTATTTCTTAGAAGGATTTCTCTTCCCCTTCTTATTTTCACTCGTTCTTGTGCTTGCTTACGATGTCGAATTATTGTGCCTAACAAACCTTGATTGTTGTCTCCACTCTTGCATGTCATTACGCTAATTGCAAGGTGAGTGACAGACTGGTTCTTAGCACACAGTCACATCTGATTGTAATCAATGCACTAAACTATAAAGTGCCTAGATCGGGGGGTGTGATATTGTTCTGGGGTGGTTGTTTCCTTTCTCTATCCTTTCTTTTTCCTTCGTTGGTTCTATCTCTTCATTATGGATATCTCCAAAGTACCAGTACTCACACCTTTTAATTTATTCGAATGGAAATCTAAAATTATATTGGTTTTGTGAAGTAAAGGGTTATACCGTGTCACCATGGGGTTAGAGACCGAACCTAATGATGAACCTGAAAAATCTAAGTGGTTCAACCATTGTGATGAATCCTTAGGTCTTCTCTAAATGTCTGTCTCTCCTGACTTTCTCTTCCACATCGAAACTTCCTCGACTCCTGATGTAGCGTGGAAAACACTCGACAATATGTTTGGGAAGTAAGATGACATGAGAGCGCATGAGTTGGAGAATAAACTACTATGGTTAAATCTTAGTGACTTTGAAAACCTGCAGGCCTTCTTCTCAAATTTGGTCCACACTAGATTGCTTCTAAAGGAATGTAAAGTGGAAAAGAAAGACTCTCAATTGATCTTGTTGATTCTTTCTAATTTAGGTCCTGAATACTCTATCTTCGTTTTAACTTTCCACGCCACGAAAGATGCCTTGGGTAGTTCTTGGAAAATTCCCTCCTTTGACAATTTTTCATCCCAACTCATTCAAGAACAGGACAAACTCATTCAAATGGGGACTCTAAAATCCAAGTCACATGCCCTTGTGGTGAATAAGGGTAAGAAAAATGAAAATAAGAAAGAAACAAAGTACCAACCTAAGAAAGAAACCAAGACCAACCAACCCCTAGCTAACCCCAACATTGAAACTTTGACTTCTAAGCTTAAAGTGAAGAAGGAAAATTTTAAATGCTCCTATTGTAATAATTCTGGCCACGATGAGCATCATTGTTTTTAGAAACAAATTGATCACTTAACTCATTTGCTTGAGAAGAATAAAATAAGTGTTCTTGAATCCGTTAAACAACATGATCAGAAGGGTGAGTCTTCTAAAGCAAAGGAATCTAAAAATGAAAAGAAGAAAGGTAAGGCCCTCGTAGCTAGATTAGCTCCATCATCAACTTGGATTATCGATTATGGTGCCTCGCACCACATGGATTCTTCAGAGGTTGAATTCTCTAGCATTGAACCATGTGGCATGTCCCAAATCATGTTGGGTGATGACACTCATGTGTTAGTTTCCGGTAATGGATTGGTAGAGATAGAAGGTGGAACATTTAATTAAGTGTTGAGTGTTCCCAATCTCTCTACCAATATCCTATCAGTTTACCAAATCAACCACCTTGGTGAAGGAATGCGAGTGGAATTTGGTCCTAACTCGATGATCATTCGTGAGCTTAACTCTAACTGCACTATGGCTAAGGGAAAGGTGGATCACTGTTCACAATTGTATACCTTTTCCCACTTCTCTTCTGATTTGATGCCCAATGCCTTGCTCACTCATGCAAATGAGGTTAGAAAGCTATGAAATGAGCATTTTGGGCATCTAAATTATCGTTTCCTTAAATAATTAAGCCAAAACGAAATGGTCAACGGGTTACCCTGAGTTAAGTTTTCTAAAGGTATTTGTGAGGGTTACACCCTCAGAAAGCACCCTGAAAAAAACTTTGATAAGGGAAAATCTTGGAGAGCTACTCGTCCCTTGGATCTTGTTCATAGTGATGTTTCTGGCCCCTTTCCATATCCTTCTTTCACTAGAGATCTATAGATACTAACCTTCATTGATGACTTTTCACGTTATACTTGGGTATATTATCTTAAGCTTGAGTCTGAAGTCTTTGAGCATTTTCAAAACTTTAAGGCTCTTGTCGAGAAACAAGCAGAATAGTCTATCAAGGTTCTTCAAACTGACAATGGAGGTGAGTATGTGAGCAATAGGTTTGAGGATTTTTGCAGTTCTGAGGGGGATTGCTTTGCAGCATATAGTTGCTTACAGCCCTTCCCAAAATGGAGTTGCAGAAAGAAATCACCGAACTCTAAAGGAGATGGCTACTTGTATGGTTCACTCGAAGTCCCTTCGTCCACAGTATTCAGATGAAGTAGTGAATTGTGCTTGTTACATTCAAAATCATGTTCCATAGAAGGCAGTAAGAGGGATGACACCCTTTGAAGCCTGGTTTGGACACAAGCCTGATGTTAAGCACTTTTGAGTCTTCAGATCCAAGGCTATGGCTTGTATTCCCAAGAAGAAATGCAAGGAATTGGATCCACAATCCAAACCTTGTATCTTTTTCAGGTATCTTGATGGCGTGAAGGGATATCGATTGTTGAACCCTACTACCCATGAGCTCTATATTAAGAGGAGTGTGAAGTTTGATGAGTCATCCTTGACTTTGAATTCCACTTAGGTTCTTTTGCCCACTGATTCAGATTCTGACTCATTAGATGATGATGTTGTTGAGTGAGTTCCTCCTCTCCTTGCTCCTCCCTATCCTCAAACTTCTGAGTCTTCTGATTCTAATTGTAGTGATGATGAGGACTATGTCCCTTCTCACTCGAGTGAAGAATCTTCTGACTCTAAGCTTGAACCTTCAGGACCTCTTTGGGCTAGGAAAACTGTATAGAGATTTAGTTGGAGATCTCTCAGATGAGATATGTACTCGCTCGAGTTTCATTGGACCCCACTCCTTTTCACCTCTGCTTGTGATCCATTGTCTTTCTAGGAAGCTTCTAGGATTATGGAGTGGGATTCTTCTATGGATGAGGAGTATTCCTCACTCACAAAGAATGAAACTTGGGATCTTACCCCTCTTTTGAAAGGAAGAAAATTCATTTGGTGTAGGTGGATATATCGAACAAAGTATGGAGCCAATGGAGAAGTCGAGAAGTATAAAGCGCGACTTGTAGCTAAGGGTTTCTCCCAGGTAGCTAGGATTGATTACTTGGAAAAATTTTCTCCAGTTGCGAAGATGAATTCCATTTGACTGACCCTTTCCATTGCTACCACTAACAGATGGAAAGTCCACTAGATGGAAGTTAAGAGTGCCTTCCTTTATGGGGACCTAGAGGAAGAGATCTATATGGAAAAACCTTCAGGTTATGTCCATAATCTATCCCTTGTTTGCAAGTTAAATAAGTCTCTCTAAGGCGTTAAACAAGCCCCTTGGGCTTGGTATGCCAAGGTGGACTCCTTTCTACTTGCATCAGGGTTCACTCGGTGTCACTCTGACCCAAATGTGTATATTCTGTGGCAGGATGACTCCATGTTTATTCTTGTTCTCTATGTTTACGACTTGTTGATCATGGGTAGCTCTTCCTCTATCATTGATTCTATGAAGATATCCTTGGCCAAAAATTTCTCCATGTATGACTTAGGATTGATTCATTACTTTCTTGGGATCCAGATTTCACAATCTGACTTGGGAATTATGATCTCGTAGCCTATGTACTCTCTTGATTTGCTTGCTTGGTTTCACATGTCTGATTGCAAGTCCTCACCTACTCCTTTTATTTCTGGGGTCAAGTTGGTTTTTGATTTCTCTTCCCCCTTGGTTGATGGTACCCTTTTATCGGTAGTTGGTGGGGAGCTTGATCTACCTTACTCACATTCAGCCAGATCTTTCGTATGTTATCGGGATCGTGTCCATATTTATGCAGGAGCCTCATGAGTTGCATTTAAAAGCATCAAAGCAGATCCTTCATTATGTTTTTGGTACTCACATAGATGGTATTCATTACTTAGGAGGGATTGAGATTAACTTGGTTGGATTTATAAACTCAGATTGGGCCAGTGATATAGATCATTGGAAGTCTACCTCAGGCTACAATTTCACTCTTGGTTCAGGGCCTATCAGTTGGTCCAATAAGAAGCAAAATGCCATTGCCATATCATTGATAGAAGCAGAGTACATAGGAGCAGTTAACACTACCACATACGATATTTGGCTACATGGTATCTTGAAAGAGTTTGGCATCCACTTTCAGTGGCCTATCATTATCTACTGTGACAACATGAGCACTATCTAGATTTGTAGAAATCCAGTTCAACATCAGCAAAAGAAGTACATTGAGATTCACATGCACTTCATACAGTTGCTAATACATGAAAACATCATTGACATATAATATGTTCAGATAACTGATCAGGTTGCAGACATATTCACCAAGCTCTTCACTGAGGTGAAATTTCTTCACTTGCGGTCTCTTCTTGGGGTGAGGTCTGCTGCAGCCGCCCATCTTCTTCGGGCTATATAGTCCTCCTTCTTCTCCTCTTCTTCTTTCCAGAAATATTTTTTTTGTATATGGGCACCTTATCAGGCCTTTAGTTGTCTAGCCCCATTGACACATCTTTCTTAGTTATCTAGGGGAGTCTTTTTTTCTATTCTAGCTTACCATGACCTATTCCTCAGCTTCGATGAAGGGATGGTGTTGGTGTGTGTGGCATGCCTAGTCATCATCCACATCACCTGGTGAGTCATCTCACCTTGTGAGAGTCATAGGTCTTAGGAAGTCAAATGAAAAGTGTTAGATTTTGTCATAGAATCTGTCATTGTCATTTGCATTAGTGCGTCATAGGAGTTACATTCCTTATTTGGAATTGTAACACCTCCTTTAGTGGCATCATATGCATCAGTCACGTCATATGCATCAATGGTTTCATTGATATTCTTTCCTTGTTTAGGCATGGGGGTTACACAACACCCCTATTTGTACTTCCTTTTTTCGATCCAAGAGTATGAGCAGACCTGTTTTCTTATTTGCATATTCTTTCCATTGTTCAAATCTCACTTATTGTGTTGGAGCTTAACGTTACCATTAGAGTGCAACTTTATTGTGGTGCATTGTTTTCGACATCATTTCTTGTGAATCCCTCTTTCACTATTATTCAATTCCATTTCACAAGTAAGTATATCTCTACTTTGTCATTGGTTTCAGTAGATTAGTTATTTACTTGTTTTCTATCTTATTTCACCACCTATCATACCTGGATTTCTCCTACAAAACCTCCATCTCAACCATCTTCTTATTTTACCCTTCATACCTTGCCAAAACACCCATTTTATCACCTACGACTTCCTCATAAACATCCCACGATCTTAATTAACCTTCCTTCACTCTCTGTGCAATTACACAGAGAGTGAAACTAACCCATTTTAATCATTTCCACCCAATTTCCCCTACCAACACTGGTCACCCAACCAGTGTTAGTTCATTGTTAGTACTGACATCAGTTACCTAACGATACCAATCTTTGTGACTAGTAAAATTATCCAAACCAGCAAGTTAATAACTCACTTAAAACCCACTCAAACCTCATCAAATCTTTCCCAGACCTCACCTACAACCTCTGTTAGACCTACAAACCTAGAGTTACCTTACCAACCTTTAAATTTTTTAATCATAACTTTGCCTGTTAGATTATATTTTATGATTATGTTTATATGAGCTGCCTAAATCATATCAACTACAGTAGGATTTCTTTATTTATGCTCTTTCCTTGCATTAAATTGTTTACAACAGTGTATTGACAACCTCTCTAGGAAGTATCACACTTCCTATATCTAGCATACGCTAGGTAGTCCACTGCCATATACTGTTTAACTCTCTTTTGTGGTCTTGTGTTTTATTTCAGGTCGTTCCTCCTAGCCAAAGGGAATCTCTTCATAATCATCTTGGTTAACATTCAACACATGCGTACAACCTACCTTTGACTATCACAGGTATTCCTCCTTACCCTTACCTCTTATCTATTTTATCTCTACTTTATGGTGAAACATTTTGGCATGCCCGGTGGGACCCATCTTGTCAGGTTCTTTTCATTGTTCATATAGGGTGCATTTGTGTGTTTCTTTCTTTCCTGAAAATTTCACATGAAATCTCTCCCTGGTTAATATTCTTTTCTTTCTATTTATCTAAAACAAATTTGTCCTTTGGTGCTTAAAAAGAACACTTCTTCTTTTCTTTTGTACTGCATTTAGTGAAAGAGAATTCCTCTTCCTATTCTCCTTTTGCTACATCGAATATCATTTTTTATTTGGGTTTAAAATCTGTGCATTTCATCCTTTGCAGTGTTGCATTAGATCACATAGATTTAATTAGCAATCACACGGTGGAGGTCATGACCACTTGGTGATTGGATTGGATTAAGTGTAGTTCACATTTGTGCACACACTCCTAGGACAAACCATTTAAATAATTTACACATTTCTTAAAAATTTCCTTTCCAGGAAGAATCCATCAAGGATTTAACAACCCATTGATGGTGGGCACCTCCCAGTGTTCTGGCCAGTTTGTCATATCAGAGCATGGACCACATGACACTGAAAGGTATATCATGCCACTTTATCCAAAACTAACCTGAAACCAGCCATAGATTTCTTATAGGGTACCTTCGTTATCCAAAAACTCTATTCTATTCATAGTCAGTTTAAAAAGGCATAAGCCACTAAACATTAAAATCTGATACCTAGGATTTTACGTGTTTTGCTAGTTTTTGCTTGATTGAATTGCATTTTGAGTTGTGAGAATGATTCATAATTTTTCTTCTCTTTCACACTCCACCATCATAGTCGGTGTATTCTAGTTTTTCTGAGTGTGATAGGACATCTTTCAGCCATACACAACTTCTGGGTTGGCTTTTATTTTGACTTAATTCAATCCAAACTCAAAATTTTCTTCATCTTCTCAAAAATATCAGTAATTGACATCAGTCCAATGACCACGTTGGTTCATTCATCATACTGGTACCGGTTACCCGACTGGCATCAGTTACTCTCTGTTTTTTTATTATTCTATCAAAAACAACATTCTTCTTACATATTTATTTTTTATAACTTTCGGTGTTTCACATCTTACAATATACTTATTCCCGAGTCTCTGTCACCATTAACAGAGCCCAATTTCTCTTGTTTTTCCAATTTCTTATTCAAATTTCAAATTTCCTTAGTTATTCATAGTAACTGACATAGGTCATACAACCTAACCAGCACCGGTTACCCGACTGGTATCAGTCTCTGTGTTTTTTATTCTTATAAAAACAATAACCTATTTCTTCCTCTAGATTCTTCCCATCTTCTATTTATATGTTTCTGTAGCATTTTCAGAGATCTCAGACCACCTATTTTTCCACCATTCACATGGTTTTGACTCACTTGCAAAGCCAACACCCTTGTGTTTCATGCCAGACATCAACCCCTACCTCTTGGCCCATCACCACCTTCCATCTCATCTCCGATGGATCCCAATATCGTGACTGTACCTATAGGTGACGAGGATTATTCTAAATTCCTTGATCATAACCTCTTGGCCTTGCAAATATTATCTCGCCACCTCTTCTACCCATGATTCATCAAGCTAGCCTATCTTTGGTATGCCTACCTCCATGCTCCCTATCATATCTATAAATGATACTTCAACATTACCAAATCCTATGCTCATGTCACCTATTGCAACCCACGACAAATGCTACACCTTTGGCATTTGTTACACCTTCTACATCTATGTCACACCTCCAACATTCTTTCCCTCCCTCGACCTCTACCAGCACCTCAACATTAGCCATGTCTTCATCTATATGGCTCCTAGTGTAGGCATACTGACATCATTAGTACCCATTATTTCTCAGCCACTAGTCAAGTTGGCATCTCATACTCCCTTCTAGAACCTGGTCCTTTCCATACCCAAAAATTTTCCACTTATTTCTAAAAGGGTCTTCACATAATTTCCTCCCACCTATACCCTACCTCAACAATTTCCCATCACCTCTACTTATTATTTAGGGTACATTCCTGTCGACATCTATTCCCTCTTAGATACCACCCATCATAGTTTGATTATTCAACACCACCATACACTGGTGTGTCATCTACGACTTATCTACCTCATCCACCCCCCTATACCGAGGGGGACATCCCTTAATCAAATCCTACAATAGATCTTATAAAGATGATGATGGATAAGATGTAGACCCTTGAAGCATTTGTTTCTGGCTCTCACAATACCTTGACTTATGATGAAATCTGTAATGAGCCTATTCATCCGTCTATACCCATTCATCCTTATCCTGTACATTGGGAGTTTCCTAAGTTCAATTGATTTAATAGCAAGGAAGATCCACAACAAAATTTGAGATCATTCAAAAATGTATATTATCTAATCATCCACGATGATGCCTTTCTCCTTAGGACTTTTCCCATGTCTGTTGTCAGACCTGCCTTAGATTGTGTATAGTGCATTACCTAGGCACTCAATATTTTCCTTCAATCAATTAGCCCAAGAATTTCTTGGACCACTTCTCCATCAATATCTCCAAGAAGGTCTCCATGAGTTGATTTATACTCTATTCATCAGTATGAAGATGAGTCTATCATTGACTTTGTTCACACTGGCGGGGTCTCATTAATCAACTTACCTTTCAACTTCCACAAACCGAGATGATATAGTTGTTCACTAGGGCTTGTGCTAGGAACATTTCCCCAACTCTTTAGGTACAAACATTCCGAACATTTTGATGAGGCGTTCACCATAGCTCAGAAGCTAGAAATCATGTTCCATGGAAGAGAAGAAACTTCAGTTGTGCAATAAGAGCACTCTGTTTAAATCAAATAACTCCCCTCCTTGTTCTAAACTGCAAAACAATTATTCTAAGGAAAAAGGATCTACCAACGTAGTGGTCCTGAAATCTGTCCCTTCTCATTTGTCAAACCAACCAAAACCTCCTTCTAATTTGTCCCATGTTCATAATTTCCAGTTCAAGTATGAACATAGAGACATTATACCCCCATAGGAGAACCTTACTCCTTCTGTATTGGAACTTTTTTTTAAAGTGGGAGCCATCAGCCTTCCACCGATCAAACCACATACTAGCTTTGACCCTTCTCATCCTCTACCGGTATGACATAAACACGGGAAATGGGATTACTTTAACTATCACCACGTTAAGGGTTATAATGACGAAAAAATTGTAAAACATTTAAAAACATTGTCCAAGAAATGTTAGATAATGGAGATCTGGTGGACGTCTTGTATAACCATGTTAAATACTAATTTTGCACTGACAAATCAAAACCTTCAGTTTCTTTAAGAAATATTTTCCAAACCATACCTCTTCATCAAACCAGGTTGGCAAGACCTCTAACAATGACATTCAAAGGTTTACGAGGTTCATGTTATAGATTTGACACAATATTTTTCCCTTCTGCTAGGTCTTTGTCACCTTCCATATTCCACCACCTCATCTACCACTTCTACCACTACATCTTCCACAGGTCCAACCCATCTATCCCCTCCGCTACCGTAGCTCTCCCTTCTATTGCTATCCCATCTACCAACACATCTATTTCACCATCAACTGATACCTTCATCTTCCCAGGATTCGAGTAGCTCACTATATTTCTCACCTACTAGGAACTTTTATTACCCGACACTTTAATCCCAAAGATAGAGTGTTTTTTCAATGCCTCTTCCTCTAGGATAAGGACTGCTTATACAACATAAACTACATTTCCTTACTCCTTAGGATTATGTAAGCCTTCACCAACAGGACCCACTTTTATGATCCTCATCATGTAGGAGAGGTTTTTCCCATACGGTCCTCCAAGACCTTCGTAACAACTTGATATATGGGTGATTAGACACTTCTTATTATCTAGAACCACCTACCCAAACCCATCCTTGTCTCATCTCAGAATTTTCCAATACCTACCACCAACCGATCATCTCTTCACTCTACACTCTACGCCCTTCATCGATGTGCCTAGATCATTTAGCCTTATGGTATTTATCCCACACTCTGGTCGTGCCCCAGTCATACCTTACACCACTCGAAATGCATAAGGAATGTCTGTGGACTTGGTTTTTCTATCGCTAGCCTCCTCCTGAGAAGGCTAAATGTTACACCTCAGTTGAGGATAAAAAATCCTCTCTTCATCACCTTCCCCACCTTCCTTGCACCCTATTGCACCTAATGCCACCTAAACCTACCCTATATTAGGGTCCATGTCAATACCAATCAAGTCTAATCCATCCCTCCGTGAAGCTTTATTTTCATGACATCTCTTCAACATTTCCTTGGGACCTCTGACCTATTAATGTGCCTGACGAGGAAGACCCTCTCTTAAGCCTCGCACTCTTCTTTATCTTGACATGCCTTATATGATGACACACCTTCTACCTCAATGTCGTTCAATGTGAGGATGATGATTTTATTCTCACCTACTTAGGTGCAGAAGACTTCTTACATTCATCGATCTTTACCTTAAATGAAGCAACACAAACCATCACCTGATATGATATTGACCCATAGAGATCAACATTACCCATACCTCAGGACAATCCAAGAATTACCTAAACCATACACCAATACTTTAGATTCTACCAAACTAGGAAGATTTAACCTCTTTACCTTTGAGATCATACGCCAACACTTTTCCTTGGTCATACGCCGATATTCCTTGTGTATTAAACCTAATATCATGGTTACACAACAAGGTGCAACTAATCCATAATGCCACATTACCTATGAAATAGAAGCTAGTGAAAAACTGCATCCACGCAATTGCCACTTATTTTAAAAGAATAACTCTAGCACCTTCATCTGAACCCACTATGACTTTCCTTCATGATCTACTGGCATTGACTATTCTAACAGACTCCATGGATTGTCTAAAACCTTTTATTACACTGTTACCCATTAAGCGACTTGTGAGCTGCTTAAACCTAAACCAAAAATTTGCATGACACTAAAATCCATGACATATAACCTTTCTTGCCTTAAGGCATGACTTTCGAAATCTGTACAAGCCATCAACCAACTTGTTGATCTTACAACTCAGTTCCGTGAAATGTTATCTCTTATGGACGAAGATTCTTGGGTTATAATCAAATATTACATTATGCCGAAGGATCAACACACACCGCATTCTATCACCCCTTGGGGGACCTTCAGTTATCACCTGCCACATGCCTCTTTTCCTCCTGAAAAAATTGGTGCCACTTATCAACATGCGCTATGATGTATATATTTCACGACATACAGCATGAAATATTGGAAAAGATTATGTTGATAACCTTCATCAAGTACAGTCCAAAAACCGGGCCAAGCACCTCTACATTGCTTAAAGGTATCCATCCATTTGATGATCATCATCAAATTTTGACGAGAGTTCACACTTCATACCAAAGAAGTGTGTCTTTTTTGTTCTCTCTAGATAACTCCTTGGTTTCATCATTTCTTTGTGGGGCATCGAAGTTGATCATGCCCAAAATCAAGGCTCATTCTTGAGATGCTTACACCTAATTGAGGTCTTCGACAAATTTGTAGTTTGTAAGGAAAATTGCAATCCATTCAATGACCCTTTGTTTCCCCACTATTTTGACCCGATGTCATGATTGGCTTTTCATCATCTTCTTAAAAATGATGTCTCATTAAATTGGAATGGTGAGTGTTACAAAGCATTTGAAGCGTTGAAGACATATTCTCTTTAGCCACTTGTTCTCGTCCCGCCTAGAGGATGACCAACCTTTCTAGCTTTACATTTCTACCACTGACCATCGATCCTTGGGTGCCATGCTCACTCATTCAATGAGCAACATAATTGATGTAGGGGGTTTATTAACATAATTTACTCTTTTAGACTATGAAACAAATAGGTATACCCACCAACTACATGCATAATAAATCAGTTTGTCTCACGTTAGTCTTCAATGGCCACTAAACTTCGCCACTACCTACTCAACCATAAGACGTTCATCATCAAAAATACCGACCCTTTGCATTATATGTATGCTAAACATTAACCAATACCAATGAACCTTGCGTTGACTCATGGTCCTTGCAAACCTAGACCTAGAGTTCATCCATCGAATGTGTTGTCAAAGGCCAAACCATTGCAGATCAACTATGCAGATGCACTCTTCCTAGACATGAACCCTCAAAAATTTTGATTTTTCCAATGAATCTATCTACACTCTTTCCCTGGATGACACCGTTTATCAGATGAGATTATTCTTCGATGGTTCTAAATGTCAATGTGGGGGTGGTGCAAGGGTCATCCTCATTACCTCTTGACGGCTAACCTATTCCTTTATCTTCCAAACTTGAATTTGACTGCACCAATAATGTGGCCAAGTATGAAGCACTCGTGTTAGGTATTCAAACCACCATCAATCCCTAGATGTTAAATCCATTAATATATTTGATGACTCTCAATTGGTTATGAACCAAGTCAATGGTTTATACCAGTGTGGTAACGAGGTACTTCAAAAGTACAAACATCACGTCGACATGCTTTTGAATACCTTCCACCATTATGAAATTCAAACCACTCCGCGATCCACTAAAAAATTCACGGACACCATGGCTTTTCTTTCTTCCCAAATACCTGCCTCACCTTTAGACTCAAAAATATTTGTTACAATACAATAGTTGCAATTACCCTCTTATCTATTATGTGACATAGATTTTATAGGAAGATTTGAAACTGACCCACATGAAATTTGGTATAATAAGTTCACTAACTACCTTTCCCCTTTCAATTTTACCTACAGATCTCACTCGCAATGGACGATGAGCTTTCCTCAAAAGTGTTTCTCATTATGTCCTCATGGGAGGTTTTCTCTACAAACATGGTTTTGATTATATCCTTCTACGGTGCCCTCACTAGTTTTGAAATTCCATTCCATACACCATTAAAGAAATCCATGATAGGATTTGTGGTGGACATTTCAGTGGCCTCGTCGTTGCTAAATGCATCCTTTGCCTTGACTATTACTGGCCCACCCTTAACCTTAAGATTGTTTTGAATATGTCAAATGTTGTGTGTAGTGTCATCATCACACTAATCTTCACTAAACCCCAAGTCACAATTTAAAATTCATCAGGGACTTTTGACCTTTCTCTTAAGGAGGCTTGGATCACATTGGTGAGATTAATCCTCACTCCTCTCAACATCATCAATGGATTATCACATCCAAAAAATAATACACTAAATGGGTAGAAGTCATCCCTCTCATTTCTACAAATCCAAGAAAATATATGAATTCATCAACCATCACATCATTTTTCATTTTGGTATTCCTCATTGCCTTATCATTGACAACATAAATCAATTCAAAAACAAAACCTTATGCAAACTATGCAACAAATTTGGCATTCAACTACGTTTTTCTTCACCTTATTATCCTCAAACAAATGGTCAAATTGAATCAAATAACAAAATCCTCAACAAAATTCTTATAAAATTGGTTGATGATGTTGGTAAGGATTGGCACACGCACATTCCTTTCACCTTATGCACTTATCACACTAGCATTCGCACCTCTACCGCTGCTACACCTTTCTCTTTGGTCTACGGTATAGAGGCTATTCTACCTCTTGAAGTCCAAATTCCATCTCTTCATATATCACTCAAAGATATGCTCTCTAAGGACAATTTTCGCTAAGAATTTATAGCACAACTTGAGCTATTGGACAAATGTCATTTAAATGCTCTCGATTACCTTCAAATATACCAAAAATGTATCAAATGTGCTTATGAAAAATGTGTTCATGAACGAATATTCAAGGTCGATGATCTTATCCTAAAGGAAAATCAACACGTAACTAAAGTTGAGAAAAGTAAACGGGGAAATTTTTACCCTAATTGGCTTGGACCCTATGTTGTTACCCATGCCTATGGATCAGGCACTTATCATTTATCCTCTCTTGAGGGTAAACCTGAACCTGAACCCCTTAATGATTTACATCTTCGACCATTCTATTTTTGAATAAAGTACTACATCACTTTATGTCACTTACATGTTCATCCCTTGAGAAAACATTTCCTTCTGCCTACCTCTTTTAGGGACCTACGACTAAACTAGAATTGTGTGATCATTAGTCACCATTCAGCCTTGTCTTCAATATGAGTACCACAGTTCTAATCATGGCATGATTCTAATGGATACTTTTCATCTTTTTCAGGATGGAATCCTATGGTCGTTCATCACTTAAAACCCCTATTTCATAGTTAACCTTTTTGTGTTATGGTTTTCCCTCATAAAAGACTCCTATACTCCTTCATAGTCTTGTCCATGACTTCAAGTCAACAAATAAAAGTAAAACTTGGGATACATAAAATTTAACTCCTTGAGTCAAACTTCTTGCAAATAGACGAATCCCTCAAAAGGACATATATGACTCTCTCTAGTTGTTATGAGTAGACTACTCCCTTGAAGGACAACTATAAAAATCTAGCCACTTATTGTAATTATTCTATCCAAAAAGAATACTAATTTTTATCTCTCAAATAAAATAATCCTGAAGCTTCCCGCATTGATCAAATTCGTGAAGACCTCAAAGAGAACTTACTTATCTTGAAAAAGACTTCCTGCATTGATCATTTTATGACAATAAAAAGAAAAAATAAAAATAAAAATACAAACTTTTGGTCATGAACTTGCGTATTCTGGTTTTGGGTATCTTGCAGAAGGGGCATGTTGTCTCACAACAAGGTTACACTTAACAAACTCTTCCACCTCACCTTTTGTTTATTATCTTCTAACTCAACTCAAGGGACATGTCATGTATTCTACACATTGTGATCACACAACTTCTTTAAACTCTAGACCCATTTCTCATGTAGTGTATCTAGGGAATTCTGTTTAATAAGTCTAGGGGTATGACCATTTTGGTTCTTGAGCATTTCGATTCTCTTCAGTTCAATTTTTTTCCTACTTGTTGCTTCTTCACACAAGACAAGACCATCGAAATTAAAACCACCATGATAACTTCATATATACTTAACCATTCCTATTACCTATTCACCATTTGACCTTGCCTATTTTCAAACATGCCTTACCCGACCCACTTACACCATCCACCCTACCTATCCACCTTTTCCCAACCCAATCTCATTCTTCCCTGGTTTTATGGGAGAAAAATCAGCCCAATGCCCCCTTTCGCAATTGCTTATGTAGGAAACACTCTTAAGACATGGGGACCCACTGAGGTTAGCTTGGCCACTCTTTTCCCCATCATCCAATTTCACCCAATTAATAACAAAAACTTAGTTTGTTTGTTTCCACCAGAGTTTTAACCTCAAAGTTAATAAAAAAATCCCATACATCACTCATATACATCATATCTTAGTTTTAACCATAATACCACATAGCTTTGAAATTAAATCGAAATGACCATACCTCTACTCATGCCTATCTGAAATTTCCATAACATCAATGAATTGGGAACACAGATCAAACTCAGCCATACCTATATGGCTAGTTTCCATAGAGGTCAATAACTTGGAAATCAAAACATACATCATCTCGCATCATGACAACATTAACTTAACCATGACTGATCATCTAGTTTCTATAACTCTCAACGCAATCGAAATTAAGCATTGGCTAGATTATCCAACCATAAGAAAAACATGCCTACATCTAGTTTCCATCTTAGCTGATAACTTGGAACTCACCAACTCAAACCATGCCTAAATACCTAATTCCATAACATCAATAAATTAGAAATTCACATCAAAAGTGCCTACATATCTAGTTTCCATGATAACAATACAATGGAAATTACACAAAACACATCATATGAAAATATGCATCATCAACTGAGCTATAAATGAATGTCACATGTGTCAAAAATATATTCAGGGATATAAATAAAGTGTCTCAAAAATTTTCATATACACCTCACATCTACGACAAGCAGACCATTATTTGTAAAGCTCAAAAAATAGGTGACAAGATCATTGTGTGTATCTCCATATCATATCTAAGAAGTTTTGGAACCTTTGTCACTCTCTGTAGTACCAGTCATCGGTCACCTCCGACTAACGAGAATTAGTCACCTAATCCCTGCCCAAAATTTTGTTGCAATGATGCCATTTTCTTGCCACCAAAGCCTTCTTCCTAGCCCTGACAGGATCCACCTTAATAGCCTCATCACCTAACCACCCGACCTCAGTGTTATTTTGAGGCATACTTTTTTCCTAAACCTTGGCCTTACCCATGGCCTTACCCTATACAACCAGCTCCAACCTTACCCATTTGACACTTGAATTTTCTTACTCGTTGTACTTATGCAATGATGTTACTCATGTTATTTAGCATAACAACCTTGCCCTTTCCTGATGTCGTGATATTTATCTTGACTAGACCAAACCTTTTGGTACTTTGGAACCCATCCTAAATGCTTGTTCCCTAGCAACCTAACCTCATTTTGTTTCCGGGATTGTATCCTATACCTTGGATACGTGGACTACATCGACCTTGTTTGGATAAAATATTGACCTTTGATGATGTAGAGTTTATTCAGATCATTCAGCCTAGTGCCTTGTCACATTCTACATATGTACGTGTGGTATCATTTGAATTCCCCAACTTATTACCCATACCAACGATTATCATAAACTATACCCACACTTAATTCTTTTTCATCACCTACCACCTTTATCAAACCCATCACTGATTCCATCCTGTTACTTCATCAGTTCCTAGTTTGAGGGGGATCACCTCCACCCATACCTGGAGGCAACCTCACCTCTACCCTTACTTGGGACAACCACTTTCCTATTTTTTAATCGTTTCTTATCAATACAAGCTACATGACAAAAATGGGCAAATGTAGACACGTAAAATTGGTTCATAACCCTCTAAACCCCCTTTAATTAATTAGTTTAACACTACTTTCCCCACCATGCCCACTTGCACATGTTAATTAATTTAATTAACCAAAATTAAGTTAATTATCTACCTTCACCTAGCCACCTCACCTATCCATCTCACTCTAGACCTATTTCAAACCCTATTTATTACCTAGACTAAGTCCCCCCCCTCACCTTAACAAACTAGGAGCTTATTATAACCCTAATCTTAATGGCTTATTATCCCTTTAACTATTCTCCCACTCTATTTAGCATGCCATTCCACACTTATGAACATGAGAACAAAATATCAATCATGCCAAATTTAGAAAGAATTAGGCTATTTTTAGAAATTATGACCTTTTCTCCTTAATTTGGTACCAGTTATTCCTTGATCGATGTTAATCACCTAACCGCAATGTCAGTTTACCTTAAATAGGATTTCCAAACTCTTTTCTCGGGTTCTGAATCTTGGATTTTCTAGCTCTTACGACCTTTCATCCTCACTCTCAAGGTTTTTAGCGACACTTACGACATACTAGAGACCCTTACGATGTTCAATACACCACACCATTCATCAACTGATCAATCCAGAGCTCTAGTGCACTCACAGGGAAGCACTCGTGTACTCCTTATCATTGCTACTGCATTCATTCAAAATCATCTTCTGCCAATAACCATCACCACCTCCTGCTATTCACCTCCATTTCACCAATAAGTATATCTCTACTTTGTCATTGGTTTCATTAGATTAGTTATTTACTTGTTTCCTAATCTCATTCCACCACCCATCATATCCGGATCTCTACCTACAACACCTTCATCTGATAATTTTCCTTCTTATTTTAACCTTCATACCTTACCCAAACACCCATCTTATCACCTCCAAGTCTTCTTAAGACATCCCATGACCCCATTGAAGTCAACATTCCCTAACTATTATGTGAAATCACACAGAGAGCTCTCATCTAACCTATTTTAAATATTTCTTCACCTAATTGCTCCCTACTGACACCGATCGCTTAACCGATGTCGGTTCATTTACCAATACTGGCATCGGTCGTCTAATTGATACCAGTTCTCTATGACTAGTAAAATTCCCCAAACTAGAAAGCTAGTAACTCACTCAAAACCCACCCAAACCTCATCAAATATTTCCCAGACATCACATACATTCTCTGTCAGACCTGCAAACCCAGATTACCTTACCATCCTTTTAAATTTAATCATAACTCTACCTGTTAGATTAGATTTTCTTATTGTGTTTATATGAGATTCCGAAATCATATCAAATACAGTAGGATTACTTTATTTATGCTCTTTCCTTGCATTAAATTTTTTACAACAATGGATTGACAACCTCTCTAGGAGGTATCAAACTTCTTGGATCTAGCATACACTAGGTAGTCCACTACCATATACTGTTTGACTCACTTTTGTGGTCTTGTGTTCTATTCAGGTCGTTCGTCCATGATAAAGGGAAGATCTTCACAATCATCTTGGTCAACATTCAACACACGCACAAACTTATATTCAACTATCACAGATATTCCTCCTGACCCTTGCCTCTATTTATTTTATCTCTACCTTGTGGTGAAACAACACCATCATACTCTGCTTCATTTGCACATCATCTTGTTCAGTCTATGATCATAGCGAGGTAAGTCATTTTCAAGTTAGTACCTTATCCATCTTATTTCAATTATTTTATTTCATTTAAATATTAAATAAAATTACTTAGCATTTATATTTTAGTTTATACCAGTTTATTTCATTGTTGTTACTAGTTTAGATTAACTCCAAAAATTCATATTTTAGTTAATCATTTTGGTGAACCCGTACTTTAGAATATTTTTCCCTAGGATCCACTTCAATCCCTAATGGCCAAGGACAATTCATATTATTCACCCATCATGTCTCATTTAAGTCTTAACCCTATCTATGATGAGGCTGTCATTTCTGAGCTCACGTCTCTTTATGGTAGTCCTACTCCTATGTCGGCTCATATCAAACAACAACTTCTAGATGGTCAACAATATGCACCTAATCATTTTGAATACTATCCCATTGGCATTAGTATTGTTGAGGATCCCATAGCCTTCACTAATTGTACACCATGTTATACAACTACTTATGATCCTTCTTTTGATCTTTATAAGGAAATTTTAGATGATTCTCTTATTGATTACTTGTTTGGTATTGACAATCACTCACATGGGCATACTAATTCTTATTCTAGTTAGAAAACTGGTATAGTTCCTTCTCATGATTCTGCTACTTCTAATATTACTTCTCATGAAACATCTCTTACTATCTTGCATACTCCTTCATATTATGTTGATGATCCTATTGGTAGCATCCTTAGCAACATTCTCATCTCTGAGTCTCGATCTGATACTGGTGAGGTGGTTGATAGCCGTGATTCTTCTTCTTTTCATACTGCTGAGTATGAATCTCCTATTCCATCATTGGCTTATTCTGATATTACATCTAACACTATGCATGAGTCACCTCCATCTGTTACTTCTTCTTCTCCTACCATTTCATCTCCTCTTATTACATTATTTACACTCATTCCTTCATCTTCTCATATAGATGCATCTCTATCAGTCACCTCACCTATTAGGGATGTTTCTTATGCTAGTCCTACCATTGTTATGGATATTCCATCTATATCATTTACTATAGCTTCTTCGACACCTACTCTTAGTGTTCCCTTAGCATCAAAATCTCTTTTATCATCTCTTGATACTTATATGATCACTCATAATGGAATATTACAACCTCTTAATACATTATTGCCATATTCCACTAGTCCTTCATAGGATATCATATCTCTCATGCATTTTGTAGGTCAATTACAATCCCAGGTTCAGTATCTTACTCTACAAAGTAGGGATTACTATGCTTTTATTGATAACTCATTACATGGTAACCCTATCCTTAAGAATATTCATAATTATGCATTTCATAATGACTTTATCATGCCTACTTTCACATTTTTTGATAGTGCTAGTGATCCTCATGCTCATCTTCTACATTACCGCATGGCTATGACTTTTGATATATTCTTATTGATGAGGCATTGCAATGGTACAATCATATTCCCTTTTGGTCCATTAGTACTTACTATGGCATGGAGGACACTTTCCTCCATTATTTCATCCTTAATAATGGCCCTAGGGTTACTTACAAGCATCTACCTATTTTACATTAGGGATCCTCAAAATATATTAGGGATTATATATTATAGTTTAATGCATGTATGCATCAACTATTTTTCCAACATATCGACCTTGAGAATAAATTCATTTTCTGTCATGGTTTGATTCCCATGCTTAAGAAAAGATTGCAATATGATACATGTGATTCATTCATTCTTCTATGCTATAAATTCCTTGATCTAGAGCAAGATCTTCTTTTAAAAAATATCATTGATCCTCCAAATTCATCTACTTCTCTTATATCATATATTCCTCCTCTGTTGAAATTGGTTGAATGTCCTACATAGTCTCCACCTTTGCCTCATAATCAAGGAAAACAAGCTCAACCTAATCCACCACCACAAGGTAATTCTCCTCCTCTGTGATAGGCCATTTCTCCTTCTACTCCATCTATGTCCTATGAGCCATTGAATTTATCCCATCATGTTTGACCTCATGATGTGTTGTTTACCTTACTTAAAAAGTGCCTCATTCACTTGCCATCCAACCAACATCATCCACAACACAGGCTATAACGTCAGTGTGACCAACCTTATTATAATTATCATCACATAAATTTCCATACGGACAGTGAATATCTTTCCCTTTATGATAGATTACAACAATTAAAGGATAGAGGCATCATGTCCTTTGGATCTCACTCACTTGAGTGATCCATCTCTCCTCTACCTCATTAAAGAGTTTCTACTACAATTGATTCATCTCCTCCATCTGGTTCTCATGACATGGTACATCCACCACCACAGTTTGTTACTCATGCACATTATCAACTGTGTCCATACACCTCTATATCATCACATCTATCACATTCCATTTATCCATCTTATCCATCACATTCACGTTATCCACCGCATCATGATACTCCTTCACATTGGCTTCCACATCCCACTGCTTTTGCACATACCATCACAACTCCATATGACATTTAGTTTGGCACACATTCACATGATTCTTCCATCCCACATGCTTCCACCAATTCATTCTACCTTAGTCTCTGGTCAGTGATTCTTATCACCTTACCCCTTGATGATGCACTTTGTGTTCCTTACGTTTCTTACATGACTATTAAGGTTTTTTTCTCTAAGAATCTTTCATCATGAACTATGTCATTCATCTAGCATTTATGATCATTTCCTGATGATGCACCTCTTTCTTACCACAATTCATTTTTGACTATTGAGGGGTCTTAATTAAATGAACTTATTCATCCATATGCTGAGGATGCATTGCTAATTTCCCCCCATTTATCACACTAACATATTACTATTACATTACAATATCACGAAACACATTCATCAAAACATGTTATTTCTATAATCATTCATTCTACTATCATCATCCCACTAACTATGAGTTATAAATTCCATTTAATAAACATTTTACTTAGCTCATCACGCACATTACATATGTTATCTATTACATCAATAATATCACATATATTCCAACACTAATCACTAAATCATACATCATCAATCACATTACAACATTACTATACTATAAAATAATCTCATCATGTATAAATCACATGTTTCCATTACATGTATAGTGAATATAATCATCATTGTACAAAAATTTCATCACCTGGAGGAAACTCCCCCACATCATATACAATAATGCTAATCAAGCCTCATCATCACTATCACTCTTGGGTACTGTGAGAGAACTTGAGCTAGATGCATTGCCACTTAGCTCTGCACTGTTATTCATGGCCTCGATACCTCTCCACTTTCCTATGTAATACGGTGTTCTTCATAGAATTCTATAAAAAAGATGTTACAAAATCCACAGTATCATGAAAATACATCCTGTGTAAATACATATAGCAATACAATACACGCCGCTGCTACTACGTCCGCTAGATAAAATAAATGGGCATGCTCACCCACTTTATCATCCACTTGCTCGAGTATCCCTTTTCCAATCACATTATTTGGCACATTATACGTCAATGTGTAGATAGATGTGTCTGCTATTAGGCACCAATATGCATCGCCTACAAAATAAATAACACAATGCATCATATAACCATTACTAAAAGATAAGCCAACAAAAAACTACATGACGTAGATATATATAGATACTTAAGCTCCACTACAACCACTTCCACATTATCAGGGACATGTGATTCTCTCTCTCCTACTCCTCCCTACGTTAACCCCATTACATATGTAAAAAATGGAAACAACAATACCCATCGATGTGTCGCTCACCATGCATGGTAATCCGTTTTGAAAATTGTGTGAATCTATTGCCTCTATTCTCATGTCTACCTCATCTAGACTAAGAGGTGCTAGTTTATCTGTTGTGGGTCCTGGTCTAGCTCTGACCCTCCTGGGTGCTCTGATAGCTCTAAACCATATATATAGCATATTGGGAAACATCTTGAGCCATGCCGAATTATCATGATACTCTCTCCACTTGACAAATCTCGGTCCAAACTTGAGAATCGATCCTCTAACCACATAGTCTTCCAAATACACTACAAATCTACAACATCCTCTAACCATCCTCCATAGTCATGGTATGGCTTTCATATAACTACCTTGTGCCCCATCCTATATATCAGTTCCATGTAGGTTTTTATGTCCATCCTACGCCAAAAAATACTAATCCACCTCCTCTTATATATATCTCTAGCCTACCCTACTCTCTTCATGGACCTATAACTGGGCCTCAATAGTACTATGTGCTCATATGCCCATAAATGTAATAGCGTAGTATCTCCTATCCCACCTCCATACTTATCATGAGTAAATCGGTATAGGTCTCTATATAAGTGGGCCAACACACACTTGTTGCCCACACATACCTAGTTCTCTCCAACTCTATATGCTGACATATATCATGCATCTTATACAAGATGCCTACACCTCCTCCCTCAACTGCAATAGATGAAGCAATCACCATGGAAATGAACTTCTGTAAGTGCAAAACACCAGACCTTAGAATAGCATCCAAACTGATATGGGCCTTGGTAGGTACTCAAGTCCCCACAAAATATTATCTAGCATCTCAAATTTTTCACATCCATATCCTCCAATGGCATAACATGTACTCTCTCGTTGATAACTAGAAATTCCAATATGTGATACACATCCTCCAATGTAACTATCATCTCCCATGTAGGTAACCAAAATGTACACATATCCACACACCATCTCTCGCATAGTGCAATCTACATAGGAATATTGTGGAACACATCCCTCATCTGTGTTATATGTCATAGGCCGATACGGCCCATAACATCCCACTCATCATCTAACAGGCCCAACCCAAGAAAATTACTCAAATGACACCTGCCATGGAACTCCCTTGAATGAATATCCCTTTACACACCACAAAATGAAAAAAAAAACACAACGTTAGAACACTATATAAATCCAAACACACTCGCTTATCACATTACTATACACTACAAATATGATTTTTACCATTCTAGGCCACATACACACTTTCTGGACCAAGGTAGCCAAATGTAGGACTGGGGTGCCCAGGAACAAGACATTAGTGCCTAGTTCTGGGTGCTCCTATCCTAGGGTTCACTAGCACCCTCACTGCTATTTTCCAGGTGCAAAACATCAAGAAAATTAAAAATCCAAAAATTGAAAAACTTCAATAGAAACGACTACTACACCATAAATGTTTTTGATAAACAACGCACTTACCAATTCCATGGTCATGTGTGACGCTACGGAGGTCACCACCCTCTCAAACCGACTAGGACATACTGCTCTCACTTGTGACATTTTCACTCACTTTGTGCTCAATCCCAAAATTATGTAAACAACAAATGAAGTGACTACACACTTTTTCACTTCACTACTTATAATTAATTTTTACCTACTTTACTATAGTCATTATTTCACTCTTATTCACACAGCTAATACACATTGCATGATTTTTGTCATATCTTAAGAATTTTTACTTTGATTTGCACCCTGTTTGTGGCATTCTTTTTATAATTTCACCTACCATGGTACCATATACATTACCCATGTGTTATATCTCCTTCACATTTTTCTTCAATCAATTCACACACATTTATATAATCTTTATGACACTTCCTCTTTATCTCATACTTACTTTCGGCTTAGCATTCATTCTTATCATCACTTACCCTTTCACTGAAAGGGGGGGCGTATCATTGGTGTCATCATATAATTCCCCTTATATATCCATGTGTCTAAAAAAACACTACGGATTCGAAAATTCCAAACATGTACTAACACACTATGTGACATTTCACCATCGATTCCCCCCTAATGACCTAACTTGGGGGCAACAAACATACAATTTCTATATGTGAAATTTCATCACTTCCTCATAATGAAATGGGGGAAACAAGTGTTTAAATATTTTCCATGAAATCATTCATAAATTTATATCAATTCCCCCTAATGATATAACCTAGGGATGACTAGCATAAAATATCTTTATGAGTAACCAATCAAATCAATCAATCAATCAATCAACACGTTCAAATTTGTAATAATCAAAATCATATCACTCAATACAATATAACACAATTGGCCTCCCAAATGACCCAAATTGGGAGTTACATGTTAGAAATAAAACTAACACTTAATTCATCATATGAGTTAAAGTGATATTGTAATAAAATAATTTTTTAATTACTTAAGTTAGCTTAGATAAAGTCAATTATTAGTGAGTTGTCTTTTAGTGGTCTTATCCCTTCGTTTGTGGGATCATGTTCTATCTTGCATATTTTGTTCCCAAATGATTTCCATGAGGGGAAATAGGGGTAGTTAGGGGAAATAAGCTATTCATGTATATTTTCTTAGTTTAGGTGATATTGTTCCATATATTGTGGAAGAGATAAAAGTTGTCCAATATCTATAAATATTGTAACTCTCTCTTTTGATTGTAATGCTTGATTTTGATATTAATAAAATACACAAGCAATGTCTTGTTTATGTGTAAAGCTTCTGTGTCAAATATTATTTTCAAGTATTCATTTTTAAGATTTGGTATGAGAGCAGTATTCTGATCTAGGGAGAGTGTAGGAAGTTTTAGGGAAGTTTAGGGAGACCTGAAGAAATTTCAGAGCTTGGAGGAGCCATAGATGCCCCCATCCATTTCACAGCCCCTACTCAAATCCACACCTTGGTTCACTGATTAATTTGCAGTTGAAGAAAACCTAGAGTGAAATCACATGCCCTTGCAAACCTGGATGCAACTTTGTTGCAAAAGGTGACATTGTTTCATTATTTTTTTATAAAACAAATGTTTACATATACCTGCAATTTTTTTAAAAAATTGGAAGCATTTTAATATATATATATTATTTTTTTGTTTTGTGGGGACCTAAGCTTATCAAGCTCCCCACATAGCTTCTCCTTCCTCTTCTCTATGCTTTATATTTTCATGTATTTGGCAAGAGAATTCTATGTGCCTGTGATAAGATCTCTATCCAAAGAGACCTCTCGAAGCCTCCAATCAACCTAGAGATTGCATTCAAATATCAAGAACATTAAAGAGAAGAAGAATACGTGCCTACAAAGAAAAATAAATACAAAGTGGCCAAGGTTTTTCAACTTGAAAACTGTTGTCCAAAGCTACAGATCAAAGAAACAAAATACCTACATCAATTTTTAATTCCATAGGTAAGAAATAAATTAAAAAACTACAACCAAGGATTATTAAAGAGACTAACACAAAAAGATAGACTACAGTCTTTCCCTAAAATGTACCATATTGTGCCACGCGTTACCTCTATATTCGTCTATAAAGGATGAAAAACTGAGGCGGTGGCTAAGAAACCAATGCGTATGTGAGTCAGGTAAGCCCTAATCAGGCCACATTTTTTTAAAATCACTTTTAATTTTTTTTCCATTTTTGGATTCTGTGAAAAAATACCATATAATTTTGTTTTTCGATTTTGGAAAGGGGACTGAAAAGATTTTAAAATTGGAATTTAAACAAGTCATAAATTTCAACTAGTACCCCAAATTATGGTGCCATTTTTTTAAAGTGTGTGTTTTTGCGAGCTCTACATATTGGTCTAGCTTTTAATAAGCTTTGTCTTATAAAAATTACAAAAAATAGAATTTTTTTGTACTTGAAAAGAAGCCAAAGAGTAAAAAAAAAATTACTTTTACAAATCGGCCACAGAGCCAAATTTGTAACAAGTCTAATAGTGCCAAAAATTCATTGTACATGACAAAAAAGGAGCCCAAACTGAATACAATATTATTTTTTTTGGGGGGGGGGGGGTGCATGTTTTAAGGGGGGAAAAGTGTTTAATTTTTTTTCTTTTACTGTTTATCAGTTTTCACAATGACCGCAATTACGGCACCAAAATTATTTTTTCTAAATTCTCAACTTTTACATTTTGATAATTACCCAGCATGGAGAACAAAAACACTTGGTTTTGAAAATCTATGGTCTATTGTTTCTGGTACATTAACAAGATCTGCAACAGATACTACAAAACAAGCTACATTTGATTGTACGAATGAAAAACAAAGTTAATAATCTTGTTTAGTGTTTCAGATGAGGTACAACCTCATACTCATGAGGCCACAATAGCAAAAGAATCTTAGGACAAGTTAAAAATAGTATATGAGTCCAAAAATAAGAACATAATGCTTCATCTCTAGATTCAACTATTGAACTTGAAAATGCAATCGACTGAGAAAGTTGAAATGTTTTTGAGAAGAGTAGAAACTTTGCATGCATCACTTGAAGCTTTGGAAGAAGAAGTAACTGACACATCACGCATGCCTATAGTATTGAGAGCTCTTCCTCCTTATAGGATTTTTGTGACCACATTAAACATAATTGGTCAAACAATTTTTTTTGAAGAGTTAGTGAATATGCTACAACAAGAGGAATTTATTCACTCAACTACTGAAACTGAAGAGCAAGCACTTTCTTCTAGTCAAAAAGGAAAAAAACATGCTAAATCTAGTAAACAACCTCGTAAGAAAGGTAATACTCAACAAGGCCAAAAGGACAAAAAAAATTCTTATTTGCGGTCGAAAAGGACATTAGTTAAAAAATTATTGGTATAACACATTCCAACAAGGATCATGAAGTGGTAAACATATTGATTACCAACAAACAAAATCAGGCCAACAAAAAATAAAACAGGGACAAAATAATCAAAAGTGGAAGAAGAAACCAACTCAATAAGGAAATGTAGCTGAACAGGAAGATCAATTTGATGATGATGAATTCCTATATTCTGCACAGTCAAATAAAGTATCCAATTCAACAAATCAAATTTGGTATGTTGGCTCGGGTGCAAATCAACACATGACAAGAAAGAAATATTGGTTCTTCACAACGAGTAAAACACCCACCAAAAATCATGTCTCTTTGGGTGATGATACATCATACAATATTAAAGGCATTGGTCCTATTTTACTACCACTTGGGCAACATAATTGTAAAATTAAAGATGTTCTTTATGTCCCCGATTTAACAAAAAGCCTATTATCTGGGAAGCAATTATTAGATCACAATCTCAAAACTGAATTTAATTGTAAAGGCAGTAAAAATATGTGCTTAGTTTGAGATACGTCAAGAAGCTAGAAAATTGTTGCAAAAGATTCGAATGTGGGAAGAATGTTTTAGTTGGATTTTGTTCAACAAAATGATCATGCATTTGTATCTAAGGATACATCATCAGCTCAACTATGGCATCGAAGACTTGGACATGTAAGTTTTGGCTATCTTGACACACTTTTTCGATACAATATGGGTAAAGGTTTGCCACTTATAAAAAATGGTAAACATAAATTTCAGCATTATTTGGAAGGAAAACAACATAGAGCACCATTCAAACATAGTACATTTCAGGCTAAGGAAAAACTTGACTTGGTGCATACCGATTTGTGTAGACCAATGAGTCCTAGCCACTTTGAGTTTCAATATTTCATGCTCTTTGTTGATGATTTTTCCATAAAAATGTGGATATACTATCTTTCTACACAAGAAAAAACTTTTGAAACTTTCAAGAAGTTCATAGCCCTTGTTGAACTAGAGTCTGGTAGGAAAATAAAAACACTCTGCTCAGATTAAGGGGGAGAATACACCAACAATGAGTTCAACTATTTTTTGGAAACACATGGAATTCGTCGTCAAATGGATCCTCCTCAGACACTACAAAAAAATGGTGTTTTTGAAAGGTGAAATCATACTATCATGGATATGGTGCGATGTATGACTGATCATGTAGGTTTATCAAAATTTTTTGGCCGAAGCAGCTAAAATGACAGTCTATTTACTAAACAGAGTTCCCACTACAACTCTTGATGGAGTAACACCATAAGAAGCATGCTCAGGGAATAATCCATCTATTTCACACCTTATATTTTTTGGATGTAAAGCAAGTATGCACATTCCTAAGAAACAAATTACTAAGCTTGATATGAAACCAAAAACACTTATCTTTTTAGGATACAATGATGAAGCACTTGGCTACAGACTTATGGATCCAAGAACAAGGAGGGTATACACTAGTTGGGATGTTGAGTTCTTTGAGAAGAAAGAAGCAGATGCTCCTTCCATACACTCACAAGATGAAAAAACCATCCATATAGTGAAAACAGAGGATGGTAATCACTTTGATGATGATAGTGATGATGGGGAAGATGGTGAAATTCAACCTCCCACAAGAACCACTAAAAGTATGTCTAAATGGTATACAACTATGATGAGAGATGAAAAATTGGATAGTTCCCCTAACACATCTACCAATAAAATGAGGACTCGCAGTATGGCTTGAAATGATGTCAATTTGGACTTAATGGGTAAATTTTTTGAAATTACTGAGCCATCTAAACTTTCAAAAGCCCTACATTCTAAGCCTTGGAAATATGCTATGCATGTAAAATATAAGTCACTTATGAAAAATAATACATGGAAACTTACATATCTTCCACCATGGAAAAAGCCAATTGGAGGAAGATGGGTATTCAAAATGAAGTACAAAGCAGACGAAAAATTGATAAACACAAGGCTAGACTAGTTGCTAAGGGATATGATAAAAAAGAAGACATTGATTATGCAGAGAATTTTGCTCCCAAAACTAAGATAAAAATGTTCAGGTTAATCTTTTCTCTAGATGCACAAATTGTTTAGAAAATACACCAAATGGATGTGAAAAGTGCCTTTCCTAATGATGATTTACATGAAGAAGTTTACATGACTTAACTAAAAGGTTTTTTCATACCAGGTAAAGAGGAAACTGTATGTAAACTCATAAAATCACTATATGGTTTAAAGAAGTCTCCCAGAGCATTGTATATTAAAATTGATGAGCATATCATTCAACATGGATTCAACAAGAGTCCATACGGTCCTCATCTCTATCTCAAAAAGCAAGGGGGGGAGATAGTGATCGTTGTAGTATATGTTGACGATCTAGTCATCACTGGAGGATCAATGAGGATGATTGAGTCAACAAAAAAGATCTAACATGATCAATCGACATGACCGATCTTGGGCTTCTGCATTATTGTCTTAGACTCGAAGTTTAGAAAAACCAAAATCATATCTTTGTGTCACAATTGAAATACACCAAGAAAATGCTTAAGAAGTTCAATATGATGGATTCTAAACCAATTTCCACACCTATGGAGATAAGACTTCAACTATCTTGAATATATCCATCACCACAAGTAAATGCAACTCTCTATCTGTAGTTGGTCGGGAGTCTCATATACTTGACTTACACTAGGCCAGATATCAGCTATGCACTCAGTTATCTTTCACGGTTCATGTAAGAACCAAGGGTTTCTCAATAGAAATAAGAAAAGTGGATACTTAGGTACATTAGAGGAACTATGGACTATGGCCTAGAATACAAGAAGAACAATAACTTCTTCTTGACAGGATATTCAGATCCAGATCATGCAAGAAACATAGATGACAGGAAATCCACTTCAGGATTTGTATTCTTTTTGGGATTTGGAACGATATCATGGGGGAGTAATAAGTAGAATTGTGTTTCAATATCCTCCATAGAATTAGAATATTGTACAACAGGCGGAGCTGTCTGTGAAGCGATATGGATCCGACATTTACTTGAAGGATTGGGAATACCACAGAAAGATCTGACAATCCTACATGTAGATAATGAAGGAGTAATAAAACTTGTTCAGAATCCAATTTTTCATGAACACACTAAAAACTTTGAGGTTCATAACAACAACATCTAGCTCCAAAATTTCCTGATGGAACATCAACGTGTAGATATCTTCAGAAATTCTCTTACACATCCAAAATTTGAGGAATTTAGAGTTTTTCTCTCCTATTCACTTCACAGTATGTTGACACATGGCACACGCTGATTGGATGAAATTTCATCCAACTATGTAAAATATTTTTTCATTTCTCCCACATGTCACTCAATGATTTGTCTTCAAGATTTGGTGCCCAGCTGGCACGCTTGATTGGTTGCATGTACCGCACTTAATGTCTGACAAATGCCATGTGGCACAGAAGGTTGAAGAAGGCATGCACACATAAGAGTGAGGTGTGAGAGGAGAAAAAAGGAAGGGAATGTTCGAAGGTGATGCATGTGCAAGGAATGGGATAAATTCCTTCCAAAGTAATGTGAAGCAAAAGGAAGAGGGCTAGGGACTTAGCTGATTTTGGGAAGCAAGTTTAGGGTGTGTGCAGGGTCCATAAACTGTTGGGAGGAAGATGAATGTGCAAGAAGTGCATGGGGGGGGGGGAGAATGGAATAAAGAGGAAAAGGAAAAGGAAATGAAGGAAATAAAAGGAGAGATGAAGAGTGGGCATGAGTGTGTGAGGAATTACTACCAAGGAAATGTGCCAAAGAGATAGATAAAGTGCACTCAACATGCAATATGAAACCTTTAGAGCCATGATGGGGATGTAACTTATCTAAATAACTATGAAAGTTATTTTGGATAAAAATTTTGTGACTCTCAAGGCCATCTTCCTGCTAGATGAAGGAGATTAGTATCCTGGAGTGTCCATTGGGCATGGAGTCTATTATGTAATCATGAATCTCTGATATGGGATATTAAATAAATGCCCTTGAAGTTACTTTGAAACATGTTCTGAACTATATTTTGAACCCTGCAAATCTATTGAAAATTGTTGAAAAGATGACTAGAAAAATGGAAGAAAAAAAATAGCACGTACAAGAAGAACACGAGAGGAAACACTATGCACAAACAAACAATGTGTGCACAACGCACTTGGAGGAATGGAAACTACTCTAATATATACAAAATGATGCAGTAAGCTTAATGGAAAGGTTTTAGATGGATCCCATTGACTGAGATTGATAGCGCGCCTCCATCAAGATGAGATAACTTGAAAGATTTAGCATCCTTGCAAGAAATGATAGTATATGGGCCACTCTAAAGTGCATCAAACTTTGAATGATGCCTTGGTTTGGCTCTGTCAGCATCCCACTTTAAAAACAAGTCCCTGAATTTGAAAGCTTGAGGTCTAGCCTTTCTTTCAAACCATTTTTTTGTTGATTGGTGATGTTGTTCTAGCTTGATCATGGAAAAGTTTCTTGATTCTTCAAGTTCAATCAGCTCTGTCATTTTTATTTCTCACTGGTCTATGCCTTTGAATTCTAACTTCTGGGCAAGTAATAACAAATTCAACTCAAGTATCAAAGGAAGTGTATCCTCCTTGCCATAGACTAGCTTATAAGGTGAAGTTCCTACTACCTTCTTCACTATGATAGTGTCTACCCAAAGCGCGTGTGAGACCTTTGTATGCCAGTGTCTTTGGCTGATGTTCATTGCGCACTTCATGATCCTAATAAGGTTCTTGTTTGTTGACTCTGCCAGACCATTTCCTTAAGCCTAATAGTTGGAATAATTATTTATAAAAATACCAAGACTAAGATCCCAATTGGTGATTTTAGTAACAATGAATGCTTTTGCATTATTTGAAATGATTGTCTAAGGAATGCCAAACCTTGTTATAAGACCTTTGAGAAAGTCAAGAATGACTTCCTCAGTTGATTCTTTGAGCACGAAAAATTCTATCTATTTGGTGAAGTATTTTGTAGCTGTCAGCACCCACTTATGGCCAAATATTGAAGGAGGATTGATCATGCCTATGAATTTAAGACCACATTGCACAAAAGGTTGATCCGTGTGTATTGGTCGGAGGGGAAGCACTTCCAATTTATTTTTTCCTGTGAAGAAAGCATATTCTTTGCATTTAATGACCCACTTGTGCACGTCTGCAAACATGGTAGGCCAAAATATTCCTTCCATTATGATCTTTATTGTTGTAGTCATGGCAGATAAGTGTCCACTAGAGAATCCATCATGAAATTCTGTAAACACTTTTTCACTATGTGCACTATCGATACACCTCACCAGCACGCCATCAAGATTCCTCTTGAAGAGAATACCATCAATCAACACATATGAAATAGATTGCAGCCTCAGATGTCTCCTTTTTACTTTGTTCAGACTAGGAAGGGTATGCACCCTTGGAAAGGAATGTGATGGTATCCTTCATCCAGCCACATGCACCAAGGTTTGCAATATGTTCAAGTTCTGCACGAAGGAGATATTCATCCTACACATCCTCAGCAAGTTGTTTGTAGAGCGCGCTACCTCTAATCAACTTCATGGCTTTAATGAACACATCATATTCCATAATTTTTGTCACCCATCATGCTCTCTTCTCACTGATCTCTGCTCCCATGATGAAGTCTCTAATAGAAGAGTGGGAGACTAACACCTTGATATGATTTGTGGCAAGAATGCTTTTGAACTTCTTGAGCACGTGCATGATAGCATAGATCTACTTCTCAGTTTGACTGTATCTCAATTCATAATCCTTCAGTGTATGACTGAAGAAAGTTACTGGATGCTCCATTCCTTGTTCATTTTATTATGTTAGGGCAACAACAATACTTACATCAATGTCATACGCATAAAGGATGAAATCCTTTGAGTAATCTGGGTTGATGAGTTTTGGCGTGCAAGAAATTTCTTGCTTGATTTTGTTAAAGCTCTCTCTTCCTTCTGTTGTCCACTTGAAAGTTATGTCCTTCTTCAGCATGAGGGTGATGAGCCTTACCAGTCTCGCAAAATTAGGAATGAATCTCCTAACAAAGTTGATTTTTCTGAGAAAGGACTACAAAAATTTCTTGTGCACTAGAAGGGAAAGGGCCAGGATAGAAGAGATGTGCTCAAGATTAATTGTGATGCTATCCTTTGAAACCACATGAACCAAAAGCTTTCCATGTGCCACAACAAAATTACACTTCTTGGGGTTTAGAGATATCCCAAATTTTTTGCATCTCTTAAATAATTCCTCCAAATGTTTCATATAATCCACACTTTGCTTTGAGAAGACTGTAATGTCATCTAGGTAAACCAAGATGAACTCATTGATGTAACCTTTAAAGGCAATATCCATGACACACTAGAATGTTGCGCCTGCATTTGATAGACCAAAGGGCATCTTATTATAGGCATATGTTCCCCAATTGGTTGTAAATGCCATTTTGAATTGATCCCCCTCCTTGACCAGGATCTGGTTGAATCTAGAATACCCATCTAGCATAGAGAGTCTCTGTGCACCAACCAAAATTTGTAGAATCCACTCCATAGAAGGAAAATGATAATGAACATTGAGGTATTCCTTATTCAAATATCTGAAATCAACACAAATCCTGATTTCACAATTTTTCTTGTGTATTGGAACCAAATTTGTTACCCAGGTAGAGTACTTGATTGGAAAAATGATCTTTTCCTAAATGAGTTTTGATAACTCTTTCCTCATGAGGGGCTCTATCTTTAGATTGTCTGGCCTCTACTTTTTTCTAGTGGGCTTGATATTAGGATCAAGGTAAATGGAGTGTTGAACAACACTTGAATCAAAACCTTTGAGGTCTTCATACTCCCATGAGAATATGTCACTATATTTCTGACAGAGATAATGCAGGCCTATTTTTTGTCATGCACACAAGCTTTAATGATCAACAACTCCCTTTCACATGTAATAGTGATTGGACTATAGTTTTATTTCATTGTGTGCATATAATTTTCTTCACCCTTGAACTCATCATCAGGGACAAATATTTTCTCTAAGGTGACCAACCTTTTCGGCAACTTGTTAGTCTTCAGCTGGATCACTTGGTCAAGTCATCTTGCATGTTTGAAGAGAATTTAGCTTCGTTCTAGATGAACTAGACAATGTGTGCATCACTATCAAACACTTGCTAGGTGGTGTTGTTGTCTGGAATGGATGGTCTGATCACCATTTTGATGTGTTGCGTGTTTCCTTTGAAAAATTCATTAGTAGGGGAGAACTGTGAACCAAACACAACCATCTAATCAAATTATTTATTCATCTTGCGCAACACCACTTGCAGATTTAGAGCATCAAAGCTCTCAAGAAGGTGCCAGATTCTATTTTATAAGCTTTTAGAAGCTTATTCTTTGTTGTGCACTTGTTGGTGACTTGTTGGATAACTAATTTAGTGTCTCCAAAAATCTGCAGCACCTTGATCCCTTTCTTTTCTGCAACCATAAGTCCATGCACTACTGCCTCATATTCTACTACGTTGCTTAAGCATGTGAAATTTAATCTGTGTGTGAAGAAGAATTTCTCATCCTTAGTAGAAATGAGAACAAAACCTATGCCCGTGCCATTTCTGCTTCGAGATCTATCGAAGTATAACTTTCAAAGATCAGGATTTTCCCTATTTTGTTTGAGCATTGCAAAGCTTCTTCTTCAAGGATGGAATAAGTTCCAAGCCTAGTTTAATAAGCTTCAATATCTTTAGCATATGGATCAAATTTTTGGTGAGTTTACACCCACTCCTCTAGCACTAAATTGAGTACAAGGGGTGGAACATGCTCCTCTTCAGAAATTGAAATTTTCTCCCCTTAGATTAGGAAATTGGCTTGAAGAGGAGATAGGTCATATGACTCAACATGATAGGAAAATATTTTCTCAGCCTGTATAGTAAATCGGGTACCATACCTTATCTTGAGTAACAAATGGGACCAATATGAAGACAAGAAACCACCCACATTGGCACTAAATTCTCTTGACAAACATAGGGAAAACAAAGGAGGCAGGTCAATGATTGACACATCCTGACTTATTGCAAGGCTTGGACATGTATGAAGGGTTAACTCAAGATCCTTGATGTCTCCTAAGGTTTTAACAATATAGACATCAAGTTGCAGAACTCCTTTGGAAAAACGGTTGTACTTTATACCTAAAACATCAACTATTTTCTTTGGCATGACAGAAGTACTTGTGCCTAAATCAATCATGCAATTATACACAAGGTGTTTACCTATGATCAATGACATATAACAGGGTGGGGTTTTAGTAACATTACTTACTTTCTTCTCCTCTTCTTGACATATTGGCAAAAGCTCACGAATTCTGAACAACTGGGTCAACGTGCGCAAGTTAGGCTAGAGCTTCATGTAATAAGTCATGTTGAGATTAGATAGGCAAGGCATCCCACATTGTGACATTTACATTAGTCTTATTCATATGGTCCACAATGTTGAATGGGAGTCCAATTGATTTGTGCATTTGAGGTACAACAACATCCTTTCTTATTTGTTCAGGTTTAGAGGCATGGGCCTTGGCTAGAGCAGAGGCTTGACCTACCAAAGGAGGGGCACACATTGCTTCAGGAAGAGCATTGTGAGGAACATCACATGTAGGAACTTGTGTGATTTTACTGCTAGATTCCTTATCTGCATCCTTCTAATTTTGAAGATCAACTTGCATGACAGGAGTTGAAGGTTGTGTACTTGATTCCAACATTATTTTCTTGAACCTTGTGTTGTCTGCAACCTAGGTGTGTAGCCTGTTTGTATCATCTACAACTTGATTAATTACATAAAAAATTTTAGCACCAAAGAGTATTAAGTTGGCCTCTAAAGGGGCTTCTGGTTTCTCTTGGTTATCTGCTTCACTTGCACTAGTGGAAGGTTCATAGTTATAAGCATGTTGGATCATATAGGCCTACATGCGCATGGCATTGGCACAGTGATATTGACTGTGATAAATGTTACAAGGGAAACACATTTCATACTCTTGAGCCATTTTTTTTTGAACTAGAACAAGTGTTTGACTTGTGTTGGGTACTTAAAGAGGTTGTATAGGAGGAACAACTTGTAAGGAAAGATACACGTTAGCATGCCATATGTCATTTTGTTGGTTTTGCATGTATCTTTGGTTTCCATACTGATTCTGTCAAGGCTGATTTATTTCTCTATGCACCTAATTAGAACTACTTTTGTAGGCTTGTGCCTGTTACTTCTCCAATGATATGACATTATTGGACAAGTTTCTAATCAGGGTCTTAAGTTCTTCATCTTCTTTATGCTACGCGGGAGAGTAGGACATGGATACAAATGGTTTCACACTTTCCACTGGAACAAGAGAAATGGAAGACTGAGGAACATGAGACATCTCTGGGAATAAGGACGCGGGCAGTCTAGGAGCTAACTTTCTACCATGAATGAGACTATTCTCTGCCCTTATTGTAATGTTGTATGTGGCAGGTAAGGTTCTTCCACCCATGGATTGAATCATGATTGAGATGTCACTATTGAAAGCCCTTAAATAATAAAGGAAAGCATACTAGGTTGTAGGCCTTACCACTTGGGGAATTCTATCCCAAGTCTTCTGAAATTCGATATTGAAATCAGTCATCTACTCATTGGGAACCCTCTTTGTTGTAGGTAATTGCTCCACCAAAGATAGGTGATCTAAATTATCTTCAAAATAGTTCCACATAGTTGTTCCAAGCTCATCCTAGGTAGCAATAGATGTAGGTATAAGGAAACAGTACCATTAGAGTGATTTACCTTTAAATGAGGATGCAATCATCATGACTGCTACATCGTCATGCATGATCAGGTAGACATAGCACACGTTTCTAACATTATGGATATGCTCAACATGGGTGACTTGATTTTCTCCAGCGAAGTATGGAATGATCTTGAGTGTGGATGCCAAGGTTCATTTTAAGAAGACCCCTATAAAAAATTACTTTCAAAACATTGGTGAATCTCAAAAATTGAATTTTGAATCATTGGCGAATATCTAATAAAATGTTTCCTAGCAAAGAAAATTTCGCAGAGAGAATTTTTTCCTCGTTTCACAAAGTTTTTTGGGTAGGTTGGTTGGGAGTTACCGTTGGGTGGGAAATTAGTCAGATAGGTTGGTAGGGGGGTTGGTTGGTTGAGGGGTTGGGCAGGTGAGGATTGGATGGCCAAGGGTTAGGCGGGTGGGTTGGAAGGGTGAGGGGTTGGGTGAATATTGGGTGGGTGGGGTTGAACGAGGTGAGGGGTTGGATGGTTGAGGGTTGGAAGGGAGGGATGGATGGGTGAGGGGTTGGACGGCTAAGGGTTGGATGACTAAGGGTTAGATGGCTAAGGGTTAGATGAGGGTTGGACGAGCGAGGGGTTAGACGGCTAAGGGTTGGATGGATAAGGGTTAGATGACCAAGGGTTAGAAGGTGGGTTAGATGGGTGAGGGGTTGGATGGCTAAGGGTTGGATGGGTGAGGGTTATGTTGGTGCTCAATTTGATCTTGCCCTGTTTGTCCTTAAAATTCTTCATTTTATGGGCTTTATCGTCTTTTCTATTTCCCCGTATTGATGCATGAAAACTCTGTCCTCCATTTAGTTTCCATGATCAGTCCCTTCCTTTGGTTGAGGATCACTTTAAATCCATAGTTTTTTTTCTGTAACTCTGTCCATGAGAAATATCTGTAACTTGGGTGAAAACTCAGGTTTTTTCCCTTCCTTCTGTAATCCACAGTCAATTTTTGTTTTCCCTATCATGTTTGTGCCAAATTCATATCTCAACATCTATGGAAAGGTGGCCCTTTCTGGTTGGATACGGCTCGGTGGGGCACTTTGAAACTCTAAGGCCCACTTAAAACTCAAAACCTGTCCATGTGGAGGGTCGGCACTCATTTTAGGATCCACCTCAGGGGTCCCACCTTAACAATTGCAACATGGAGACATGTGGAGGCTTCCGCCGGCTCTACTCTATACTTAAACTTTTCAAAGTAATTTTCTAAGGCCTGGGACACATGGAGGGAACACGCATATTTGGGGACTCACCCCTAAATTTTATTTTGAAGAAGCACCAGGAGGACACTTCGAGGCTTCCGCTCAATCTTCCCCTACTTGGACTTTTCAATGGCCAAGGAAAACTATCTCGGACCCTAGACACATGGCGCCTTCCATTGATCGTTCAATTTTTTTCACAACTCTATCATACTGAGACACATGGTGAGCTTGCACTTTTTTGGGGTCTCCACTTTTAGGGACCATCTCAAAGTGTGCCATTGAGAAATGTGGAAGCTTCTACTGGCTCCTTTTTTATAAAGACTTTTGCAAAGGCCAAAAGGCATTTTTCTTAGGCCCAGGGCACATGGAAGGTCCATGCTTGTTTGGAAACTTACCCCCTGTACTTCTCCTTTGTAGTTGTGCCAAGGAAACATGTGGATGACTATAATATAAAGTAGAGAAGGGGAAGAATTAATGGTTGTTGTGCATCGTGTCTATTTTTCTGCCATTTTTTCTCCAAGACTTCTGGAGATGTGAATACGCACAGTTTTTCATCATTTTTTGATGAAATTCCTTATTGTTTTTGTCTACAAAGTGCCATTGAATGGATTCAAAACTTAATTTATGAGTCCAAGGATTGTTAAAGTCAATATTTCGAAGTGGGAATTGCTTGAGCACTTGCAAAAACATGAATTACCAGAGAAGATGGATGCGAGATAGAGTTGCAGAGGGAAGATAGGGAAAAGGATGAAATGATGAAGGTTGCAAGAATAAAAGATGAAAAAGGTGTTACCTCGAGAGTGAAAAGGATTACCTGTTAGATCCAGTTGTACATAGCCTTTGAAAAATGATTAAAATGGGGATTTCTCGCATGACAAAATCAGAATGATTAGAAGGAATGCCAAAAATTTGTGGCATAACATCCTAGTCATTAGTCGAGGGTCTGAGAAATGTGATCAGTTCATAATTGGTCCACCTGGCAGCTTTCAAATGTGAATTTGTTAAACGTCGATTTCTGAGGAAAATTGGTAACAAGCAAAGGTCCCTCGAATATTCTTCTTTTTTGGGGGAAAAATTTGGGATGAGTGACCAAGTGAAATGTATAAATATAATGAGAATACTCTTGCAAATGGCCGGGGGTTGAATTCTTAAGAGAAAATTTGAGAGAGCCCATCTTCTTGAGAGACCAATCCGAGATACCTGGTTAATTTCTTCTGTGTTAGATTTTCTATCATGTCAAGTTGGTTACATATGTATAGCCATTAATGAGCACTGATATTTCTCTAGAAGCTTTCCCCTACTGATGAATCTAATCAATTTCGAGTTAATTTGTGTCAATCTTGGAGAAATTTGTGTCTACTTTATTTTAGAGTGTTTGCAAGTAGTTTTTCTTATTCCTATTGCAATCCTGTGTTAAAGTCCCTCTGAATCACACAAGATCTCGTCCCTGTGACATTTTAGTGACATTTTTAATTTCATTTCAAGAAGAGCTTTCATCCTGTGATGAGGTAAATAATTTAAAATCACTTCACTGTCATTTGTTGATAAAAGATTATCTGTAAGCCTTCGAGTGTATCTTAGGCATGAGGAACCACGGGTATTTTATGTTTTATTAAGTCTTTAGCTCAAGCCTTAGTGTTGGATTCTCAAAGATTGTGTGAAACCATGCTGATTAGGGCCTCCATTGAAGCACACCTTCTGGTTGAAGGAATATCTTAGATATTCCAAAGTTTTCTATCATTTATCTTTCCAATTGTTGTGAAGTACCTCAAAGATCTAGTATAATCAACTTTATCCTGCTTAATATCCCACCAAAATTATTTAAAAACCATGAATCCATCCTGAACTACCCCTGTTCAACCTTTATATCAACAAAGGAACAAAATCTATTTACTAAAATATCAGAACAATCATGATTTCATAATGTCTTCAGTAACCTTAGCCTTGTTTTGAAAGTATCTCCATCTTTTAGAAGTGACAACTCTTGAGAGTTAAATTGTGGAGTATTGATCGTCCTTTCCCAAGGTTTTCTTCATAAATTTTTTGCAAAAGAAGGATATCTCCATCTCCTTCATTAAAAACAGGTTACACTACGGGTCCTCTCACCCTAGTTGAAGAGGTATAATGTAAAGTAGTGAGGATAGGTCAAATCCTCTTGAAGGTGCTATCCATCTCTCCAAAAATTTGAGTGACAAAGGGCCAGTTAGATCTCATCCCTAGCTACAAATGACACACATTATGATCTATCTGTCTTTAAGCTCCATGTTGAATCCGTGATGCTACTTAGCTTGAAAAGAAGAAAAAAATTGGATACCAAGGTGATGATAATGCTCAGGTGAAATGGGCAAGTGTTTGATGATGATGCCCAGGTGAAATGGTTTCTGTAGAACCAAGGTGAATTTGCTAACCAAAATATAGATTGGGAACCAATGGTGTGTGCTGCTGAAGGAAAGGAAACTTTATTTGGAAAATACATCATCTAGCTGAAGACAAACACGATTCCCAGAGGTTTGGTGGCACTTGAATCAAAATTTGATAATTTTGATTGCATTATTAATAGAATTATGTCAGTTTCAAGAGATGTGGAAGAGCACAACTAGGGCATAAAGGAAAAACCACGTAAAATATGGTTAAGAAGCAATCTAAGAAAGGAAGAGAAACAATCCTATGTTCAATTGTTGAAGAAATATCAAGATTGCCTAGCTTGGTCTTACTCTGAGTTGAAGGCATATAAGGAAGATTTGTTCCAACATGAAATTCCTCTTAAATCTAATGCTAAGCCTTTCAAGAAAAAAAAGAGGTCGATCAATCCGCTCCTTTCTTTGAAGATGTGAGAAGAAGTGAAGAAATTGAGGGATGGAGGGATCATTCAGCCCACAAGGTACTTATCTTGGGTCACAAATTTAGTACCTGTTAGAAAAAATAATGGTGATATAAGGTTGTGTGTAGACTTTAGGAACCTAAATAAAGCATCATTGAATTTTAGTTACCCTCTTCCAAACATGGAGAATATGCTACAATTGGTAACTGGTTCTGAATTGTTGTCCACTTTAAATGGTTTCTCTTGCTATAATCAAGTTGTTGTGAAGGAGTCAAAAAGAATAAAGACTATCTTTACCACTCCTTGGGGAACTTATGTCTATGTAAGGATGCCTTTTAGCTTAATGAATGCTGGAGAAACTTTCCAAAGAGCAATGGATGTAGCATTTGTTGGTTATATTAATGATTTCATTGTTGTTTATCAAGATGATGTAATTGTGTTTTTTAGAAAAAGAAATGATCACTTGAAATAATTGGAGAGAATGTTGTTAAGGTGTAGAGAGTATGGCATATCATTGAATCCCAAGAAGTGCCATTTTGGAGTGTAAAAGACAAAGTTGTTTGGTCACATTGTATCAAAGGAAGGGGTCATGATTGATCCTGAGAGAGTAGAAGCCATCAGCAAGGTTCCAATTCCAAGAACTAAGAAGGGAGTTCAATCCTTCTTTGGATAAATAAAATTTATCAGAAGATTTGTGTCTAACTTTGCTGAGCTGACAATCCCCATTACTAGCATGCTGAAGAAGGAAAAAGTTATCAAATGGGAAGAAGCTTCCATTCAATATTTTAATGGGATCAAATAAGCATTAAAGAATGCCCCTATTTTGGCAGCTTCAAATTACAATAATCCTTTTCAAATATTTTCTTTTTCTTTAGGAAACACCATTGCATTTGTCTTGTTGCAGAAGGATGATGAAGGGGTTGAGAGACCAATTGCCTTTTTTAGTAAGGCATTGTAAGGCGCTGAGTTGAAGTACACCAGCATGGAGAAGCAAGCATTTTCCTTGGTGAAAGAAACAAAGGTTTTCAAACCTTACATCTTGAGATCTAAAGTTATTTTTTGTGTTCCCCACACCATGGTGAAAGATATCTTATCAGAGATGGAGGTCTCAAGCAAAATATGTAGATGGGTAAACAAGTTACAAGAATATGACATGGATATCCAAACCACAAAATTGATAAGAGGTTTGGGCCTAGCTAAGCTTATCGCTGAGAGAAACTTGCAAAATATTGAGGTGAATGAAGTAGAAGGAGAAAGGGTGGATGTCCTTGAAAAGTTCATAAGCTATAAATGGTACAAAGATATAATTTGTTATCTCAGACATTTGTGATGCCCTGAACATTTGACTAAAAATAAGAAAAGAGCTCTTAATTTAGCCTCCCAAAAATATGTCTTTACTTATTTTAGGTTAGCTTGGAAGAACCCTAAGGGAGTGCTCTTAAGATGCATTATTGAGGATGAAGCCCCAAAGGTAATTGCTAATATCCATGAAGGATTTTGTGGGGGAAATTTTGTTGGAAGAGTTACAACATGTAAAATCTTGAGGGTTGGTTATTGGTGGCCAACTCTCTTCAAAGATACAACTCTATTGGTTAGGAAATGTGAAAGTTGCCAAAATTTTTTTGGAAGAATGAAAGCTTCAGGCTCCCTTTCTTTGCAGCCTGTATCAATTAAAGCCCCATTTAAGCAATGGGTAATGGATTTCATTGGTGAAATTTTAGATCCTTCTAGTGCTATTCACAAATGGATTCTTGTAGCCACTGATTATTTCACTAAGTGGGTGGAAGCAATCCCCACCAAGAAAGCAACACACCAAGCTATCATGGACTTCATGTTGAATCAAATCATATGCAGATTTGGAGTGCCAGCTAAGATTGTTGCTAATAATGCCATGAGTTTTAGATCCAAAATTTTGGTGGCAATGTGCAAAGAGTATGGAATCAATTTGACATATTATTCTAACTACAATCCCCAAGGAAATGGAAAAGTTGAGTCCAGCAATAAAAAATTGTTGAAGATCATTCGAATAACCTTGGAGTTGAAAAAAAAGAAGTAGGGTGAGCAACTGAAGTTTGCTATTTGGGCTGACAGAATCAATGTCAAAAGAGCTACTAGTAAAATCCCATTTGATTTGGTATATGGAACTCAAGATTTGATAAACCTTCATTTGCAATTGTCTTCATTTTAGTTTGTTCAACAAATTGAAGATCAAGAAGTTAGTCCATATGATGCTTGAATCAATCAGTTTATTGAGTTAGATGAAGAAAGAAGGGCATCCCATCAGCGACATGTGAATTCTAGAGAAAAGTTGAAGAAGTTATTTGAAAAGAAGGTGACTCCAAGAGCTTTCAGCATTGGGGATCTTGTGCTATTATGGGATAGAAGACATGAAGATAAGGGCAAGCATCATAAATTTTATGTATTGTGGATGGGCCCTTATTGAATTGACTTTTGAATTGGTAAAAATACCTTCTTCCTAAAATACTTAGATGGGAAAATGCTTGAATTCCTATTAATGGCAGGCATTTGAAGCATTTTCTTGATTGATTTCTCAGAATCAAGGTATCCTCCATTCTTACAGTTTATAGTCTTTTGGTTTCTTTCTACTTTCATGTTTTTTCTATTTTTGTTTATCTTGGTCCTTGACGGCCATTTTTTTGGTTTCTCGATTCGTCCTTAGGGGAGTTGGTTATTATTGTTCTGCTCTGTAAGCTTATTCTTTGACTCCGTTGCCCAATGGTTTGTTTTTAGCACTTGGTTTGTTATTTATTCTTGTGGCACTCATAGGGAGTTCCCATCCCTGAGTTAGAGTCGATGTTGGTGCTCAATTTGATCTCACCCCATTTGTCCTTGAAATTCTTCAGTTTGTGGGCTTTGTCGTCTTTTCTATCTCCCCATATTGATGTATGACAACTCTATCCTCCATTTGGTTGCCATGATCAATCCCTTCCTTTGGTCGAGGATCACTTTAAATCTAGAGTTTTTTTATGTTCCTTTATCCATGAGAAAGATCTTTAACTTGAGAGAAAACTCAGGTTTTTTCCCTTCCTTCCATTTTCCATAGTCACATTTTGTTTTCCCTACCTTTTTTGTCCCAAATATATGTGGAAATGTGATTGGATGCGGCTTGGTGGATCGTGGATGTGGCTCAGTGGATTGTATTTGGGTCTTATATCATTTCCAAATTCTCTTTCCTTGAAGAAGGATTCATTTCCAGGTGCAACTGGTGATTTCCCTACATTTTACGGTTTGATGGGTGTATTTTACCCGGTCAAATTCATATCTCAACAATCTGTGGAAACCTGGCCTTTTCTGGTTGGATGCAGCTCTGCGGGGAACTTTGAAACTCTAAGGCCTACTTCAAACTCAAAGCTTTTCCACATGGAGGTCTGAAACTCATTTGAGGATCCACCTCAGGGTCCAACCTTAACAATTGCAACAGGGAGACATGTGGAGGCTTCCACCAGCTCCGCTCTATACTTAAACTTTTTAAAGTAATTTTCTAAGGCAGTGGGACACATGGAGGGACCATGCCTGTTTGGGGACCATCCCCTAAATTTTATTTTGAAGAAGCGCCAGGTGGATGCTTGGAGGCTTCCGCCCACTCTGCCCCTGCTTAAACTTTTCAATGGCCAAGGAAAACTATCTCAGACCCTAGACACATGGTGCCTTCCATTGATCCTTCAATTTTTAAAAAAAATCTTACGGACTGAGACACGTGGTGAGCTCTGCACTTGTTTGGGGTATGTGATTTTGAGGACCATCTCAAAGTGTGCCATTGAGACATGTGGAGGCTTCATGCTGGCTCCTTCTTTACTGATACTTTTTCAAAGGCCAAAAGGCATTTTTCTTGGGCCTAGGGCATGTGGAAGGCCCATGCTTGTTTTGAAACTTTCCCCTGTACTTATCCTTTGTAGTTGCGCAAAGGAAACATGTGGACTACTATAATATAAAGTAGAGAAGGGGCAGAATCAATGGTTGCTATGCATTTCACGTCTATTTTTCTACCATTTTCACTCCAAGACTCCTGGAGATGTGAATACACACTATTTTCATCATTTTTTGATGAAATTCCTTGTCATTTTTGTTTGCAAAGTGTCATTGAATGGATTTAGAACTTAATTTTTGAGTCCAAGGATTGTTAAGGTTGATATTTTGAAGTTGGAATTGCTCGGGCACTTGCAAAAATGTGAATTACCAGAGAAGATGGATGTAGGAAAGAGTTGTAGAGGGAAGAAAGGGAAAAGGATGAAATGATGAAGGTTGTAGGTGTAAAAGATGAAAAAGGTGTTACCTTGAGAGAGAAAAGGATTGCCTATCAGATCCAGCTATACAAAGCCTCTAGAAAATTATTAAAATGGGGATTTATTGCATGAAAAAATCAGAATGATTAGAAGGAATGCCAAAAAGTTGTGGCATAACATCCTAGTCATTAGTCGAGGGTCTGAGAAATGTGATCAGTTCATAATTGGTCCACCTGACAGCTTTCAGATGTGAATTTGTTAAACGTCACTTTCTGAGGCAAATTGGTAACAAGCAAAGGTACCTCGAATATTCTTCTTTTTTGGGGGAAAAATTTGGGATGAGTGACCAAGTGAAATGTATAAATGTAATGAGAATACTCTTGCAAATGGTTGGGGGTTGAATTCTTAAGAGAAAATTTGAGAGAGCCCGTCTTCTTGAGAGACCAATCCGAGATACCTGGTTAATTTCTTCTGTGTTAGATTTTCAATCATGTCAAGTTGGGTACATATGTATAACCATTAATGAGAACTTATATTGCTCTAGAAACTTTCCCTTGCTGATGAATCTAATCAATTTTGAGTTAATTTGTGTCAATCTTGGAGTAATTTGTGTCTACTTTATTTCAGAGTGTATGCAAGTAGTTTTTCTTATTCCTATTACAATCTTGTGTTAAAGTCCCTTTGAATCACATAGGATCTCATCCCTATGACATTTTAGTGACATTTGTAATTTCATTTAAAGAAGATATTTCATCTTGTGATGAGTTAAACAATTTAAAATCACTTCACTATCATTTGTTGATAAATATTTTTTGTAAGCCTTCAAGTGTATCTTAGGCATGAGGAACCAGGGGTCTTTAATGTTTTATTAAGTCTTTAGCTCGAGCCTTAGTGTTAGATTCTCAAAGATTGTGTGAAACCGTGATGATCTGGGCCTCCATTAAAGCACACCTTCTGGTTGAAGGAATATCTTAGATATTTAGAAGTTTTCTATCATTTATCTTTCCAATTGTTGTGAAGTATCTTAAAGATCTGGTATAATCAAATTTATCTTGCTTAATCTCCCACCAAAATTATTCAAAAACCATGAATCCATCCTGAACTACCCCTGTTTGCCCTTTATATCAACAAAGGAACAAAAACTATTTACTAAAATATGCAGAACAATCATGATTTCATAATGTCTTCAGTAACCTTAGTCTTGTCTTTGAAAGTATCTCCATCTTTTAGAAGTGACAACTCTTGAGAGTTAAATTGTGGAGTATTGATCATATTTTCCCAAGGTTTTCTTCATAAAATTTGTGTAAAAGAAGGATATCTCCATCTCCTTCATCAAAAATAGGTTACACTACGGGTCCTCTCACCCTAATTGAAGAGGTATAACGTAAAGTGAGGATAGGTCAAATCCTCTTGAAGGTGTTATCCATTTCTCCACAAAATTGAGTGACAAAGGGCCAGTTAGATCTCATCCCTAGCTACAAAATGAAACACATTATGATTTATCTGTATTTAAGCTCCATTGTTGAATCCGTGATGCTACTCAGCTTCCAAAGGAGAACAAATTTGGATACCAACTAGAAATGTTGGATAATCCAAGGGTTGGACGAATAGGCAGGGTTGGAAGACAAAAGTAGTTGTGGGTTGAGGGGTTGGACAGTTTAAGGGTTATACGATTGAGGGTTAGATGGCTAAGGGATGGATGGGTGAGGGTTGGATGGTTGAGGGATAAATGGACAGGGGTTGGATGGCTAAGGGTTGGACGGGCGAGGGGTTAGACGGTTAATCGTTGGATGGGTAGGTTGAACTAATGAGGGGTTCAGGCCCATTGGACAACTTAATGTTAGATGGGTTGGTTGGCTCAGGTGGGGGTTTATGAATGTTGAGCCTCGAGGGGTTTGACATGCTAAGGGTTGGGTCGATGGTATGGATGGAAAAACGTTGGCCGGATAATGGTTGGACGGTATTGAGTTAGATGCGTAAGGGTTGTGTGGGTGGGTTGGATGGTTAATGTTTGGTCGCATGGGTTCAACCTGAGTAAGGGTTTGGCCATTTCTGTCAACCAACAAATAGTTTTCCACCATGTGTTCCTTTGAACCATACAAACCCCTATAAATACCCCTTCAAGGTTCAATTTATTGACTTTTCTACGAAAATTTCTAGTACTCTGAGCTCTCCAATCTTCAAACTTCTCCCAAATTTCAGCAATGGCCAAAACCACATCTATTCCTACACCTAAATTTCAATACAAAAATCTCATGTGCCCACAGATTGTAGCTCTACTAAGAGCACAATATGCAAAAAATGATTGGCTTAAAAACTCAAAAATTACCAGGCTTGTGGACATGCCCCAATTCGATACTGATACTTTAGTCCTTGATTACCTTCTCGCCTCTTATAATGAGAGTGATGGTAAGTTTTCTGTTCTCCTTGTGCATCTATAGACATTGTCAAATTTCTTTCTCAATTGAACCCGAGGATGTACATTGGTTAAAGCCATGTTTACCATTCAAAAATAAGCCGCCGTTACTACAAAGGTTGTTCTTATAGAAGAACAAAATAGATTTTTGGAGTCTCATTACAATGTACAGGTTGATTGTAAGTTATTATTTTCAAATGATTTTTTTCTTAACATTAGTGGACCACCCAAGGCTCTAACGTTTCTTCTCTGTTATTGCAGCTCCTCTTAATCATTCATCAAGAGGCCTTCTTCTACAAGGTATTACAAAAAAGTTCTTTATTGCAGTTGCGTCACTTTTCCAACAAGATTGTATTACAGGGCAGATTTGTGGACATTATGTATTGGGAAGTTCAATATTTAATGCAGACACTAGCAGGGAAATAATTTGATTGGTGTAGTTATTTTTCCAACAGTTGGAATAAAAATAGATATCTCACATGCTCGCAAAGCCAATCAATCTGATAAATCTAGGATTGTATTCTCTTGTTGCAATTATATTCTTACTTTTTATTATGAAGCATACTATGAAAATCCACAAGATAAAACTCCAACTGCAATCAATGATCAAATGATTGTGTCTTAATCTCGAAGAAGAACAAAGTTGGTAACAATTACTTTTACTATTTACTTGTTATAAGGATTTCAAATTCAATATTTTTGGATAAAATAATAATTGTAAGTGATTTTATTTTGCAGAGAAAAATTATAGCTACAACATCTCATAAGGAGGTAATTGCTAGAGGTAAATCCCCTCTAGAGGTCTTTGTGGATTCTGACATGGATTCATCAGAATCAACACCAGTAAGACCTCCTCATCAAAAGTAGACCTAGGGTCGATATGTGCATCACGTTTACCATCACATTTAACTTCAGGTATGAAGTTATCTTATTTTTATAAATAACTAATTCAAATAATTAATATAGATTATGTATGTACTACTATATTTTAATATTTCTACTATTCTTTTCTACATTTATTGTATTCAAAAACTACTGATTTTGATGATGAAGATCAAAATCATTCTGGGTGTGAAGATCGAAATGTCGCGATTGTGTCTCCATCTATGCAAGGTATATTGTAATGTATAATATTTAGCATGTTTTGTTTCCTTACAATTTTTTAGCATTTACAAATCACAACCACTTAATATTCTAACAATTTGTTGTTTCTTTCATGCAGGTAATAACTTCTAGGCACATTCTGCTTACAAGGAGGCCACCAATACCTCCAATGCATCCAACCCAAACAAAAAGAAGAACTATAGGAAAGAATATAAGGTTTCCTGTAGAGTCATAGGAACAGTTCATCCTACTACCACAAATTTCTTGGACTGTCACTAGGTGGTGTTTTAAGTGTAACAACCACACAAATTTTCAACAACATTTCCCTTGACGAGGATTATTTGGGCTTTGAAAGTGGCGATGCAAACAAGGGTAACTATTTTGACACCCACGATATGATTCAATCTACTCTGCCTCAACCACAACAAAATGTGCATGTAATACAGGGCAGTGACTCTCCTCCTCCTCTAAGAAATTCTCCACAAAAAGATGATGAAAAGATACATTTTATATTAGAAAATCTAATATTAGATAGTATGGGGGAAACAATTCAAGAGGTTGTAATGTCTGATGTGGATTTGGTGTGATCTTGGGAGAGGAGAGAAAAAGTTTTGATAAAATAAATAAATACATGATACCATAATCATGCTCAAAGGCATTCATTGTTCACTGCCGTAGAGAGCTAACCAACATGGAAGGATGTTTTGCTAAACAAAGCTCAGTTAGGGACTATTTCATATAGTAATGACTATAATGATGAAATTATAGACATAATGCTAAACAGGTTGGAGAATCTCAATATTGAAGCAAATGCTTACTACAATAAATGGGCTAAAGACAAGACAAATGTCTTAATAGACAAATGTTGAAAAATAAAAAGTTGTTGTGAGTGGGATTTTAGTTTTACATCAAAGTCCTGTTTATTATAAGAACTGCAATATATTTTTTCATTTTATCTAATAAACTAAACAATTTAATATTTATGTTTTGTAGGCAAAATATGAAAACTTTAAAGATAGAAGAAGTTATGGGCGAAGCACATTTGAAGAATGACCTGCAAAATCCTGAATTCATTTGTACATCCAGTTGAAGGAAAAACTCATTTTTATAAATAAGAAAAATAATACATTGAGAAGGATAATAAAGGAGCATAAGATGGATCTAAAAGTCTTACTGAAGGAAAATGACAGACGCATTAGATGCAACACTTTTATCTGCAGGAGATGTAGCGAGGGAGGAGTTGAATATTGTAGAAAATATCAATACCACAGCACGAGATATTAGGCATCAAGAGTTATAGCAGATAGCTTCTGTACAGATGCAACATAGATTCCTCCACCTCTAATGCAAGAAAAAGAACAAGCTTCACCTGCAACATAAAATAGAGATAAGATTTAGTAAATTTCACCATGTGACAGGTCTCATGAAAGTTGTCACAATTCATGATAACAACTGGCGGAGTAGGACCAATTAGCAAAGATAGTGTCCAGCGGTGTCTTTGTTTTGCTCAAGTTTTTATTCCATTTGTCACAGTGCTTTCTGCAATGAACAACTATGATTTTGAATCATAGGCAGAAAAGAGGATGACCTCAAACAATGTGTCCTTATATGCCAGAACTTGTCTAAGGGAACCTTTGAAATGTTATGACAACCCCCTATTTGGAATTGTATTGGTCGACCACCATCCTTTATGAATTTGTACTTTTATTCATAAAGTAATCCACCACATGAGAGATTCACATCAAATTTCAAAAGAACTTTGGAAATTAGAATTGTACAATGTTACTATATGTTGTTAATAAAAACTATGTTTCTTTTTATTGTTACAGGTAAATGTTGCTTAAATTTACTTGATTTTGTTTCTTTAAAATATTTACGTTTTTGATTTGTTGCAGATGTAAAATAAATCAATTAACAGATATAAAAGACAAATGTCTCCTTATTTCAGTATGAATTTGAAAACCAAATATAAAAAACAAATGGGATAATTGAAACATTGCAATGACATTGTTCCAATGGAAAAGCTCTGATACCAAATGGAAGACAAATATAATATTATTCATTTATTAAACAAAAGTTGTAATCTCTGTATGAAATATAGTTATATATTCCACTAACAAACAATTTATTGCTAATATAACAAACATAAATTAATTGATATGTTAGATATAAAATCACAAATGTGTACTTATTTGTCGTAATTCCAAAACTTGCGTAAATATAAAACATATAATGGGATAATTGAAACATTATGACATTGTTCCAATGGCAAACATAAGGAAACTCTGCTTTTGAAATAGGCAAAAAAGAATGACTTAATGTTCCTTATAACATTACTGTAATGAAATCTATGTGAATTGGAACAGTCCTGGAGCAATGCTTTCATTTGAGTCTTGGAAATCAACTATAGCATGATCTGTGGATGTGTCTTGATCCCCTAGTTCAGGTAGAATATTACTAACTCCTCTTCTTTCTACTAGTGAATTAGAATTCCACAATTCCAATGCTCTATCATAAGGAAAAGACTCCACTGAGTAACATGAAACATACAATCTGAGACAACTTTCTAGATTCCTATCCAATTATGTTTCAAAATTTGGAATTTAAAAAGAATAGTGCACTGAAAACCCTCTAATCTTACACTAAACCCAGAATCATTGTTTGACATATTTCATACAACTTAATATACTCGCTCAAATATTCACTTAGAATACTACTTGAATAGATATCCTTCCAAATCCTTTTCATGGCACTGTAATCCTATGGGTTTTGTAGAAGCTAAATTTTTCGTATCATAGTATTAGAAAAATCCATTGACTGTGAACTAAGTATTTTTCTTTTCAAAATACCTTCTAAAGAAACTCCATTTATCTCTTCAGTCTTAGAGAAATGATCAGTTAGATCACCCATGTTTTTGATAAATAAAAGACTGATAGATGTGTATGGTTTTCCGCCTGAAAAATTCCAAAACTGTGGATTTACAACTCCCATTGCTTCAAGTATTTTATCATTTTTGAATCTTTCCTAGATCTCTTTAGCTAATGATTCAGAGATCTTTCTCAACTTATTCCTAGTTTCCATTAATACTGACATCATATAAATTTCGTGTCACTTGTACTTCTTCTATTTCTGAGTTAGCCATATCAACTCTTTTTTGGAATGTATGAAGTGGAATCTCTCTTCCATGTGTTGTTATACATAGATGATCATGTATATTGTATTTTAAGAAGCACCGGGAATTTTTCAAATCTATCAATGCATTCCAGTTTTCAAAAGCAACACCCTGAAAACTCCCATCAGAAATATATAAACTTTCTAGACTCTAGCAAACATGTCTTCTGAGTCTTATGAAGTCTATAATGTAGAAAGAACAATCTTGTGCATGCTTCATTAAAATATTAAGCTCCCTCAACATGGGAAAAATACCGTAGAGTGTGAGTAAAGTTTCTATGTCAGTTAGATGACATAATAGATCTTTAGCTTTATCTACATCCCTGCAGTATTTAAACATAAATCTTGTCAGTGAAGGATATTCATCAAATATTCTATAGGAAGGTTCATACATAGATATCCATCTGGTATCTACATCTTTGAGAAGTTTTTTTCCCCTATGTCAGTCCAATAGAATTTTTTTGAAATTCTAAAAATCTCTTCGACTGCTAGAATAATAGGCATGCAGATCACGTATCAATTTCTCCACTTTAGCTACATTTTCAAATGTGCTCACAATTTTGTAGGCGAGATTCATTATGTGAGCCATGCAGTCAAAAACCATATACAGAGAAATAGTTGTCTGAATTCTAACACACAGACCATTTCTGGCTCCCTGCATTACAGTTGCACCATCGGTTCCGACACAAACTAATTTTGTTTACAATGGAAAATTCATCCATTTCGGCGATATCCTTGAGATTTAACACCACCAATTTATATATATTTTCAGAATTGCAATTCTCAGTCATTTTATGAATTGATAAGAGGTGTGGAGTCCTTATTTCATTAGAAAATGTGTAAACATGAATACATATCCATGAAGTATTATCGACTGTAGTAACCTCATCTAATGAAAGGGAAATATACTTTACCTTTTGAACACACAGTTTCAGATCCTCCTTTTCTACCATAGATAGACATTTTCCAATCTCCCGGCCACTGGTATCTGACCAATGAGATTGAGGAACATTCTGTAGACCAATAACTTGATACAACATTTTATTTTCTCTGAAATTTGACATCGGTCTTCCCCTTTTCATTATATGAAATACAGTAGCAAACTAAATACCTTTTGCTTGCATTTCTGCCTCCATAGCTTTGCTCAATCTGGCTACTATGGTCCCACCTTTTTCATTTATATATTTGATACGTTTTTGTTCCTTTTCATACTCTTCTGTGTATTTGACATGTAGACAATCTTTTGCATCTTTCCATTTATGTGTTCTGACTATGCTACCATCCTTTAGCTTTTGGGAAATGTATATTTTCCCACAGTGCTTTTCAATTGTGTCTAGTTTGAGCTGCATCGTGTGCTCCTTCCCTTATTTCCAACCACATATTTTGCATTGACATTGTGTTGGAACAACATTACAATTTTCAGTGTACATAGGTTCAATAAAAGGATATTTTGCAGCCCATTCGAATTGGAATTTTCTTCCAATTGTCAGTTTTCCCTCTTTCTTCTAACATATTTTCTTCTTTTTTTCTTGGGATTTAACTTCTGCATCTGATTTTCAGTAGGAATATTTTGATTCTCATGTCTCCTTTTCCTGGAAATAGAACTTGGAGTAGAAGCTTCCTCTTCTGGTGTACTTTGAGAATTCCATGAATTTTCTTGTACTTCTAAGTCATCAAGGGATACGAAATGTTTTCCTCAACATATAATGGATCATCGATATCTTTAAATTGATTATTCTGTGAAGGTATTTCTGAAACGTATGCATATAATTCTATAAAATTGTTACTTATTTAGTATTAATTTTATCTATAGTTAAATTTTTACAGAGTACAAAGAGTTCCAAGAACAGTATGATAAACATAATTATTAAATTCTGTAAGATTAAATAACTAGTAAATAACACGTGCCACATACTGATATTTTTAGCTAATGCAGAAACTAACTTCATTTTTTGTGATTTTCCAAAATAGCCAAGCAAAGTATTTGCACCCTTTTTTGAATTGGCTAAATTTGTAATCTTCTTGCCCTGATTTCTAGTATCCATGATTGTTTACTGCTTAGGCCCTTAGGGGCAGATCTTATGTTCGAAGGCTCTGAGAATGGATGGTTTAAGGTTAAATGGTATTGGTTGGATGGTAAAAGGTTGGATGATCAAGGGTTGGATGACCGAGTCACTGAGTGGTTTGACGGATCATGAAAGAGGGGTTGGATGCCTAAGTTATTGGATAACTTAAACCTTAGGGGTCAGATAGAAAACTTAGGGGTTGGATGACGACTTAGGGTTGGACGGATAACAGTTGGATGGCTAATGGGTTGCATGGATAGGGGTTGACCTAGGTGTTGGAGTTGGAAAAGAGTTGGATGGATAGAGTTGATGGACAGAGTTGGATGGATAAGAGTTGGACGGATCAGAGAGTTGGATGGATCAGAGTTGGATGGCTCAGGGCTAGATGGATCAGAGTTGGAAAGATCAGATCAGAGTTGGGCGGATCAGATAGAGTTGGATGACTAAGAGGTTGGACGACTCAGATTTCAGAGTTAGATGGGTTAGGGTTAGCTCAGGTTTGGACGACTCAGAGTTAGATGACTTGTGGTTGGATGGCTCAGATTTCTGTTGACGGCCACAGATTTTGAATTTTCTTATGTTTACTTTAGTGAATATGCACATGATATGATTCAAAATTATGGAAAATTACATTCATAAGTATCTTATATATGTGTAAAATCTAGGTGAAACGAATAGTATAAGGGACATGTCAGGTCAATTTTTTTGGTGAATAAGTCAACTGTGAACCACATAATATTCACTAATTCAAATTTCTATAATCCTCAATTTTTGAGAGTTTACGAAAATTCACCACTAAAGTTTCCCTGGGTTGTTGGCATATCTATATTATGCGGATGACCATACTTCACTCATAAATGTTTTCCCTTGAAGTCTCCAGCACTATGATATGCGTAGGTTATATGATCTACTTGTTTATTTGGTAACATATTTTATGAGATTTAGCTTATACTTTTCTTTACTAAATTCTCAATCAATATCAGTTTCAAGATATTAATATGATCAACTCATGTAAATCAAACAATGATCTCATGAGCACTCTAGCAGATTATGTCTTACATTACAAGAATAACCTAGCTAGGATTACTAATTTTCTATCTAAATCAAATTGAAAGATCTATTTGTCACAAAGTCTCCTATCTCCACTACAAGAGAGTAAGCTTATCTTTGAGACTTCTCCTTCATTTGATCATATTTTCCACACATCTTAAGTTATGCGTAAAGAAAAATTCTTACTATGGGAAAAATTAAGTATCAAGATCAGGATTCATCATCTTCTACTTAGGTTCCAAGAAAAGAACCATTCAATCCATCTACAAAACCTACTGAAATTGAAAGTTATTGTTAACATTGTATCTACTCCTAAGAATGATCTTCAATGGAAAACCACCTAAGTGTAGGTGATTCACTAAATTGACGTGTTCTACACACATTATTTCTTACCACAACTTATTGAGATCAATCATGATTACGCTTCCTCCTCCACTCAATGTAGATCCATCTCATCCAAAAATTCATAATTACACAACAAAAATATTAGATGCAATTATATTCAATGCGTTGGACATTATACTGATCACTATTTCAAACTAATACATATTATTCAAGATCTAATTAACATAAAAATGCAATCGAGCTTCCTGCACCTTTGACATCTACTCCAATCAATGAAAATAAAAATCTTAAAATCTTCAATAATCCTCAAAATGTTAGATACAAAGTCCTCAGATGATCATGCATATCATGTAGTCCCTCCTCCATCAGCAAGACCTCTAGATTTTCTAGTTGAGAGAAGAAGAAGAGAAGGAGGGGCTCACGTTGATTCACAACCCCAACAACATTTTATTACATTTTGTAATGCATGATCATCATGCTACATTATCTTCTAATCACTTGCATGTATCAGAAGGATCTATTTCTATCAATAACATCATGGTTGATCCATCATTTCTCATAAGCGCATGCTCTATTGCACTTGTTTTCACTATCAACTATCCACTCTCACAGATTACATATCTGGTTCCTTGATCTTATGGCTATGTCAAGATTCCATGTTACAGTGTATGCATCTCACTATGCTAGTAAAACTTTCCTTGTGGCAACCTAACATCAAAGTCATTTAGCACGTGATGACTCTTAGTTCTTCCTTGGATCCCAACTTCTCAAGAAATAATTTCTATGAATCACTTGTGTCTTAAATTCATTCATAACAAGAATGCTTGTCACTATTGGTTGTGGTATCCCTCCATACACACCATGGCCCCAACCTCCTCTTGATGAAGGCACATCCCACTCACTAGAGCATGTAAGTCCCTCAGACCTCTAAAATCTAAAGCACATGCAAAGTCTTCTTCTATCTCTCCTATATGTGCACGAGGCACTTTCTCTCATAGGTCTACTAGTCCATCTCATCATCTTAGGTCCACTGTGCGGCAATAGGAGGTCTCCTTCATCTAGGGAACAGGGACCTCATCAGATCTCCTTCATCTAGGTGCACATCACCTCATGATCTCCTTTATCTAGGTTCACATCACCTGTGTCAGTCTCCTTCATCTAGATGAACATCATCTCATTGGTCTCCTTCATCTAGGTCCACCTCACCTTCGTGGTTTCCAGAGCCTATGATGTGTTTGTCGAAGAATCGGCTTCCATTAAATTTCCATCAGATAGTTTCATGCATCTAGTGGAGGACCCTTCCCCTTGAAATTTTAGCCAGATAGCTTGATCATACTCATACAACTATGGGGGCATCATGATTATTCTCCCCCCCTCTTCTACCATTCTCAAGCGTCTCTCATTTTTTCTTCGCATCTAGTACTCCTCATTCATATTTACACACATTGATACACACAACTTGTATCAAATCACACCACATTTCTGATGATGCACTTTTGTGATATGGTTAACACTTGACTATTGAGGGCATACTACATACATGAACCTCACCACATTCACACTCTCTATGCTCTAAAATTCATTGATCTATCTTTCTAGTGCACATTTTCAAACCATTTCCTCGATGATGCACTCATGTTCTATGGTTCATTCTTGACTGCTGAGGGTTCATTTTGAAATGAACCTCACCTCATACATATTTTTTACAAATCCAATTAGGGGGCACACTGATCCTATCACATTCACATTGCATATCATTCCATATCACTCATTCACAACATACTGCATATCTTGGTTGCATTTACTCTTACTTACTTATACTCACATGTACACTTTACTTACTATGCTAGTAAGATATTCTGTATGTCATTATATTTTCTATATACACATGTGTGTTCAATTTCTCTCTAGTTGTGAATTTAGCCCTTACACAGATCTTCACATGTAGTAGGGATACTTGGAAATGTACTTTTTACCAATCTCATCAAGGCTCCTAGGGGCATCTACATTCGTACACATTATAGGTGCTATTGTTTCATTATTTAATATTTCCTACTTCTACAAGCACATTAATTCTATTGATCTATAAACATGTTTAACATGCCTTATATCTTTCTAACATGCTAACAGGTGCTTCATGTGAAACATTTGTTTTATAGGAACTATTTTCCACCATGGTTGTCTGATACTTTGTTTGACACTGTTTTCCATTTGTATGCCATTGTTTGTGGGATTTTCCCTATGTCTTGTATGTCCATTACTTGTATGATTTTTATCTACTTTGGCCCTAATTGTCTTGCGACATTGTGAGTGATGTCCCATGTCTGAAACTCAATTTTTTTGGTCTATATTGTCTTCTTGCTTGCTAGATCACACTTTGTCTTCTATATGCGTATTTTTCTTGTTTGCACTAACACATGTTTCTAGCCACTTTGTTTGCATATGCCTTGGTTTTTACCAAACACATTTCCCTCCCCCTTTAGGGTTAAAGTTTTAGATCAAGATTAGTCCTCTCTTTTGGGCTGCATTCTCCTAGCGATGTCGCATGCACCCCAAATGAGGGGAAGCATACATTAGGTGAATCAGTCACCCCATTCTGCAATACACAGTCATAGTTCACACTTAGAACAACACAGGATACATGGATGGAGCACAAACATAGTCACAATACGACCCAGAATTATGACTTGGTTCTTCACTAGCACAGCACAGACACTAGTGACCAGATACAAACATGGGGGCCTAATCACTTCTGAAATCTTTCCTAGGTGCCTATGACCAGGGGCATAGTTACATAGTTCTTTCTCTAGATCAACACAATTTTTAGCATTGCATACAACATTTTTCATAGCACATGAATAGTACTCCAACAATCAGAATGCATTCTATCTCCATTTTTCTTCTAATTTTTTGGATTGAATTGGAAAAAAATAGGATCACACCATCTATAGTTGTTTGAACCAAGAACTTCATATTTTGTTTTGTGTTATCTAATGTGTGTTTGAGGCTGTTTATAGGAAGCTCAAGTTATTTACATATGTACATGTAAAATTTCAAGGGTTATAGTAAATATAAATATATCAAAGTGTGACACAGGTGAAAGTGAAGCCACACAAGAAAATTTAGATTCACACTAGGCACAAGTCCAAAACCATACAATCATGTTTATAGTGTACCATGACCTTGAACATAGTTGTATGGTCTTGGCTCTTCAAATTCAAGAAGGTAATAGATTATTTGGCACATTATAAGCTCGATATTTATTCCATATTTACTAATGACAAAATTAAAATTTAGCTTAAACTAGCTAATTACACTCTCAAACCCTAGTTACACTTTTAATTGCTTTATTAATTTATTATGCTTGCATGTCCTATTTTCCTCTATGCAAATGTATTAAATGTAGTTTGAGTTGATATATTTTGTACATAAAATTTATTCATCTCCATTTAAATTGATTAGATAAATCAACATTTAATTAATTTAGGGTTGAAACACTTAGATGGAATCACTAGACAATATATCATATTTTAATCAAATAAGCAAGAGCATACAAGCACAAGGTTTTTTTTGTTTGATTGCATTTCGGAAGGCATTTGACATTATTCCTATATGCAAATTTTAATCAACCAGCTTTGAGATCTATAGAGTCTAGTATATTTGGTTGTTCTTGTGATGACACTTTTATGATAAAACCATTGGCCAAGTCTTAAATCCAACTTGTTTTATAAATGATATCAATAGAACCATTAGTATTAAACAATTTAATGCATTTTTAACTACTTTTTTTTTGTTGTGATTCAACATTTTTAAAGGTTATAAAAAATGCCAATTTAGGTGTAGAAATAAACAATATGTTAGGCCCAAATTATGCTAAATATAGAAAGATAATTCATTTTAGAACAAACAAGCCAATACAAGTATAAACTACTTAACTGATATAACATTATCTATATGCATGAGATGCTATGAGGGAATGTAATAAGGTTCGATACCAAGAGACAAACAACTCTTGAAGGTTTTAATATGATTTGACATGTCTAGACACTACCAATGGAGAAGAACACTATTGACAATGGTCCTACACTACATTATTTTCCTTAAATTTTTACATGCATTCCTTTGACACTACTTAAAAAAACCCCACTCATATTTTTTTGATGATGTGTGAAGCTCCATATATTTTCCTCTCTGTTATTCCAAACCTTGCAATGCTCACTTTCACAAATAGTTAGTAGCCCTAAAATAGATTCCAACATTACTTTACCATGCACTTAGTGCATGTGAGTGTTACACCATGTATCCATATACCCTTGAAGTGGAAGCAATTCACATGTGATTCTCCCCAGATCCAATAAGCGATGTTACTATGAAATCAATATGTACCTTAGAACGGTCCTTATCTTGGCATAAAACACTTGGAAACATGCATCTTTGACCCTTTGTATTTCAACATTTTTCATTAGATACTCTTGGGTTGCTCTTAGAAGAATTAGAATATGTTAATCATGATGTATAATAATATCAAATGTGATAAGAGTTGATAATAACCTTAGGGTTCATTTGTGTATGTATGAGACTCTTTATTAATTTCCCATGTAAATTGTCTGAAAATCTAGCCTAAGTTGGCCTAATCAAGGCAACCACACTTCAAATTTAATTTTTGAACATAGAGAGGATAGTACCGACATTGAAGGCCATTTTTGTTGAGTGCTAGTGTCCTTAGTTACCATTTATATCCTAGACTAAAAACCCTAATAGTGTTGTAGACTATCTGGGATCATTTGGAGCTTTACAAAAGAAAATAAATAGTCATTTTGTAAGGTTTCAAGTGTTTGAGATTGAATGGACATATTATCGTTAACCCAAAGTGATCAGAAATTTAAAATTCAAATAATACTAAACTAAATATGAATGAGATGTAAAAAGGTAAAGTTTGTGTTAGATGGGTAAAATATGTGTCAATAGTTTAAGTGTGTCAGAATATTCCAAAATAGATGTTTCCAAGTGCCTTAAACAAAAATTAGGTGTCTACAGGTCTCTACATAGATGAATTAGAATATATCATTGAAATTTAAAGGAAAATAGGTGATGGTTGTATTATTTATGATATGATCATCGATTTATTATTTTTATATGATTTATTCTCATCTCACATATTTTTGTGGGCCTACAAAGACATTAACATTATGAGATGATAACTTTGTGATACTGATCATGGATTACAAGTGAACTTGAGTAAAAACAGGTCATGGTTTTCAACACAACTAATACTAAAGCACATAAAACTAATTTATTTACAAATGAAGTTTGGCTGAAGTGGTTTTCTCCTATACTTACCTTAGCATTACTTTTTAAGAATTTCCATTCAATATGCTCCATGTTATAGAAGAGATATTATGCAAGGGGTACGACGCACTTAGTATAATTGAGGGATAATGTTTGTAACTCCAATTTCAGTATACCATTAAAGAAAAATTACATATATTACCAAATTTAGTGTCATCAATAGTATCATATGATCATTATATTTGAGAACCCATACTTCATATTACTAGTTAGGAACAGGTTGATAGAGCTCTTATTTCCATGGTATCCAAAAATTTGTAAGAAACTCAATTTGCTCTACATGGAATTATTTTCACTAAAATTACAATCCACCCCTTCATATTTTAGTTATATTCACTATAGATATTGTCGATACATCAAGGCATATGGAAAATAAAATAATCAAACATAATAAATACCCATTCAAGGCTCTTCAATCATCTATGAAGTTACGTGAACAAGGGATCAAGAACACTTGATATGATTAACACGCACATTTTTTTGAATGCAGGGAATTGGTATTGATATCAATCGTTTACATCCTCATATAGTTTCCATCAATGTTGGACACGTGTTGAAAATATATATTCCTAAAGGCATTAGGGATGAGATCTATAAATCCTACATAAAATCAACATAGAAGGAACCATTGTCAAGAAAAATGCAGTTCTCCTTGAAGTGTCGTCTTCAAATAGAATATGAATGTATTATTACCCCAAACTACGTAATCATCTCTTTTGGTTTGAGATTTTTTTGGGGCCAATTGTAGGTATGATCACCAATTTCTCATGGAGTCAAAGCAGGCTATTCCATGACATTAACATATGTGTACAAACTTCATAATAATGAACCAAGATCAAAGGAGTATTTTGTAGTTGGGCACTCCAATATATTACGAGATCCGTGACATGTTTTATTACATCTTCAAAAGAAATCAAGACCCTCTTCAAGATTTTATTTATTATAAGGATTAAAGATCATGTATGATTTTATTAATTAGAGACACGACCTAACAAAAACTTCACATCTTTAAGAGTCATCATTACACCTCTTTGTTTCATGGTTCAACATCTTACTTCTTTCTTCAACTCCAATTTTAAAGGCACAAACAAAACCACTATTCTATTTAATGACACGTATAAATTATTAAAAAAAATCTCAACAACTTTAAATCTCATATTTTATTTTCTTTTATCTTACAATTCAATTGACATGTTGTGATTATTATTAAACATTGAACAATCATATTCATGTGCATACTCGTGTATAATGTGATACCTTTATTATGACCTTTAATGTTTTTATCCCCTTCACCAAAAGTAAGAAATAATTTTGGGAAATAAAAATTGAAACCCATTATTTTCGGATCCAAATCGATATAATATCCCAACTTTTGGACACACTCCAAAATTTTAAAGCCAATTATGACGGATTCAAACATGTTTTTATCTGCTTCACAAAAGTAAGAAATAATTTTGGGAAATAAAAAATTGAAACCCATTATTTTTGGATCCAAATCAATATAATATCCCAACTTTTGGACGCACTCCAAAATTTTCAAGCCAATTATGGCGAATTCAAAAATAATATTAATTAGAGACACAACCTAACACAAACTTCACATCTTTAAAAGTCATCATTACACCTCTATATTTCATGGTTCAACATCTTACATTTTTCTTCAACTCCATTTTCAAAGACACAAACAAACCCACTATTCTATTCAATGAGACGTACAAATTACTAAAAAAAATCTCAATTTCTTTAAATCTCATATTTTATTTTCTTTTATCTTACAATTCAATTAACATGTTGTGATTATTATTAAATAATGAACAAACATATTCATGTGCATACTCATGTATAATGTGATACCTTTATTATGACCTTCAATGTTTGTATCCCCTTCACCAGAAGTAAGAAATAATTTTGGGAAATATAAATTGAAACCCATTATTTTCCGATCCAAATCAATATAATTCTCAACTTCTTAAAATCTCATATTTTATTTTCTTTTATCTTACAATTCAATCAACGTGTTGTGATTATTATAAAACATTGAACAATCATATTCATGTGCATACTCATGTATAATGTGATACCTTTATTATGACCTTTAATATTTTTATCCCCTTCACCAAAAGTAAGAAATAATTTTGGTAAATAAAAATTGAAACCCATTATTTTCAGATCCAAATCAATATAATATCCCAGTTTTTGGACACACTCCAAAATTTTCAAACCAATTATGACGAATTCAAACATGAAGGTGACATCTTCCTTTTTACCAACCACCATTATTTTGTCTTCATGCTCAAATTTCCAAGTATTCATGGATTCTAATCTTTCAACTTTTTTGTATTAACATAATAAAAATTTCATAGAGAACATGGTTATCTGTCGGTAGTCATATCCCTGGTTTTAAATTTAGGAACAGTTACCTGTTGTAAACAAAAATATATATTTGGATTTCGTGATAGTTTGCCACTTGTTTTGAAAGGTGAAATTTGACATTTTCTCGAAGTGGAATTAACTGTTTCACATAAAGTTTCCAAATGTGTATTTGGAAAGGACATACACATGTCGGAAGACAAAGACTTACAAAGTCTGGTCCCATGTTTTTAAATTTATTATATTGCTATGATTACGTGGCACCGTGACTAACACTTATATAGTCAATGGACTTATGTCACAGAGTTTGGATGGTCAAGGAATGTGGATGGTTGGTGTAGACCAGAGGTAGCATTTAATATGGAAGCTATGACTTGGCTACGACTATATTATTATAACTTTTATTCTCTTTCAAATGTGATCAATTCCCTACTTTCCTTTATTTAAAAGAGTCGGGGCAATTTAAAACAGTTATATCTTAATCTGATTGAACTTTTTCGATTTTTTAGGTGAGAACAATCCAAAAGGTATGAAATCAGGAGCAAAACAAACAATATTCGATTAGTGTTAGAGTGATTTTTGTTTTGTTTTGTTTTTATATTGGATAATTGTTTTATAAATATAAAACAAGATATGTGACAATAGATTTTTAAAAAGGATATTTGTTTTTTTGGTTTTTTTATTAATAATATAGGTTTTAATTTATAATTTTTACTTTTAAATCTAGATTTTATTGATATTTTAATGTTTTTTTAAGTTTTATTATATTAATTGGGTAGATTATGTTGAGGTTTTATCCTTACTAACATTAGAAATTAAAAAATAGAGGAAATATTTCTTTTTTGTTTTCAAAAAACAATTTTCTATCAAGTAGATTATATATATAAACTTGAACTGAATTTAGATCATTTGTAGGGAAAATACTTCCTATAGTAGCCTAATCAAATTTTGTTCAATGAATTGTAAGAAATATCATTTATTTTATGCATACACCACAACTAATTAGTGGAATTATATTAAACAGTGGTCAAATTTAGTTTGTTTATCTGATATGTTTGAGTGGGCTTGACAAGTAAGAACATGTGATCTTGGAAGGGATATCACAAGTGTATATCTTGCCTCGTATGTTGGTAGCAAACAAAGATACCTCATTGTTGAGAGTTCATAAAGTGATGGGGAGGGTACATATGCATTATATGATAGTGGATGGTACAATGCGCTTCCATAATAGGAGTATGGGGAGGTATATGCCTTTGTATGATGGTAGTTTGCTATATTTCCTCCCTACTGCAAGTATGCAATGGTGGTCTCATATGCTATAAGAAATTGTGCAATGTAGGTGAGCTTCCATGCATTGTGGAACTAGAAAATGCCATTGCTCTATAAACAAAATTTCAATGTATTAGAAATAAGTTTTTTCGCTTTAGGTGGGGCGCTAAGTATTATACACCTTAAAATGAACCTTTGCTTTATACCAATGTATACCCAATCCTACAATATAAATACTTTTCTATTTCCTGTGTTGGATGCCAAACATTATGGACATTTAAGAGATCTTTCCCTTATAAATGATCCTACAATATAAAAGTGTGTCCGTACCCTAAGTGGGGTGGTAGGCATTTTGAACCTTCTAATATAAGTAACTTTGGACCTTTCCTTGCTTAAGGTGGAGCTCCAAGCATTGTGGGGCCAATAGGACCTTTGCTTTATGATCAACCTTGTGATGTACAAAGACCTTTTTTTGATAAGAGGCATCACAAAGGGCCTTTCATTTATAAGTAGTAGAATTCTGTGATAAAATATTGTTATGTAAGCACTGAGCTGAAGTAACTACCATGACAAGAAATAAAACAACATATTCCTATTGGCTTTCCACATGTTGACATAAATTAGCCCCAAAAGATAGTAAATATCGAAAGTGTTTAACCATCAACCGAACCAACATAGTGACAAAATAGTGTCTTCCTTTTATAAATAACCTTTCAATGTAAAAACCTTAACATTTCCTATAGACAAATGAATGAATGCTTATTTTCTGTAGAGTCCCTAGTAGTATATGTGCACTACTAAATAGAAGGCACTATCTTGTCGGTGTCTTCATCGGGTTAACAATTAAATACTCTATTATGGAGAAATGTGTGTTTTCTTTAGAGTCCTTAGTGGTATATGTGCACCGCTAAATGGAAGGCGCTATCTTACTGGCGTGTCCATAGTTAAAGACTATTTATTTAACATTCTTGTGTGTGGTTGAATGATAAACCACAAATAATCAACCTGAATATCATATGTTGATACTCAGACTCAAGATCACATATGTTTGTAAGGTTGAATGGTCAACCAAATAACGAAAAATACGCTAAAAAATAGGTAAATAGCTCATTGGTTGACTGACCATTTACCCTTACAAACATGTGTGATGGATAGGCTCATTCCATGTTTCGGTCAATCAAGTCTTGGATAAAAATTGGGAAAAAAAAAAAAACAACATTTTCCACTCTCAAAATAGGACAAAAAAAGCAATAGTGTGCATTGAATGGCGGTTCAATTAATCAAACGATTCCATACGAATCAAGTATAGTTATGGAGTCCATTCTCGTCCTGGCATGGCGATAGTTGTCTACTCATTTTGGAATACTTTACAAACATGACGACAGAACATATCAATCACACCGACCCCTTTTGTTGTATAAGGTAACAGTTAAATGTGTGGATGTAAATCGATTTCTTAGCTGCATCCTTAACACCCCCAAGACTTCCTATATAAGGAGGGGCTCCCACACTTTATGAGGAGCTTACAGTATTGTGGTGTAGTTCTTTGAATTGTATCAAGCAGAGCAAAAAGAGCGCAGCTCCGCCTGCAAGTTAATGGATGCCAGAGAGTTATTTTTATGGCTTCGACATGGGGGAGCTATCTTCATTATTTTGGTGGCGATGAGCTCCACTTCCACAGCAAAAATAAAGTTCTTCGACTTCCATGTGAGCAAATAGGGATTTTTGATGACAAAAACTCTCAAGATCTTTCTTTAGTTCAAATTGGTTTATAACATATTTCAGAGTGTGCAATTTTACTATTGTTAAGTTTTATTAGAAAAATTCTGAAGTTTAATTTGATTGTTTTAGAGCTGGCACATTCATTGTTGACTGATTGAACGTATAGCGATCTACGTTACCACATGTAAATGTGGTAAATCGCTTGTTTTGTTAGTTGGCGGCGAAAATGTCAATTGTATAAGCTCTTCAATTTTAATGTAAAGCTTAATATACTTAGAAGAAGACCGTATCTTGCCAGAATGTCAGCATATTATTCCATAATCTATGTATAATTAAACAACGTTCATATAATTCATAGACAGTCAATACCAACACACCGACAATTTATGTTCACGCTATGTTTATACTCGATTATAAACAGTTGTGCTTGCTGAACCTACTGCACATACACAGACAGTGTGTTCAATTCAATTAGGGGACTTTCTTGACTTATTTATCCAAAAAAAATAAAAGTAAGATAGTTTACACATTCTCACAGTCAACAAGGAACGTGCCAGCTGTAGACGTTTTACCGTATAATTGAACCTAGTATCAGGTTATGACTGTATAGACTTTGATTACAGGCAGCCTTTAAATGATTGTTATTATTCATTTTTGGATGAATTGCTGCAAATGGCTTGACCATTATCTGTTGTACATGTTGTTGCAGGTGCAATATACAAATACCACCAGGCTTTGCCATTCGAAGCCTCTTTTAACAGTGAATGGGCAGTATCCAGGGCCAACCATTGCAGTTAATGAAGGTGATAACCTTGTTATCAAGGTCTCCAACCATGCCCAGTCCAATACTACACTGCACTGGTAAGTATCACGTGTTCTATTTTTAAAATTGCTTATGTTTTCTCACCTATAAGGGGCAGTTTTTATTTACAATATTTATGTATCTGTATATTTATGGTGGTTTCAGTGTAAAATTGCTTTGCATGATAGGAGTGCATGGGGAAGAGCCTATCTCTCACGCACGTTCACACAGTAGATAAAAAGTATTTTCCTTTATTCTGGCGTTAGTTTTGAAGGAATAGGTAACAACACATTACGTTGTTACCTACATAGGTAACAGCATAATGTGTTGTTACCTATTCCATCAAATTACCATTTGCGATTTTTAAAAAAGAACAGGGGCCGTATTACTTCAACTGTGAGCTCACAGCAGGACGGCGAGATACGAGAAATAAGGCGTAGAGGTTGCGGATTTGAGACTGGATGTAAAGATGACCGGAGCAGTCAATCTTTTGCACAAGTTTGCGTTGAGTGCGAACCTGCGTGAGGGATAGACACCACGGTGCAGGGGTTTCTTCTCAGAATTTCCCGTAACCAGAGTCATTCTATAGATGGCAGTCTTAAACTACATATGATATGATTTTAGGGATTCAGCTGTTTAATTTGGAGTCAGTTTATATTTTCAGAATTTAGTAATTCTATGGTTAAGTGTTGCTTGAGTCGAATTAGTAATGGAATGGGTGATCTCGAGAAATTTTCCTTCGTTTCTACGAACATCATTTAATTAATACAATAAAAATAAATTGGTATTTGGATAGACGACCTCGAGGAGCTCCTTATAAACACCACCTAAATGTAACAACGCTAAATAAACCATTCATATTCTTGAGAAATTAGTTCTTGTAAACCACTCCTATATAAATGAAATGTGTATCAATATAAATTACCTCCGACTCCAAACTATACAACCAAAATCAGAAAAATCATACCGCATAATTTGATCCAATGCACAAACAACTCTTATATTTAAATTTTTAGACTTAACTTTGAGACTCCTATATGATAAGATCAATAATATGTTGCACTCTTTTTGCCAACCATTTTGGTAATTTCTTGTGTAGGTAATCCTGAATTAGTTGAAGTTTTCCTCTTATAAATATTCTAACATAAGTTACACTCTCTTGATCTATTTTCTTCATTTGTTAGATATTAATTTATAATTTAAGCCAGATCTTTAATTATTTTCATTTTATGTTGTGTAGAAAATAATTTTTATGGGGTTGATGTCTCAGGCATGGTATTCGTCAGTTTAGAACAGGATGGGCCGATGGGCCTGCATATATTACACAGTGCCCAATACAGAAAGGGCATTCATACACGTACAAATTCAAGGTCACCCAACAGAGGGGCACTCTATGGTGGCATTCTCACATTTCATGGCAAAGAGCATCTGTGCATGGAGCTTTTATCATTTATCCAAAGACAAATGTTTCGTATCCCTTTCCCAAGCCACATTTGGAAGTACCCATTATATTAGGTATTATTTGTATCTGATATTTTGTATGTTTATATTTTGTTTTCAAACAACTTGATTAATACAACCCTATTTTGTTTTTCAATTTTGTTTTTTACTTCCAACTTTCAATATCACAATTTCAACTTATATTACTACCTACTCATTAAATTTTTTTATATTACTACCAATTTATTCTAATGTAATGAACCATTTAAATTTGTGTTGCATTTTAATACTTTTTAGAAAGCAACAAGATAGTTTAAAATATAGTTATTTTAAGTCTTTTGGGATTAAGGATATTGGAACTGGATTTTTAGGATACTAAAAAAACATTAAATTGTAGGAATGATATAAAATTATTATTTAAAAATTAATATTTTAACTTTATTCAATTAAATTTAGGGATTTACATTATATTTAATATATTTTAGATATTTTTGAAAGATTTAGGAAAAATAAGGAACGTCCCCTCCAAATACCTAAATCTCCAAAATCTATCTCCCCATAACGCTGATTTAAATTGAATCTAATTAATATTAAATTGAATCACTACTATTCTTTGAAATAATGTATTCTAATTATTGAATCTTTTTAAAAATGATTATTATTAATTTCTATTTTATTGTCTTAAATAATTTCTCATAATACTTTTTACTAGTTACATGTTGATTTTAAGGTTTTATAATTTGAATGAATAGATTCATTTCAATTCTAACATTTAATTGGAGAAGGTCCATTAATTCATGTACCCATATTAACATAATAAAATAAAATAAAAGATGAAAATAATATTCTCCTTCATTAAAATTATAAAGAAAATATTTTTAGAAGAATCATTATATATTTAAATTATATTTTTTATTTGTCTCACATTAAAAAAATGCATAAAATTATATGGCTTAAAAAAGTTGAAACCCCTTCCATAGCACCATGTCCAAAATCATAGAAATCTGCCTGTAATCCTCAACTCAACACTAAATTAAATAAATAAATAATAACTTGTAGCATGCAATTACTTTACTTAATGTTTTGTTTTTTCTTTCTTAGAATTGACATCCATTAGTGTCCATATTTTTGACTGTTTGTGTGTGAGAATTAGGTGAGTGGTGGAACGAAGATGCGGAAGCTGTGGAAAAAGAAGCCATACAATACGGGGGAGGTCCCAACGTATCTGAAGCTTACACCATTAATGGTTTTCCAGGGCCCCTCTATCCTTGCTCTCAAAAAGGTATATATTTACTGAATATATATATAAACTGTACCTAGATTGTATTACTTCTAATATTTATAGGCTTTGTAGGCCTGGGTGTTCGGATTACATCTTATCAATGTGGTAGTATGAACTCCTTATTTGGACTTTATTAAGTTTTTATTTAATATTTTTATATGTAATAATTTTTTTTATTTTATTTTTTCATTTCAATTGTAAGACTTTGAATCAAATGATAAGCTATTTGGTTCACATTTATTTTGATGTTGAAGATTCAATAGTTTGTATATATATTTTGTAAATATTAATTATGGTGTTATTTTTGTAATTGAAAAGAGTATTTAAATAAATTAGTACAAATATCTCAAATATATTTATTTGAAATATTTTAATAGATAATAATTTTATGATTTTATTTTTTATTTATATTAATTGTGTTTATATTTTGCATAAAATGATAAAAAAATATTTTTAAGAAAAAAAAGTTTCAAACTCTATGAAATGACCAATATATATATATATTTTTATTGAATTTTTAAAGTTAAAAAGATTTTTTTTAATGTGATTCCAATTAAATAGATGTAAAGTATATGGTCAAAATTACCTTGTGAATATCTTTATAGGATCACTTTTAAGTGATATTGAGTAGATGTAAAATTTATAGTCAAAATTACGGTCAAATGAACGTCAAATTTAAAATAGAAAATAAAACCTTACATAATCACATCACATCCAACCCCCTCATGTCATTGTTGAACTCCTATCAATATAATAAGTATATATAATTCATTATATTACAAAATATAAAATAAATAATTTTTGAAAAATCATAATCACTATCAAATAAGATTATAAAACATGATCACTTAATATCAAAATATGAGATTGTCCTACATATAATAATTGATGAAAACTTTTTTAATAAAAAAGAATTATAAAAATATAGCTCTCCAGACACACTGCATAACAAAACATGTAAATAATAATTGTTGTTGCTTAAATACTCATAAAAGAATGTTAAAAATAACTAGATGAGAGATGAAAATGGAAGACTTTGTCGAAGGGCCCTTGGTCTATTGGTGGTGATATATGGCTTTCAATGAGCCCACCAGGGATCAACATTGTTGAATCTATATGTTCCCTACAAAACTTAGGAGAGATGCCATTAAACTATATAATCTAGTGCCCAATTGTACAACACCACTAAAGGTGCTCAATAAAAAATGAAGGACTTGAGACTTGGTGTTATCAAAATAAATTTTATAAAAAAATGTTAAAAATGAATATTTCATTTATAAAAATGATATTTCTATATGAAGCAAATCTATACTTTCTCTTAAGAAGAATTATCATAAGCCAAATTTAATATTTTAATGTAAATTTACATTTACAAATTAATTGACACAAAATTTAATAATAATAAAAACTTATTTTTATTTAAATCATTAATTTACTTAACTAAATAGTTGATTTGGGGTTTGGTATATAAAAACAGAATCAAGAGATTTATTTTGTTGGAGTTTCAAAATTAAAAATAAACAATTAGATACGTTTTTTTCATAACCAATCTATTTCAACGAATTGTTTTTGTGGAACTTTTTGTTTATCATTAAACTGTATTTCAATTATTTAATATTATAATGAGATATATTTTTTGTAAATCAAATTAATCTATGAGATAGAATATTCAAAAAAATTCAAGATAAGAATTATGAAGTTGATGTTTCTGTGATAAATATATTTAAGATATATCTATTATTATCAGAACTACACATTATTTTAATAAAAGTATAATAGAGTTACAAGAACAAGAGCCACAAACAACCTACAATCCCACAAAAAAATCACAAAATACCACGCAACATCCAAAAGACAAACAATAACAAGGGCCACTATAAATAATTATGTTGAAAGCCATATATCTTCTGTCTTATAAACTATTTTTGGTGGCCTAGTTAAAATATCTTCTTCTTCTTCTTCTATATTTGATTATCATAGAAGCCCATTTAACCATTATTCTGGTTTAACTGTGCAGATACCTTCATCCAGAAGGTGGTTCCAGGGAAGACGTACCTCCTCCGTCTGATCAACGCAGCTCTAAACGACGAGCTCTTCTTCGCCATAGCAAACCACAGCCTCACAGTAGTAGAAATCGACGCCTGTTACACAAAACCATACACCACACATGCCGTCATGATTGCCCCAGGCCAGACCATGAACGTCCTCCTCACCGCCAACCAGCCCGCCGCAAATTACACAATGGCGGCCAGACCGTACGTCACGGCATTCGTACCTTTCGACGAGACAACCGCCGCCGCCATTTTGCAATATTCAGGTCGATCACCGCCGCCATTAATCCAAGAAAACGATGTCTCGAACCTTACTGTAAATCTTCCCGTCATGAGAGACACGAACTACGCCACAAAATTCATGTCAAGTCTCAGAAGTCTGAATTCGGATCAATATCCGTCAACTGACGTGCCCAAGAAAATCGACAGGGAGCTGTTCTTCGCCGTGGGTCTCAACCTCCAGGATTGTCCGCCGGGAGCCCTCTGCAAAGGGTATTTCGGTGGCAGGTTTTCTGCGTCGATTAACAACCAGTCGTTTGTCCGTCCCTTGACGGCGATTCTCCAGGCTGAGTATTACAAAATGAGAGGGGTTTTTTCCAAGGATTTTCTCACCAGGCCGATGCATAAATTCAATTACACAGACAAGGATCTTGACATTAACATGAATCCTTATTTTGGTACCAGTATTGCGGTGATTCCTTTCAATGCTAATGTTGAAATGATTTTGCAAGATACCAGCATTATGGGCTCTGAGAATCATCCCATTCATTTACATGGCTTTAATTTTTATATTGTGGGTCATGGATTTGGGAACTTTCATCCACAAAAGGATCGAGCTGGGTTCAATCTGGTGGATCCTCCTATGAGAAATACTGTTGCCGTGCCGAGTGCTGGATGGGCCGCATTGAGATTTAAGGCTGACAATCCAGGTATGAAACAAATATATTTCATAGGTTTTGAAATTGTTTTCAGGGTACAATTGTGTGCAAATTTTATGTTCGATGTGTTTCGAATTAATGTTTACGATACATCATCAGGATGGATCATAGGCATTGCTTCAAAACGCATCGAACATAAAATTTGTACATGCAGCTGTACCCAGATTACAATTTTAAGTTTCATACTTCATAGGTCTTTCTTGACAATTTAAAAAAAAAACATAAATGATGTTTTATGAAATAAGTATGCTACTCTAGATCACTCATTGATTTCAGTTAAAAAAGATTATTATGTAGGTATAAGTAGTTTGTTGGGGTTGAGGGACTGGTTTTGTAAAGGGTGAATGCTTGTGATGTTTAGATACAGTTGTTTTATTAGGAAGGACTACTTGTCAAGTTAAAAAGTTGTCTCGTCCTTAAAAGAATAGGTAAATTGGGATTACCATAACCAATATTCACAATTCTCGTGTAGTCTACACTCTCCCTCAATCAAAAAATCAATATTAAAAAGTGTTAAACACTATTAAATTTTTGATTGGCGGAGAGAAATGGACTCCACAAGTTTATGAATACTAGATAAATATTGTCATTTATTCATAGGTTGAATTATTGACCAGCATATAAAAATTTACTATTAGGTTGGTCAATAATACAACCTATGAATTAAGTGCTGGTTAAATTTTTGATAGATGTTGGTATGCTGTTTTATTGAGGGACATTTCCACCACATTTATTATCGAGAAGAAGAAAAAACTGTTTACTCTATTTTATTGATAATATTTTGATTACAATATTAATTGATTTATAAAAGTTGTTTATTCTATTTTATTGATGGTTTTATCATTAAAAAAACTGACATTAAATCTAAATTGTAGATTAGTTTTTAATGATGAATTATAAAGTGTGATTAGAAATGTTGATAAAATAACATAAGTATATTTCAAATTATTATTTTTTAAAATTAACTCAAACTTGTTTTTATTGATGGACATTTCCAATACATTTTATTATTAAAAAGACAAAAAAACTGTTTATATTGTTTTATTGATAATATTTTGATGATACTCAATAATATATCATCAAATTGCCAATTAATTTTTAATGATAAACCATAAAATGTGCTTAGAAATGTTAAGAAAATAACATAAACAAATACAAACTCAAACTTAATTCCAATAATAAATCATTGATTATGATTAGAAACATCTAATGATAAAACAATTTACACAATTTTTCTAAAAATTCTTTTTAATTCATATGGACTATAAAAAAAGAGTATCTATCATAATTTATAGATTTAAATTGATTTAACTAGATGGCCAATATTTAAAATAAAAGTTATATATATATATATATATATATATATATATATAATATATATATATATATATATATATATATATATATATATGGGATTGAATTAACATTAAAATATGTTAAAAAATTAATATTATTATTTTATTTTTAAATTATGGAAAAAATAAAGAATGATTTAAGCTTCTTACCTCCAAAGATATAACTTTCAAAAAATTATAAATATGCTTAAATAATTAGTTTTGGTTAATTCTTTTATCACTAATCAAACAATATCAATAAATCCATGATTACATTCTAAAATCATACCTCCAAATTAACACATAACTAATTTATGATTCAATTGCATTACTTATGTGCCAAATATCATCCCTACAAATCCTTTAAATGTTATATACTGGTGTAACTATTCGTTTTTTTTTTCCTAACAATGCAAAGTGGGTGTGTTAAATCTAAATTTGTTCAGAACAAAAATCTAAAAATACAAGATTTCTTAGCATACAACTAAGGTTCTTGGTTGTGTTGCAGGTGTGTGGTTCATGCACTGCCATCTGGAAATACATACGACATGGGGTTTAGCCACAGCTATAATGGTGGAGAATGGGCCTAGTTTTGGCGAGTCTATACTTCCACCTCCCTCTGATCTTCCTCCCTGCTAATCACACTCTCAAGCTTAATCATGTCTCAAATGTTTTGATAATGTTAGATTATGGCTGTGTTTTGCTTTGGTTTTCAAAATGTGATCAACCAAATCACCTCACTTGCTATTGGAATTTGTAGTAAACGGCTGTAACTGTAAGATATCCATTGTTTGTGAAAATATACTTAAACCATTGTTATTAGTCTCTACTCAGCAGGGTATATATGCAATCCAATCTTATGTTTATTTTTTCTCCATGTTATCAATGATTTTTTTGTTTACATTTTCAATTTTATAATGTTGATAATTTTAAACTTACAATTTAAGTAATAAATTCTATGTTGAAAATGAATATTTATAGTTGGTTAAAAAAATTTGAGACCTAATAATGGACTTCACTTCATTAGAAACAACATAAAATCATTCATTCATGGGGTTTGACCTATGTCTTTACAGATGTTTAAGCCAATGTTTTGTCCTCTACCATTATCTTTTTGAGTAAGCTCTCCATGTCCATGCGGCTCATAATGCTCCAGGCCACCGTTACTTTAGAAATGCATATTTTTAGAAGCCAAACATTGTAGGATATATCTTCGAGCAAATTATCACTCCCCCACACGGAGATCGCTCCCCTTACTTTTTGCAGGAGGCGTTTCACTTGGGAGTAGTAGGTGTCGAGGTCAAACCAGTGGATGGACATGACTATTTATTACCCTTTACTATGTCATACATTTATACCAAGACGTCTAAAATATGTGTGATCACATAGAAAAACCCGAAGAAAATAGGGAATATGACTCACATGGGAGCATCTTACGATGGTAGGATGGAATTGCAGAGAATATCTTTGGAGAAGAGGCCTTGAGTTAGAGCCCAAATCTAGAGAAAGAGATATAATTACTATGACTGAAACATGAACACGATAAGAGTAAAATGCTAGATTTTGAAGGATACAAGAACACAATAATTTGGAATAAAGCACTAGAGAATGGTAAGGGACATGGGGATATAATGGTGTTGATAAAGGAAATGTGCGGTTGAAATATTAGAATAGAAAAACAAGATGAAAATAAACAATACATCTGGAGAAGAATAATAGAAAATGACATCGTTATTAGCAGAGTTGCATGTTATTATGCACCCAAGAACTCTAAATTTTATGAGAAAAATATCTATCCAATGCTTCTATTTCCAAAAAATTTTGAGTGCCTAAAAAGAAAAAAACAAATGACTGAGGCACAAGATATTGAAGAAATGAAAGGAGTTAGCCACAAAATGAGCAAGGGCACATTTTGGATAACAGAAACACCAACCAAAGTCTTCATTTTTTCATATAAACTTGTTTTTCTTCACTAAAATTTATTTTAGAGATTCAACATGTCTTGAAATCATTGTATCACACCTAGGTAGATACATAACACTCATGCCAAAAATCATTCATAGTTTCAATCAACATAAATAATTGTTCTTAGATTTTTATCAATCCATCTGAACTAGTAATACTTGCAAAACATGCTTGATTTTATTATATGGGCTAAGTCATAAATCTTAGATCCTATATCCCTAAACCAAATCTTCAGAGAATTTTAGACCAGATTCTTCATGTTGTGGAATTCCATATACATCATTACATGACTCCTTATAGCTCCCCTAGAAGCATATTATCCATATCTAACTAAAAATGTAAAATTTGAGATGTTACATTGCTTTCATGTAATGAGGATGGGTCAAACATTTCATCACTTTCTCTAAAGAAACTTTTTGTTATTTTTAGTCTTCTTTGCATGAGATCATACTTTCTTGAATCAATAATGATTAGCCATTGAGAAACACACTTGGTGTATTTTACAAACCTTGACAGATTTAGCCATGCTTCATACTACTTCATACAACTTTAATGATGCACAAAAATCTCTTGACACTTCCAAATCATACACCATATCACCTAAACATCTGATATTATACATGCAGAGTAATTTCTCACTTTTTAAATCATGAATATGTTGCTACAATATTAAAATCTTGATTATCCATCTTAAAAATAACACTTCTTATCTTTTGCAATCTCTTTTGATGTCTAAACCAACTCCAAAACCTATTGAACACCTTCAAGAAACTAATTACCACATTTATGACCCTTTGTATACACATCTATAGTGCTATTTTTTTTATCATACAGGCTAATTCGACCCATAATAGGAGCCACTTACAATATTAGGCCATGAAAAAAATCTTTTTGATATATCTACATACTTAGAACTACCATTTTTCCTGATAATAACACCTTGATTTCATTATCTAGGTCAAAAAATTATCATATTACACCATCATGCACTTCTTCAATTTTTTCTATATCACTCAGGGCTATAAGATTTCATGACATAGTCAAGACATCACACTTTTAAACATTAATACACCTATAATCCTTCATATTACACTTGCGAGAATTTAAGTTTATGCATACCTATGTTCCTAATGTACTTTCCTCAGACCCTATAGACTATGATTAATTATCAACATTAATAAACCATTGAAAAAGGATCGATTCATGCTTCTTAGACTAACAACATTTACCATAGAAAATTTTCTTCTTAATGAATCCCTCATATTTTGTATAGAGATGTCAGAGCATAGCTATTTCAGTCAATATTTTTATACTTCTGGGAACAACTTTACCATTACATAAGATGGGTAAATATACCTTTTGATGAACTAACATGACTATATAATCAAACAAAAATACCTCATCTACATAGATAAATCAGATGAAAATCATAATTATACCTTGAGATATGAAGACAAGGCCTCATAGACTTCAATTATGGCAACATAAACTTGAAGACATGACAATACATAATCAGATACCTCTTGATTGTAGCCACACTTTTTCATTACTTGAACAACTAAATAATACTAAAATAAATACATTGGCCCATATGGCAAGGAATTCTACAACAACATACTAAAACCAATCAGTTCCCCCTTCTATTAATGCTTCATATGGATTAACATGTCTCTAATAATCCTAGTAGAGACATAATTCTTAATGATAGATCTAGAATAAGGAATTAAAGAGGTAAAAAACCATAACTTAGAAACTTTAAATACACTTCCATCCACTTTCTTATGATTTGTACTATGATACACACCTTTGTTTACATCATCATTTTCTCTTGGTAAAACCCTATTATTCATTCTTAGCTCTGATTACCTATTTTATCTTCTTTCTTACAATCTAGGACCCTGAGGAAATTTCCTCACTTGCCTTATAGGACCATAAAAATATCTAGTAACATGTTCAACCTCATTGAATTTGAAGAGCACAATTCTACTTTTTTCTTTGTAACCTTCATCACTCAAGTTCTAACTTGTTGGTTTATACAAACATTACATAATAACATGACCTCTCTAATCGAATTATAGAAAACTATGTGTTTTTCTTGGTCACACCTACTATCCCTCCAAGGATGATAATCCATAGAAAACCTCTTACCTTATTTATCCATGTGTATAAAACCATTTCAAGTGAAACAATAACCATTAAAGATATATCATACCATGAAGCATTTGGTTTCCTAACTAAATTTTTCTTCACATTATCTTTAGTGGATTTTTCTTTATTTTCTTCCTTGATACTTGATCCTTAATTATCCTTGCTTAGAACATTATTTTCTTACATCACTTCTTTAGTTTTGAGGTCATATCTAAACCCCAAACCATTCTTGTTACCTATAGACCTTTGACTGCTAAGAATATTATCAATATCCTTGGTACCTTTCTCAAAATTTTGAAATATATTTACCTTATTGAAAGCTTCAGATAACTTCACCCTTAGAAAATCTATATATTCTTCAAGGTTTTTACACTTACCCTCTTTTCCTTGAATAATTATGATCAAGAACTTTACCTTTTCTTCTAGCATCTAATTGTCTCATTTAGCTTGCTTGTTTCTCGACAATTCTTTTCTTAAAGATCATGAACCGTGTCTTTAAATTCTTTACCTAATGCTTTCATCTTCTTATTATTCTTTTCAACATGATTCAACTCAGTCTAAACACAAATAAATTTAGTCTCATATTCATCAACTTCTTATTTATCTTCATAATGTATGGAGTAACTAAAAATTATAGGACCATTACTCATAGAGTTTACAACATCCTTAGCCATGAACAAGATCCCATCCCCAACATCTTCATGTTGTGATTCAGATTCAGAGTTTGAAACTCCACTATCAAAACTACTTGCTTCATATGATAAATCCTCTTCCCTAGTGTAAAAAATCTTCTTTCCCTTCTTCTTATAGTCAAAATTCTTGAAATTCTTATTACCTTTGTTATACTTATGATTTTTCTTGTCATGATCATCTTTAGGGTCTTAATCACCCTCATTTTCATGCTTATGAGGAAACTTAGCAGCAAAATGACTTGTTTCTCCATGATTGAAACATTTGAATGGAAGCTTACTTTTGTACTTTCTATAACCAACCTTCAATCTCCTAGAAACCATAATAAATAGAAAATTATCATCAATTTGAGGAGAAACATCATAATTATTTACATTCTTACACTTATTCTTCATCTCATATTTAAATGAAATCTCATTCTTATCTAGTTTAGGATCAACAACCCTCATCTCATAGGCAGTAAAATTTCCATGCAACTCATCCATAGTTAAAAGAGTAAAATATTTAGCTTCTTCAATAGAATACACTTTGTACTACCTCTTCCTTTACTTATTCACCTAAAGCTTTAATGGTGTTGACAACCTTATCAACCTTGAGCATGAATGAAAAAATAGGCTCATCGTCACTCATTTTTAACCCTTTAAAATGATTTCTGAAAATTTGAATCTTATCTATTTTGACCTTGGAATCTCCCTCATATTAGACCTATAGTTTCTCTGACATAGCCTTTGTTGATTTGTAATGCATCACCTTCACAATCTTAGGTTCAACTAATCCACACATAATTGCATTTGTAGTCGTTAAATTGTCACTACACAACTTCATGTCTGCAATACTTGTTTGGGGACAGTTGTAGGAGTAGTATAACCATACAAAATTGATTGCCAAATATTTAATCCTACTGACATGATATGAGTCCTCATTTTGAGACTCCAAAAATCATAATTCACTCCATCACATAATGGTGCGTTGTTGTAAGAAGAACCACTCTGCTGATTTTCCATTTTGTGCTTCAAAGGTTCATCCTTTCAAGTGATTAAATTTCTCCAAAAAGGACCTAATATGATACCAATTTTTGGAAGAACAATGGACTAAGAAGGGGATGAATCGATCCTTTGAAACTCTTAAAAAAATTAAATTAATCTTACATTCACCATTAGCAATCAACCATTCATTAATATGATCTTAACAATATAAGTGAGAAACCTTCAAAGGGAAGAAAACCCACTTAAAATCTAATTATATTACAAAAATCAAAGAAATTTAGTGAAGCACCAACTTCACACGGAGCACCAACCCCTAGTTTAGTAGAGCACCAACCATACAATGAGCACCAACCCCTAGTTTAGTGAAGCACCAACTCCACAAAGAGGCTACAACCACATAAGATGATCAAACACAAACTGAACCACCTTAAGATAAATATATATGAAGTATTATTGTTGTCATAATTGATAGAGATCACTAATTCAGCTCACACACCTTCAAACCCTCTTTTTCCTAACTCTGGCTAAAACTTAGACTTTCATGAAATTATTAAAATTACACCCTTACACAAAAAAACTTTAACCTTCTTCATAATTTCACACACTCTCTCAACTCTAGTTAATGCCCTTAACTCACTTTCACTCTCTCACCTAGTTTACATTTTTCCCTCTCTTTTAACTAGTTTAAGTTTTAACCAAACATGCACTTTTATATAAGACTTGACTCAAAAGCATAAAATAGGTCAGTCCTAACCCAATATCTCAACCATAAAAACATAACACTGGACTTATTAAATCTTATAATAGTGACCCATGTAGGTCATCCATGCACCAAGGTACAAGACAATCGGAAAATGTCTCGAAATGCTACGCCCTTAACCTATTGCTTGTATTAGGATATGAGTAGCCAACTTGTGGCTTACCATATCATTTTGTTATATCATTTATAATTTCTCATGCTTAATAGGTTGGCCTTGGTGATGGCCATAGCATATGAATAGTATATATAGGGGATTGTAGGTAGTAGTTCATGATCATTTGAGTCTTATTATGTGGTTTGGAGGTTGGCCCCTTGAAGTGGTGAAGATATTATAATTTCATATTGAGATCATTATTCTAAAATATTGTGTTATTTGGTGTTCTATTGTTTCTCATAATCTAAATTATATCAGTAATTTCATTACAAATGGTATCAAAGCTGTGATATGGGCCAAAATTAGGGTAAAAACCCTAATTTATTTGTTTTCACCAGATATTGCAAACCAGAGTGAATTGGTGAGATATATTTTTACCAGAGTTGTGAAACATTTCAAGTAAAGTTCCCTAAAAATTTCATACTTTTTTTATTTATTTTGAAAAATTTATTACAAATTTAGGGTTTTTCATAAAATTTCTCCGTAGGGTGCAAATTGTGGAATGTTTTAAAGTTATTTACATTTTCAGAAATATCTCAAAAAAATAGTATTAGTATCTTGTCTATGTTTTTTCCTATTTGGCCGAATTTGTATCGAACCCTAAACCCTAAGGTTTGACATCATAGCGGGGCCTTCCGCAAGAGAAAAAAAGATTCCATTTACTCTGGGTGAAACCCTAGATAAATATGGGGTAGTGATTGAAGAGATGGAGTGAGAAGGGGTAAATACAAATTCCTCCGCACTAGGGTTTACCTCAGTTGATCATAAGGTGAGACAACTTGAGTATGAGCTGAGAAATGTACAATCTGAGATGGCCTCTAAAGGAGACATAGACCAAATCAATCAGCGGCTAGATGATATCATGCAACATGTAAAGGGTAAAAAATATGGCCCAATTTTTCCCCATATCAACCAAGGAGGATCTTTAGTTCAAAATCATGGAAAAAATAACCATGTTGGATCACTTTTACTAGCCGAATCAAAATCCAACTTATTCGCAACCACATAACATGATGCCGAAAGTGGATATGTGCAAATTTGATGGTAAGGATCCCCTGAAATGGATAAATCAAATGGAGAACTTCTTTGAGTTACATCAAACACCATCAGGAAAAAAGGTGACATTGGCATCCATGTATCTTAAACCAGACCAATCCATTTGGTATCAATGGTTATGTGCTTAGAGGCAAAAGAATGGTCTCAGTGTCACTTGGATAGTTTTTACCGAGGAGTTGCAATTGCACTATAGTTCCAGTGTTTCGTAGAACTACTTTAGTCAATTAGCAAAGTTACGGAAAACAAGATTAGTCAAAGATTATGTGCATAAATTCCAAAACCTATCTATGAGAAAGAAATGATGGCTATTCTTCATGCGGTCAAGCAACGGAGGCCATATCTCATGGGTAGACACTTCAAGGTAAAAAATGATCATGATAGTCTCAAATACTTTTTGGAGCAAAGCTTATCATATGAGGAACAACAAAAGTGGGTAACAAAAATGTTGGGTTATGATTTTGAAATCATATACAAAAAGGGTAAAGAAAATGTAGTAGCTGATGCGTTGTCCAGAAGGAATACATTTGCAGATGCCATACTATGTGGAATGTCCATGTTGACGGCCGATTGGGCAAATGAAGCAAGATTGGAATGGAATCAAGATAAGTATACACAATCTCTAATATAGAATATCAAGCAAGGATCTATGAAATTTAACAAATTTTAGTGGAAAGGTAATGCTCTATGGTACAAGGATAGGTTATACTTGAGTAAAGATTCTGAGTTGAAGCATAAGATTCTTGCAGAGCTACATGCCTCACCTGTTGGAGGACACTCTGGGTTTTTGAAGACATATCATAGAATAAAAAGAGAATTATTTTAGGAAGGAATCAAGGGGGATGTACAAAAATTTGTATCAGAGTGTTTAATGTGCCAACAGAACAAAGGGGAAACAATTAAGACACCAGGTCTGTTACAACCCTTACCAATTCCTAGCTAGAGATGGGAGGAGGTATCCATGGATTTCATCACCAGATTGCCTTATTCAGAGGGTAAGAATGTTATTTTCGTGATTACGGATAGGCTCACAAAATATACCCATTTTTGTGCCCTATCGCATCCATTTGTAGCCAGTACAGTCGCAACTATTTTTTTGGAGACAGTTCAAAGGCTACATGGAACCCCAAAGATAATTGTCAGTGATCGTGATCCTATTTTCACAAGTAATTTTTAGACGGAATTATTTTCATGTTTGGGTACTCAGTTAGCTCATAGTTCATCTTATTATCCTCAAATTGATGGGAAAACAAAAGTGGTCAACAAATTCTTAGAGGGGTATCTACGTTGTTTTGTATCAGATAAGCAGGAAAGGTGGATTAAATGGCTACCACTGGGAGAATGGTGGTATAACACATATTTTCATACCTCTTCTCAAATGACCCCATTTTTAGCATTATATGGTTACCATCCACCTTCTATCACTTCCTCCTTGAGGGTGCAAACTAAGGTTAGAGATGTTGAGGAACACATTCAACATCAACAACAAGTTTTGGCTAGTTTGAAGGAGAATTTAGCATTAACACAAAATAGGATGAAACAACAAGCAGATCAACACTGTAGTGAAAGACATTTTGAAATTGGCGACTGGGTTTTTGTACATCTCCAACCTTACAAATAGATGTCCCTAAAGCAACAGAAAAAGGAAAACAAACTTGATCCTAAATATTATGGCCCTTATCAGGTTCTACAGAAAATTGGTAGTATTGCTTATAAACTAGAGTTGCCTCCATCTTCACACATACACTCAGTATTCCATGTTTCATGCCTGAAGAAGGTTATTGGATAGAAATTTGAAGCCCAGACAGAGTTACTAGAACTTGACGAGGAAGGAAGAATCATTTTGGAGCCAAAGAAGATTCTACAAACACGTACTAAGAGGCTGAGAACCAGAGGCATTAAGGAATATCTTATCAAGTGGAAGAATATGAGCATAGAAGATGCCACCTGGGAGGATGAAGATTTTCTGCAGCAACATCCAAGATTATTCAACATTGAGGAAAACGTTGGTTTGAAGGGGAAGGGCATGCTACGCCCTTAACCTATTGCTTGTATTAGGATATGAGTAGCCGACTTGTGGCTTACCATATCATTTTATTATATCATTTATACTTTCTCATGCTTAATAGGTTGGCCTTGGTGATGGCCATAGCATATGAATAGTATATATAGGGGATTATAGGTAGTATTTCATTATCATTTGAGTATTTGAGTCTTATTATATGGTTTGGAGGTTTCCCCCTCGAAGTGGCAAAGCTATTCTAATTGCATATTGAGATCATTATTCTGAAATATTGTGTTATTTAGTGTTCTATTGTTTCTCTTAATCTGAATTATACAAGTAATTTCATTACACACATTGGCCAGAGAGTAATGCTTGGGATATGGCGAGATGTCTTGCGATGATTGAACAAGAAGATTTGAAAGAAACCATCGATAATGCAATTTTCATCTCCCTTTCCATTGATGAGGTTACAACTGTTGACAACAATTCTTGGGTTTGTATACATGTGTATACTTTCCAGAACCACGCAAGAACACCTCATCTACTATATTTTCATAAAATACAAGAAAATTGTAATGCTACAAATATTTTCAAATTGGTTATATATAATTTGAAGGATATACCAGGAATGGATAATTATTTTATAGCTACAAAGCTTATTTGCATTGGTGTTGATGGTGCATTAGTGATGCAAGGTCATAGAACATGTCTATGTGTGTGTCTCCAAACATTTGTTTCTCCTTAAATGATTCATATTCAATGCATGGCTCATAGGATGAACCTTGCATACAGGATAGTAAGCACATATGAATGTGGTGAAAAAGTTGAAGAGATTATCCGTGAACTGCATGCCTATATGTTAAGTATTCCAATTTTTTTCTAGAGTTTCATAATTTTTCATTTGGGGTCATAGATGGTAAGAAACTTCTTGAAGATGTTGATATAAGATGGAGTTCTATGTATGAGCCTGCACACAGAGTTTTTGAGGAATATCTATCGTTAAATGGTTTCATGTTTAAGAACCGTAGGAAAGTTGACAGGGAAAAATATTTGCTTTAATGCTTAACAGACTTGGAAACATTGTTTACACTTTGTGGGATTCTTCTGATGTTGCATGAAATAAACTGCTTAATAAAGCTAGCTCAAGAAAGATCCATATATATAGCAAACTTCATTAGGTTCAAGAAAAGGGTGTGCCAAACTCTAGATATGTTATACAACTCTAATGAATTCGTTCAAGGACATGTATTCAGTAACTGGAAAACTCTAACAAATTCAAGGATCCTAACAACTATTTCAAATTCAATAAATTTGGTCATCTTTGTATCTTTTTTAATGGGAAAGAGATTCAAATGCACACATTCGAAAAATGAGTGGATGTTTATGGATCCGAGATTGAAGAAGTACCTGTTACATGTAATTTATATGAAGCTCTTATATCTGAAACAAGAAAAATATTGTAGAAAATTTCACAATGCTTATCTAGTGAGATCAAAGATCAATTTTAAAAAGGTGAGATTCTTGAAGCCATGGGAGTGGTCAATCCTAACTTTTGGAATCATGTAGGAGGTGAAGCTGAAAAGACACATGGGTACTATCATTAAGAATTTTATACAATCAGTTGAATGTAATGGATTTCATATTAATTGTGTTCTTAAAATGGAATCACTTGCATTACAATCAACTGATTTTGGCTAGGTAATGAGCGAACAATTTGAATTACTGAGTGAGTCAACAGAGAAAGGAACAATTACACTTCTATGGAAAAATTTGTATCCTAGTACCATCCTTCGTGAAATAATTAGTGAATATTTCTGATTATATGAATTATGGAAAACAATAATATTGGGATCAGTTGAAGACGAAAGAGTTTTCAACACATTAAAATTTATAAAATCAAAATATCAGAACAGATTGGATAAAAATCTTGAGATTGCATGTTTCACAATACGATGTGGATACATTTCCTTATGAACGGGTAATGGCAGTATGGAATTATCTTACAGTGAGGAGAGGAATCAGTAATTCTAATACAGGGACTTTGAATAACAACAAAACTATGACTGTAAATCACAACGAAAGATTATATAATACTGTTGGCAACCAAAGATTTCAAGTTATGTTTTAGTTTGAGCTAGTTGATATTGAGTAAAAAAGAATGAATGTACATTTTAATTATGAAAATAAAATTTCATATCAGATTATAAGTATGTATATTTTTATATTTGTTATACGCATGTTCATTATTGAATAATATTTTAAATGTTGCAATTTGTTTAGAGTTTTTAAATGAGAATTGTCATACTTATTTTCCCAGTTTTCTTTTAAATGATAATAATATATTTCCATTTATGGGAGATTTTTCAGTCTTACACTTGAATATAGTACAAATATAACAACATATAATTTTTTATTTGCCAATAATTTTAGTGTTTGTTCTTTGAAAAATAATTTCAGTGTTTGGAAACAAAACTTGTAGTTCTATCCACAGAAAGTATTTGAAAATGATAATAATCAATAATGTAGTATGTAATAGTAGTATCAAACATAATTGAGAATAATAATCACATTAAGAATCCATTTTAATAACGTATGAACTAATATAAAAAAGTAAAATTAAAACACCACATCGATTGAAATTTGAAACTTTCAATATTTTCATTAATAAGTATATATATTTATACACTGGATTTGAAATATTTTTACAAAAAGATTCCTAAAAAATGAAATTACAATTTCACAATTTCTTTTTACAAAATCATCCTTAAGAAGATTATTCTTTATGTGTTTCAATTTCTATCTCTTACAGAACATAAATTTCTTTTACAACACCTGACTGAACAAGATCCTTTTTTGCAGCTTTGATATTTGAAAGAATTTCTCGTTCTGGATTTGCAGTATCATCAACAGACAGTAATGTTGGATCTTGTTTTGTTTTCTTCTTTAACAGTATCTCTAGATCATTCTATTTGCCTTTATTATCCTTCTCAAGGTATTCTACTTGTTTAAGATAAAAAGCTTCTACTTCAATTCAATTGTTGCATTAAACTTTTCTTGGCACTTTTTAAATGCACATCAAACACTATAGCCTCAATTATCAAATTTTCGTACTTTTACTGTATCTCAAAATGAAAAAATAATTAAGTTTCAAAAAATTGTAAATAATATTTGAAAATTTAAAAAGAGTTACCAATGCCTTATCTCATTCCGCATTTGCAATAACTACAAGAACCTTTTCTCTTGATCATATATTGTGGTAGGGTTGTGCTTCTGCATTTAAGTTCTCAATTATATTCAACATAATGTCCAACACTTCATCATCATAACTGTTTTCAAAATATACAGAACCAGAAATAGCTCAATTCAACAAAATATCAAGCTTTGTTGTCTCATTTTGAACTGAAGAATACAATATATATCTTTGGGAGTGATTTTTAAATCATGATTTTATTTCTTTAACAAGAAATTTAGCCCTAAACTCCCACAATTTTAATTGTTCAATATCCTTCAATAAAACATCAACATTGGCTTCACAATTGCCAGCCAAAAGAACATTAAGTGCAAAAGTATTTTTTTGGTCATCAGTTAATCCAATATGTACCTGAGAAGGTGTGTTAGATCTATCCACTCTTATTAGAGAAGACTACCTTGCCCAATGAATCATATATTGGGGATTGAAATTTCCATGGGCTTGAACCCCGATTTTAATCCCTAGATATTCCTCATCCAAATCAATTTCGTTCAAAACCGAAACACCTCATCCACTAGAAACGTTTCCCAACGAAAAACGTTGGAAACTCGGCTATAAAATTAAGGGCACCCCTACTTGAAAATGAAGGAACAAATGAAATATGCTTGCCATTGTACTTGGCCCTGATATTTTTTGGTGGAGGTGGTTAAGGTGGCATCTTCCTCTTCATAGTAGTAGGTGGTGTTATCACTGAATCACAACACCCTTATGTTTCCATAAGTGCATATACTTGAACTTACAGTGTGATTGGATAACATGGGTACTATCTCCAAGTTGTGGGACTTGCTACTTGAGATAGACCTCCAGAGAAAGCTGGTTCTTGCTCCTAAACTACCTGCCACAATCTACTCTAATGCAGGGGAAACTAACTATTTTAATTTAAATTCTAAGGGACCAAGGAGAGAATGCATAAAATGAAATCCTACACTAAAGTGGTGATACACCAAAAAAGGAGGGTGTGAGAGTAGTTTTCAAATGCGTGAGATGCAGAAGCAAAGTGCACACTAGAAGGGGTGATGACAGTTCTCCACAATCTAGCAAAAGGCATTCACAAAATACCTCGAACATACACAATGATAATAGATCCCTGCATGAACATAATAATAGACACAATATTCTTGTAATCAAGGTTGAACAGACAAGAAGAATGCAAGAAAACACAGCAAGGGAAGATACATCCACAAACTTATATTTTATTGCTTCATGATATGCACAGTTCAATCTATTACAAGATAAGGGCCTGGATCACCATGCAAGGAGTCCACAACAAGGGCCTGTAACACATCAGCTTCACAAAGCAATTTTGGCAGAGCTTTGCTACCAAAACTACCTTTTTTCACAATGAGCCCAACACTCCAATTTATAGAAAAGATGAGAAGAGAGGGGAAAAAAATGAAAATCCAGAAATCTGTCCTTCAACCACTTGTAAGAGGCATTAAATGGAGTAAAATGATTATATATTACTTGAAAAAGGCTCCCTATACTATCCCATGTGCTGCAACAGAGAAATAATGATGACCATGCCTCTTAATTGCACTCCCAACTACCAAATAAAACACTGTTATGAACCCGGCCACGTTTTATAAAAAATCTCTATTTATCTCTCATCAAATCTAGAATTTATTGATTTTTGTGTGTCAGGCTTGGATCCATGATTCCAACGGTACCAATTTTGTGTGATTTCATTGAGAAATACAAAAGTTATGGCCTTCTGAGTGCAGGTAGCTATTTTGGGCCTGGCAGGCGTTTTCTGTCATTTGACGGGAATGAGCATTGAGTGACTGGAGCCGAATATGTTTCTTTTATTTAGATATATATACCATCATTAAAATTAATAAATCCAGTTTTTGCGGCGTAGAGGACGTCGTGCTCGTTCCAAAAAGTCCAATTTTGTGAAAATCGGAGCTCGGAGTCAAAAGTTATGGCCGTTTGAAGTTCACGGGTCAAACGTTGACTTTTCTTCTTTCACTTCGACCGCTTCGGCTTTTCGCATCCCTCGCATAATTTTGTCCCAGCTGTCCCAGATGAAAATCTCCTGCTTCGGCCGATTTAGGCTTCCTTGTTCCTGTTTGCGGCCTTTTCACCTTTTCGCGTCCCACGCGTCCCGCATGTACCTTTGTCCCAACTGTCCCGGACTGCCTGGGACAAATATCTCCAAACCACCTGAAATGGACTGTCTGTCGGTGAATCAGCCGGCTCGCCTCCCTCACGCACTTTTTTCCTAGATGTCCCAAACTGCGCGAAAACAAAACTTTGACAATTTTTTCCACTTTCGGTCGTTTCGGCTTTTCGCGTCCCGACGTCCCAACTGTCCCGGACTGCCTGGGACAAAAATGTCCGACTTAGCCGATTTTAATTGTTTTTTCGGCCCCAAGCTTGGTACGACGAACCTCAGTACAACCCAAACTGGTACGACCCGAACCCTTCAGACCTGAAATGCTTTAAAACAGTCCTGCAACCGTATTTTTTGCATTTTTTCCATTTTTTCAACTTGTTGGGATTTCTTCTTGGATGGGAGAGTTAGAGAGAAGCCGACGGGGCCCCAAAAACATGATTTCGGGCTTCGAATCAATCTTACTCACTCGGGACTAAATAATCTGATGCGTGTTATCAAAATTACCTTAAGGGGTGAATTTTGGATAACAGGTGGATTTTGAATTGGATGTGGAGGCGGCCCTACAACAATCAATAGTAATTTTGTAAATAACATAAGAAAATTTAAATGAAAAACATAATATGAATTAAATAATAATAAATATAACGTTATATTATATATGATTATAAAAATTACTTATTTGAGTGGATTCCAGCTGAGGTGCATTTGCTAATGGAGCCTGTTGCAAAGTATGCGGTTGTTGTAGAGAAGTAGACTAGAAAGTCTAGGAGTTGTACTGGTAGGTGTGATCTAAATATAATTAAGCATCAACGATTGATGATCTTTTTGAATTTTTATTTTAAAAAATATAAGCAAAAAAATAAAAAAAAGAGATTCATACCTGGAGCCAAAGAGTGAGGTACCGAAGATATTTCTACATCCTGTGGGATTTCATATTCATATAGATTTTTTATTGGGCTAGCTTGATCCCGACGATATAATAATATGCTACTGGATGTTTTTGCAGAAAATCAATGTAAGTTACTAGAAATATTAAAACATATACAAATTTTTTGTCGCCTTAAAAATTCTCCCCCTCATTTTGTAAGTCAAATCCAAAAATTTTGAGCTCACACCCTCCAGAAGTGTTCAAGTAAAGTTGGAAGTCCAAAAATATAGAGAAATTCATGCTTTGAAGTTGTTTAAACTCTACAGTCTGCACGTTTTTGATAAATTTTTCCATTTTCCTGTCCCGACGCGTGAAAATTTTATTATTGTCCTCATTTGACTTGAAATTTTCAATATTTCTATGGCCATGGATCATCGAACCTTGTATTGTTTTCAATTCCTTGGTTCGTGAAAGAAATTTGAAAATCGGGTGAGAAATGGTGGAGTTTTCTTCTTCTCTGCATTTTTCCACAGTCGTGAATGATAGGTGTTTTCTTCCCCATCAAATTTTTGCCCCATTATCCATGGGTACGCGGAAATATCTAATTGGAAGTGGGTTGGCAGAGAACTTTGAGGTTTTGATACCTTTTTGTAAAAAGGGATCAAAGTCATAAAGTGACCCGCAGCCCCGATCATGCTATAAAGGAAAAAGTCAAATGTTGAGCCCGCATCAAAAGAGTCAAAGCAGGGAAAGCGGGTCATGGCAAAGAGACTTTTAGGTTTTGAGCCTTTTTGTAAAAAGGGCTGAAAATTCATAAAGTGACCCACAGCCCTCGATCATGCTTATGAGGAAAAAGTCAAATGCTTGAGCTCGCACCGTCGGAAAGTCAAAGCGGGGAAGTGGGTTGGCAGAGAACTTTGAGGTTTTCAGCCTTTTTGTAAAAAGGGCTAAAAGTCATAAAGTTACCCGCAACTCTGATCATGCTATGAGGGAAAAAATTCAAATGTTGAGGCCTGCATTGAAATTCAAAGCGAGGAAGCGGGTCGGTGGAGCAACTTTGAGGTTTTGAGCCCGCATTTGTAAAAAGAGCTAAAAGTCATAAAAGTGGCCCTTGATTCCTGTCGCCAATCGAAGTGAATCCACAGTGTCAAGACTTATATCAAAAGTGGAAGTGAGTGGACCAAAAATGTTAAAAAATGCCAAATCTCTATAAAGTCACAAAATGCAAAAGGCATCCTTCATGCCCGCTCCAATAAATTTCTCTCACGTGGATGACTCTGGTTTAAAGTTTCAAAGGAAAGATGAACGGTTCAAATTCAAAGTTACAAAACGAGTGTAACAGACTGCATTATGAAAAGTCTGGTTTTTCTCGCCATTGGTGTTTCTTCGCAAATCAAGAATCTGAATGGACGCGAATGATTGAAAAGATTGTAAATTGTTTCTTTCTAACAAAGAATAAGTTGTAACCATTTCTTGCAATATATTTAATGGCTTATTCACACCATTGTAAGGGGTTGGATAATTGATCTTGTAAACTCACATGAGTGCATTGTACTTAGAGAAAACAAAGGACATAGCCATTTTCTTCTACTTTCCTCCATTTTCAAATTCCTTCCATTCCCACATTATGTACAATCTCTGTTAGGGAAAATTTTAGTGGCGAATATTCCATTTTTGAAAATTTTGAAAAGGTGAATTTTCTAGCACGGGTCAGTGACCTGTTTGCCTAAAAATTACACTTTAATTTTTTTTTAGGGGTCGGCTTCTCCTACCCTTGAAAAATATCCCCTATATAATCCTAGATTATTCACCAGGTAGAACACTTCTACTTCACATTTTGTCAACAATATGATATATCCCCTATTGCAGATGCACGACAAGGGGGTAAGTTATTGACCCGCGCAGATAAGGAGGGTTTACAGACGTACGAAAATGGGGTTATTTGTTGACGCTTGATCCACTGACGGATAGTTGACACGTGATAAGGAGGTACTGCAGATATTGACGCATAGCAGACACGCAATAAAGAGTTTATTGACGTGTGACAATGGGGTTATTTGTTAACGCGTGACACTAATGGATAGTTGACACACGACAAGGAGGTACTACAGATATTGATGCATAGCAGACGTATGACAGAGAGTTTTTTGATGCGCGACATGAAGATTTTTTTGATACGTAAGCAGAGGGCAGAGGCTGCAGACGCACGACAAGAGATTTGCTGTTGTGCATCAAAAAAATACATTGACGTGCATCAATGCATTTTTTTGATGTACGACAACGAATCTCTTGTTGCGTGCCTACAACCTTCTATCACACCACTTGAAAATCAGGTGAAATTTTTTCATACAACCCCCAAAAAAATTTGCCTTCCTGCGAAACCGGTTCCGCGGATATTCGCCAAGTATTTTCCACCTCCAATTTCCAAGAGGTCTCTTAAAATGAACCCTGATATCTGTTTAAGCATCAATACAAAAAGAAGGATTTTATAGCCTCTTTGATGAGGAAATTTCAGAAACTTTGAGTTTGCAATCTTATCTCATCTTGTTTCCATTTGCAGGGTTGTTTCTTCTCATAAATACATGTATTGAAGTTTCTAGCTAGTGTATGTAGGAATATGATTTTCTACCTATAACATTAATTTTCCTACCTCTTTTCTCACTCCCTTTCCCACCTTCATAGAAAATTATCCCCTTGCAGATAACTGCAAGCATTTTCTGTAGGGTCAGTGCAGTGCCCCTGTTAGATCCCCGGTGGAAAGGCCACCATAGAAATCCATGCTTTCTCGTGCATGCATGCACGGTAGCTGCACCGGTTAAGTAGAGGGACTTATATTCCTAGAGTATTGGCTAGGAATCCACAAGTTTTTTCACCCAAAAAATTTCCTTGCCAACAGTTTTTGGCGCCCACCATGGGGCAGATTTAGCAGCATCTACACCTGAATGTGACCGCAAGGTCAGAAAATTCAAAATTCAAAAAAGAGAAAAATTTCTGGAATTTGAATGGCTATATGAGCCACATGGATTCAAATCATGGCTATTCTGGGAAACCCTCCTGTTGAAAGACCCGAACTGCTCTTCCACATCCAAGAAGACGTTGCTTCATATTTGAGGGAAGCTATCAGGAATAATAGAAAAAGTGCCAATCACTACTTCATCACCATGAGAATTCTAGACCTTGAAGAAGAACGCGTTGTTGAATTGGAGAGGAAAAGGAAAATTCTAGCACCAAAAAGAAGAGCATAGATTTTCAAGCTAGTAGATAGATTCACCCAACAATAGAGACAAGTGGGACAAACTGATCCCATTTTTAAGGAACTTCAAAGAAGACAAGAGCTACTCGAAATCTAGAGGCCTCCTTTTCAAGCAACCAACCACATTGGGGACCTGAGTGTTGCCAATCCTTTGGATGGTGAATTTCCATACATCAATGAGAACCTTGTAGACTTCACTGACGTGAAGACCGAAGAAGAATCTAGAGAAAGAGAGGCAAGAGCTGATGAAGAAATAAGAGCTCAACTCAAATAAATTGAGAGACTTCAAGCCGAGGCAGATGAAAGAGCAGCAGCAAAAGCCATAGCCTTAGTAAGGTTGGAAGATAGAAATAGAAATATAATGGGGGATCATGAGCATGAACGTGATCGTGAGGCCCATAGACCTAATGTACCATGGGGAGGAAACACCGGTCCACTAGCTCTTGCTCAACCACTCCATGAGCTACCGAGAGGCTCGAGAAAAAACTTCCCAAAATTCATAGGGGATGGTTCTCAACTCCCCGAAGAGCATGTAGTAGCATTTATCACTACTTGCGATGTGTTGGGTGTTGAGGATGAAGATGTGTCAGTCTAACTCTTTGTGGGGTCACTTCAAGAGAAAGCTACCGAATGGTTCTACATGCTACCCTCGAGGTCCATCACCTGTTGGGAGGATATAAGAAGTGCATTTGAACACAGGTTTAAGAGCACAATATTTTCATGATCTTTTGGTCCAATTGGTACAAATGAAGAAAGAAACCTTCGAGTCAATGAGGGAATTTGTAGCAAGATACGATAGAGTGATAAGAAGGATCCCTGAAGATGTGGTGCCTTCTAAAAATAATTTGAAGAGGTTTTTCATCAGTGCTTTGCCATCAGAAGTAGGTTTCTTCCTCAGAAGAGCCCAACCAAGAAAATTGAGGGAAGCCAAGGACTATGCACTAGAAACCGGTGATGATCTAATCCTTTCTGGAAAGGTGAAAGGCCCCAATGGAAAGCAAAAGTGTCAGAATTCAAACTCTGTCACCACAGATCTGATGTTCCAAAAAATGGCAAATGACTTGGTTACCTTGAAGAAGAAGCTATCTCAGATCATAATGTGGAATGCTTCAAGGAGACCAAACCCTCTAGATAGGCCAAGGATTGCTCCACCTCCTCATCGGATTGCTCTTGAAGATCCACTAGTCAATTCCATCTGTGACACCAAATATCCAGAGGAGGAGGCAGAAATTGATGAAAACTGAAGAAGAAAATATGGAAGACTATGAAAAATATCTTGAGGTCGAGGAAGTTGATATGCATAATGGCCTAGTTGAGTATATTGATGATGAAGATGAGGATGATGAAGAAGCTCCATGTTTCTCATGTGTTGTTTTCACTCGTGCACAATCCAGGAAAGGTGCTTCATCCTCAACGGTTGCGGTAAAGGATAAGAAGAATAAATAAGATTCTCCTCCATAGGTCACACAATAAAATCATCAGTAGAGGATCACCATTACCACCTTCTATGGAGTTGGCCAAAGAAAAATAAGTCTCACTGGTTGTCAGGGATCATGCTACTATGCCAAGTAAGTCATCTAATTCTTCCCCCAGCTTAAAAGTTGCTAAGAACAATTCTCCTTTAAATTTTGTTCATGCAAAATAATCTAAGGTTCAATCAAAAGCTACACCTTCACCCCCTTCCAAGCCAATTACTACACCCGAAAAGGAGAATTCAACACCCAAAGTAGCAAAGCCTCTACCATTTAAATCTTCCTCCATTTCTAGAACCTCTTCCTCACTCACCATAACCCCATTTGACTTTGTGGAACATGCAAGCAAAACCAAAGTCCAGCTCTCAGAAATAGAATACCTTCAAACACACCCTACCCAGCTTGACAGGTTCATTAATGCAGTTCGTGGTGGTAACCCTGTATCCTCAAGTCCTAATTCTTAAGGCTTACTACCCACACCATCCACACCACCTTCCCAAAACATGATATCCCTCAGTTCCTCCAAAACTAATAGGGTTGATCCTTTCTACCTGTCACTCCTCATTAAAGGATTCTAGCTAAATAATTGTATCATAGATTTCGGAGCCTCAGACAATGTGATGCCAGTCAAATTTGCAAATGCTCTAGGCCTCACCTTGACCTAGGTAAATTACACCTGCTGCTCAATGGAATCCAAACAAGTGCCATTGGTAGGAAGAATCAAAGATGCCCAGGTAGCACTAGTTGATTTTCCAGACAAGAAGGTGCTTCTAACCATACTGGTAGCAAACATCCCAACATCCTTTGGTATGCTATTGAGTAGGAGTTTTTGCAGAGACCTGGGTGGAGAGATAAAAATGGATTGGTCATCTGTAACTATTCCAGTAAAAGGTGAGATGAAGAAGTTTCTACTAGTAAGAAAGATGAAGTTCACAGTACGAAAGTCTGATGATCCGAAAGCAAACATTCTCTTTCAAGATTGTGGGCTAGGAAACTACTTCCTCACATTAGGAAAAGAGGATAACTTTCCACTTCTCATGGAGGAAGAAGAAGATCAAATTTGGACAATGGAATTTTATGGTAGTCATTCTAGTGTAGGCTCGGGAGATATTTTAGTATTGTACTCTCCTTCCAATGAGTTGTACCCATTTACCTACAAGCTGCAATTTGATAATACAAATAACACTGTAGAGTATGAAGCACTACTCTTAGGCATGAGTGCAGTAGAGGACATGGGAATCAAGAAACTGAGATGCTGAGGTGATGCTGAGGTTATAGTAAAGTAGGTCCGCCAACAATATCAGGTGAAGAATCCAAGACTCCAGCATTACAGAAATAGAGTGTGGGACTACATTGAATCTTTTGATGCATTTTCCATTGAAGTTATTCCAAGGGGACAAAATGAAAAGGCTGATTCTCTTGTAGTGTCAGCTTCCCTAGTGATACCTCATCCTTCTTTTGGTAAAGACAAAGTGACCATTGAAATGGTATTCAGGCCTAGTGTACCAGAAAATGTAAATCATTGGCAAGCCTTTAATGATGATAACCAAATTTTAGCCTTTTTAGAGAAAAGGGATAATTTCAATAATCTCTTCTTTGAAGGAGGTGAAAATCTACACCGAGAAGTAGTCCCCAAAGAAGAGAAAGAAGGAATTGAAGGGATTGATGATGCGGGAGTAATCAAATTGAAAGGGAACAAAATTCCCAAAGGTATAGTCTCTTTAGATGACCTCTTTGACAAACATGACAGATTCATTCAAGAGAAAGAAAAGCAATCTTCTTGGTGCCCAGCTGATTTTGATAAAGAAAACATTGGTACCCTGGAGGAGCCAAGGATAGTCAATCTTGGAAAATGTTGCTCACCTGAAGAAAAAATAATATTTGTTGTATTACTCAAGAAATACTCAGATGTCTTGGCCTACTCTTATGATGAACTCAAATCCTTCCAGCCAAAGGAAATCTATCACTCAATTCCTTTGAAGTAGGGTGTTAAGCACTTCAGGTAGAAACAAAGGCTGTACAACCCAAAGATTGCTGATACCATCAAGGAAGAGGTAATGAAGATGCTTAATGCAAGGATCATATTTCCCATCCACCATTCAATGTGGGTTGCTAACATTGTGCCAGTGTGGAAGAAGAATGGTGAAATAAGGATATGTGTAGATTTTCGCAACTTAAACCAGGCATCACTAAAGGAAAATTATCCTCTTCCTATCATGGACCATATCCTGCAAGCAGTCACTAGATTTGAAATACTTTCATTACTTGATGGATTCTCAGGATATAATCAAATCAAAGTGGCAGAGGAGGACCGCACCAAGACAACCTTTACAACACCTTAGGGAACTTTTGCCTACAACAGAATGCCTTTTGGCATAATCAATGTAGGGGCTACATTCCAAAGGGCGATGGATTTGGCCTTCAAAGATCTGAAGCATTGCATTGGCACATATCTTGATGATCTCATAGTATTTTCAACGAAGAGAGGAAATCATATCTATCACTTGGAACAGGTACTTGCAAGGTGTAGGAAACATGACATATCACTAAATCCAAAAAAGTGCATTTTTGGAGTCACATAAGGTAAGTTATTGGGGCACATTGTGAACAAACATGGAGCACACATTGATCCTGAGAGGATTAGATCCATTCAAGCATTAGCCCTACCCACAAGAAATAAAGGAGTTCATTCATTCTTCGGAAAGGTGAACTTTCTTCATCATTTTGTGCCTGAGTTTGCTAAGTTAAAAAAGCACATCACTTCCATGATGAAACCACAAGAAAAATTCAAATGGAACAATGAAGGGAATGCAGCATTCAAAGAGATCAATAAATCCATTTCCAAGGCTCCAACTCTTGTATCTCCAATTTTTAACAAAGAATTCATCATGTATTGTTATGCATCAGAACATACACTCTCTAATGTTCTCGTTCAGAAAAATGATGAAGGTGTGGAAGCATCTATTGCTTTCATGAGTTGTCCTTTGAAAAAGCATGAGCTAAAATACAACCAATTGGAGAAGCATGCCTATGCAGTGGTCAAGGCTATAAAAAACTTCAGGTTTTACATCCTCAATTCGCATATGGTGGTGATGGTCCCCGACAATGAAATCAAGTCCATCTTGACACAACAAGATCCCAGAGCTAAAAGAGGAAATTAGATTGCAAAGTCTCAAGAATATGACTTGGAGGTTCGACCCTCCAATCTGGTAAGGGGAAATGTCTTGTGCAAGTTGATTGTTGAAGATGAAACACTCAAAGTTCAACATGGCGAAGAAAACTATGCTTGATCAACTTGTTCAGAAGATAACCCACAGGTTCTCTTTATCACCACTACTGATGAGTGGTAGGCTGATATTTCCTATTACTTGACTTATGGAGAATTCCCTCCCCATCTTGATTACAAGAAAAGGAGAAAACTCAAGCTGAAAGAAGCTAAATTTGTAATCTGGAATCATGCGTTTTACAAAAGAGGCTTGGATGGTTGTTTCCTCAGGTGCGTAGATAAAGAGAAACAAGAAATTTTGTTTAAAGCATACCATGACCAAGCATGTGGTGGAAATTTTTCAGCAATGGTCACTACATACAAGATCCTCTGAGGAAGGTATTATTGGCCCACCATCTTTGTAGACACTCAAGATTGGGTTTTTAAATGCAAAGCATGCCAATAGTTCGTTGGAAGACCACAACTCGCTGCATTACCACTCAAGCATGTGGTTATTAAAGAACCATTTCAACAGTGGGGGCTGGACTTCATTGGTGTTCTAAACCCTCACTCAAGGGCAGGGCACACCTATGTACTCACAGCAACAGACTACTTCACCAAATGGGTGGAATCCATTCCGGCCAAACAAGCCAACACTAAAATAGTATGCAACTTCATCAACAAGAATATCATAGTCCATTTCGGAGTGCCATAGAATATTATAGTAGATAATTCTACCTATTTCTTTTCAAGAGAGATGACCGAGTTTTTCTATAGCTACGAAATCTCCCTATCTCATTCTCCTGACTACTATCAACAAGGAAACAGATAGGATGAATTAAGCAACAAGAAAATTGTGACCATTGTTTGTAAGATTGTAAATGAGAATCAAAGGAATTGGCACAAAAAGTTTTATGATGCATTGTGGGAAGATATGATCACTCCCAAGAAGGCAATAGGTATTTCACCATTCCAATTGTTGTATGTAGTTGAAGCAGAAATTCCTCTCACGATCGAGATGCTAGCTCTCAAGCTACTACAGGCAATAGAAGATGGTCAGTACAAGGATTCCATTGACAAGAGGATCCTCTTTCTTGAGAAGCCAAAAGAAAATAGAATCTAAGTGGTGAATTGAATTAAGGAGCACCAATTGAAAGTAAAGAAGGTTTTTGATAAGAAGGCCAAGGCAAGAGAATTCAAAGTTGGAGACTTCATCCTACTATGGGATAAGAGAAGAGAACTAAAAGGCAGTCATGGAAAGTTCGCTTCATTATGGCTTGGCCCATTCCATATTCTTGAAGCTTATGGTGAGAACACTTTTCTTATCTCATATTTGGATGGAACACCGCTAGAATTTCATCGGAGCGGGAAATACTCGAAATCGTATCATCAGTGAAAGCGGGTTTTTCCCCCGCCTTGTACCATAGGTGTGTTTCCCTTTCCGTTGTGTGTATTTTTTTACCCTTCTATTGTGTGTCGTGTGTTTCCTTCCCACTGTGTCCTTGTGTGTTTCCTACTTCTGATCTTTCTTTCTCGAAGTTGTACATGACTCTGCAAGGCCCAATGGATAAGGCATTGGTCAACAAATTATATGGTCTAAGATTGAGATTCTAGATTCTCATGTCATGTCTTTACTATGCTCAGTCCATGTCATGTCCCCAAGCTAGAGCCAGTTGTTGTTACCCTAAAAATCCCCCCCTCATTTTGTAAGTAAAATCCAAAAATTTTAAGCTCACGCCCTCCAGAAGTGTTCAAGTAAAGTTGTAAGTCTAAAAAGATGGAGAAATTCATGCTTTGAAGTTATTTAAACTCTCCAATCTACACTTTTTGATAAATTTTCCGTTTTCCTATCTGGACACATGAAAATTTTATCGTTGTCCTCAATACTTGAAATTTTCAATCTTTCTATGGCCATGGATCATCAAAACCTTTTACTGTTTTCAATTCCTTGGTTCGCGAAAGAAATTTGAAAATCAGGCACGAAATGGTAGAGTCTTCTTCTTCTCTTCATTTTTCCACAGTCGTGAATGACAGATGTCTTTCCCCCATCAAATATTGGTCCCAGTATCTATGTGCACGTGGACATGTCTAATTGGAAGTGGGTTAGCAGAGCAATTTGAGGTTTTGATCCTTTTTGTAAAAAGGGCTAAAATTCATAAAGTGACCTACAGCCCCGATCAAGCTTAAAGGAAAAAGTCAAATGTTGAGCCCACATCAAAAGATTCAAAGAGGGGAAATTGGGTTGTCAGGGAGATTTGAGAATTTAATCCTTTTTGTAAAAAGGGAGAAAAATCATAAAGTGACCCGCGGCCCCGATCAGGCTTAAAGGAAAAAGTCAAAGCTTGAGCCCACCGTTGAAAGTAAAAGCAGGTTGGCAAAGAAATTTGTGTTTTTGAGCCTTTTTGTAAAAGGGATAAATCATAAAGTGATCTGCAACCCAAATCAAACAAAAGGGAAAAAATTCAAATACTAAGCCTGCATCGAAGGTCAAAGCGGGGAGGCGGGCCGACAGAGCAAATTGTGTTTTTGAGCCCACATTTAAAAAAAAGGGTAAAATTATAAAAGTGGCCCATGACTCTGTATCCACTCGAATGAGGCCACGTGTCAAGACCATATCAAAAGCGGGTGAGCGGGGCCAAAATGTTCTAAAATGCCATTTCTCCAAAAGGTACAAAATGCAAAAGGCATCCTCTGCACCCATTCTAGTAAATTTCTCCCATGTGGATGACTCTAGTTTAAATTTTCAAAGGCAAGATGAATGATTCAAATTCAAAGTTACGAAACGAGTGTAATGGCTAAATTATGAAAAGTATGGTTTTTCCACCATTCATGTTTCTTCACAAATCAAGAATCTGAACGGATGTGAATGATTGAAAAGATTTTAAATCATTTCTTGCTAACAAAGAAGAATTGTAACTATTTCTTGTAAGATATTTAATGGCTTCTTCATGCCATTTTATGGGGTTGGCAATTGATCTTGTAAACTCACAAGTGCATTGTACTTAGAGAAAACAAAGGAGATAGCCATTTTCTTCTACTTTCCTCCATTCTCAAATTCCTTCCATTCCCACATTATGTACAATCTTTGTTTAAGCATCAATACAAGAAAAAGGATTTTGTAGCCTTTTTGATGAGGAGATTTCAAAAACTTTGAGTTTGCAATCTTATCTCGTCTTTTTACCATTTGCAGGGTTGGTTCTTCTCATAAATGCATGTGTTGAAGTTTCTAGCTAGTGCATGTAGGAATCTGATTTTCTACCTGTAACATTAGTTCTCTTACCTCTTTTCTCACTCCCTTTACCACCTTCATAGAAAATTCTCCCCTTGTAGATAATTGCAAGCATTGTCCGTAGGGTCAGTGGAGTGCCCCTATTGGATCCCTGGCTAAAATACCACCACAGAAATCCATGCTTTCTCGTGCATGCATACATGGCAGCTGCACCGGTTAAGTAGAGGGACTTATATTCCTAGAGCGTTGGCTAGGAATCCACAAGTTTGTCCACCCGAAAAATTTCCTCACCAACAAAATTTTAAATAATTAATTACTTTTATTTTCAAACATATTGAAACATATATACATCATAAATTAAAATACCTATGATTAATGCTTGTGGTATGGTGGATGTGTCAATGTGAGGGTTTAAGGAACTCCTCATCTGTTTGATAGAATGTGGAGGGATTTCCTCCTTTGTGTGATAATCATCCAAAATAGTAACTAAATCTCCAGAACCTAGTGGGAAATGACCTCTGATAGCAACTTCGCTTCGTGATGCAGTCGTAATAGCTATCTTCTGTGATAATTCAACAATAAATTGTTTATTAATTTTAAATATTAATTTTAAGATAAATATTACAAAAATAAAGATTAATAATTAAAAACCAAATAATTAAAAATTGGGACTCACCTCTTGCTCTTGAACTATTAACTAAAAATAAGATAACTTTATCTTTGAATGCAATGTTTTCAAAGGAGTGGTGCCACGTAAATTATAGAGATATTCATAATATAAACCAAGAATAAAATTTTTTGAGCTGATGATATTTTTGTCATTCAAATGAATGTTAGCCAAATCAGATCTTATCTTGGAGGATAAGAAGTTGGACCAGTCAAATTTCTTTCCACTTAGGGTGCGAATGATATACGCCAAATCCTACCAAAGAATATTTGTATATCAACCTTTTAATATAATTTTGTCCTAGAAGAGTTGCACCATGGCCTGTAGAAATGGGTGACTGAAATCCTTGAGTTGAATTCCTCTTTTTGAAGGGTTTTGGGAAGATGTAAGTGTAACTACAAGGAGAAACACATTTTGTTAATACTCAATTAAAAACAAAATCAAAATCTATAAAATTTAAAATAATCAAAATGAAATGTTGTAGGATCTGAAAATAATCAATATGTAATGAAGAATGTTAGGTATATCATGGAGTTGTAGACCAATTTCTTATCCATTGGACCATAAAGTCACCATACTAAACATCTAGCAAATCTATTGACACAACCAAGAGAAAAAAACATGAACCCACAACAAAAATCCGAAACACACAACGAAAATGGAAAAAAAAAATAGAAAGGGAAAAAACACAACATACCTAAATTACCAATGGTACATGCGTGGGACAACCGAATTTAATTGTCGTAATGATTCTTCTCTGAATGTTTACCCATGCATCGATAACACCAAATTCCTTTGTTCCAAAAATCCATTGACTGACTCCATTAAATATGACCCCTTTATAAATTTCATGGGAAAATTTTCATGTTTATTCTTGCAAGTGATGTTCCAATCAGATAGCTCATTCCTCATTTTTTTTGACACTCTACTTTTATCTTCTTAGATATTTCAAAATTCATTCCAATTTTTGATCTTCTATTGCTACTACAATAATGAGTCTTGATCACACCAAGCTTACCATTTTCACACCAAGAATTGTGGTATTTTATGGGAATTTGACTTTTATTTTCTATATTCTTCATGACCATGGTCTCTATGAGATAGTTCTTGGCAGATATTTTGAGATCACAAGCCTCTTGAGGATCCATGCTTCTCAATTAATCCAAGAAAATATCCTTCATACACATTTTCTCACCCTTGACCTACTTCTCACTATGATGTGATATGCACAGTGCTTCATCCTCTTCGAAATAAAACAAGCATAAGATTGGGCATGAAATATGAAAATCATCATTTCCCCTATCTTGACCATTTTATGCATCAAAATCCATTTCCATAATGAAAACATCCTTTCTGTGAGTAGTGTCAAATTTGACAGAATCAAGCATCTTCTTATTCATATATTCCTCATTGATAAGGTCATTGTCTTGAATGGAATTAGTCTTGGGAGAATCAAGCACCATTCTATCTATCCATTCTTCATTGAAAATGTCTTCATTGCCTCCCAATTGGAAAAATAATGTTTTAAATTCACAATTATTTTCATACCCAGCAAACAATCCTTTAAGCTTAGTCTTGAGAACATGATTGGGAACATGGGGTTCATGATCCAAGAATTTATTTGATATCCCTTTTTCTTCTTGGTTTGTACCACTCATCACCCTGAGATTACTTTGATGAAAATAAATATTTCCATGACTTCTATCACCAACAAGTAGAGAATATATGTTCATGATCAATGGGAAATAGACACTATCTAATTCCATATCCATTAAGTCATCATGTTGTATCTTAACCGGCTTCACCACACCTAGTTGCTCCTCCATCACTATGGGTAGCTTAGATCTGAATTTATGAATAAGTTGTTATACTTTGAATTTTGAAATAAGATGTCCACCCTTGGGTCATCTAGTTTTTGAACAGTGTATTTCAGTTTCCTTATAAGAAGGATATTTTTCATTTTTCCATTGACATGTATGGTGGCATATGACTGATCCATCTCTATATATCTGCCAACATCTCGATAGAAACTCCAACTCAACAACATACCATACGAAGATGACATGTCTACCACCAGTATTTTCATCATGATCTTCTTGTCAAGAAAATTTATAAATGATACTTGGGCATATTTCACTCAGTCAATAAGAGGTAATTATTTGGTTTCCATGGAAAAACAATGATCAATAGAGGGAGTGAGAGATATATTAAGAGATTTACAAAATAATTCAGGCATGACATTGTCAAAGGCACCAGAGTAAATAATGTAATTATTCAATCTATACCCATTGACCAACAAGACTAGATAGAAAGGATATACCTTCCCAAAAGTGGAGGATGTAGAAGCAATACTATTCTGGCAAGGAATGGTGTTAGGAGTTAGAATTGGTTATTTCATATTGACATTTTTGGAACATAGATTTGAACTACTTCCTTTGATAAATTGGACGAGTTTATAAAATTACTTGGGATGATTTCTCAAGTGCTGAAATTTATAATTTGAAATTTATCTTTCTTGACATGGTCAATGATGTCAAAGATGAATATGTTGTAATTACATTAATAATTATGACAACCTTGACATGATTAGGATTTGTATTATTAGGAACAATGGAAGTGGAAACTAGTTTGACAAGAGGATATGAAAGAGACTTACCTAGAGAGATAGATGGAGTCTTGGATGAGATAATATTTGGATTATTATTGGTTGATCCCATGAAAATGGGCAGAGATGATCCTCTATTTTTGTTTTTTGTAGATTCATCATTTGAGGATTTGATTTCTATTCTCGGGAAACAAAAGAAGAGGCTTATTTCTCTATTTGTGAGTCAATGAAAACTTCACAGGAGTAGACATCCGTGGATTCCTCAAAATATTTTTTAGGTGAGTATTCATAATACTCAATGTTTTCATATCCATCTTTCTTCTCTTTCAATTTATAATTCAAAAAAATAATCTCCTTTATCTCCATGGGTTCCATATACTACATTAACTGGTGGAGTTTCTAAGGCAAGCCTTTAGGGTACTCATACGATCTGATTCCTATTCTAGTTTTGGTATGAGGATGGTTGAGAAACTAACTTCTTCAATGTAGTGAAATAATTGACCAATTTTTACAGCAACAGATCAACAGTTTCATCTTTAAAACTCTAGGCCTTATTATTCACAGAATAGTTTTTAATCTTCCCTAACATGATGAGGTCATCTTCAAGATCAATAACAAGTTCTTGAGCATTATACAAAGTATTTGGTTGAGATCTCTACAGTATGAACCTAAATTGAGGAAACTGGGCATTTATGAAGAATATCTTTTGATTTTCTGCAGTAGCACGAGTACCAATAGGAATTTTCTTGACCAATTTGTTGAATTTTACTACAAATCTCTCATGAGTTCTTACAGTTGTTTCTTCATCTGAGCTAATTAAGCGAGGAGAGCATGAGCATCTTCAACAATATTGAATCTTACTTCAAACCTAGTTTTCATATCATCCCAAATAGTAATTGAATGAGGTGGAAAGTAGTAAAACCATTCCATTATGGCATCTTTCAATTATTACATAAATAAAAACATGGAAACACATTCATATTCCACTCTAAGAACTCCACATGTTATGCTGAAAGTTATGATATGGTCATTTGGATGTTGATTTCTGTCTATATATAACTTGGGAAATTTCTTCCTCAATCCTTTTAGTAGTTCATGTGGTGGAGGAGAAAAATCTAACAGACCAGTGTTTCATCCCCATGGCATAGGTGCAACTATTTATTCCTTTTCTTATTATTCTTGTGAGATGATATCTAATGGTTCTACAACTGATTCTCTAATGGGATCTTTAATATATTTTCCAGGAAATCATCTTGAGATTTTTATGGGAGCAATTATGACATATTTTTGTTCTTGTCACTCAAACATAAGATTATGAAAGACTGCAATTCCAGCTTCTTGATCTTCCTTACTTAATCTTCTTTCTTCTAGTTTTTATCAGAGCATTAGAAAGGAATGAAAATAGAACAATGAAATTTTTTAAATGGGATCAACAAGGCACTCAAACATTGTAATCATCAACCTAATTTCAAGTCCTATTGATTCCATTGTACATATTCAATAAGTAGCCATGGAGAAACCTTGAGATAGGGGTCGAAACTCTCCATGTGGACTAAGCGGAACATAGTAGGGTGCTTTGAATGTGGATCAATCGACACACATTAAGGACACAAGCCCACCTTTATGTCCCACTTAGAGAAAGTGCTCCTCTACCACTCCAATTCATAGCTCTAGTATAATAAAAGTGTTTACCATCTAAATTTTTCCCAAGCCCACCCCCATGTCCCACTTAGAGAAAAATATCCTTCTCCACTCCAATTCATAGCTCTAGTATATTAAAAGTGTTTACCATCCAAATTTTTTCCAATGCGGTGGGGGTGAGTTGGTTGGGTCATTTGGATGTTTCTATTCCCACCAAGGTTAGATTCCTACCAAGTCATTAGAGGTAGGTTGTGGTCGCAAGTATTTAGTGATGGATTGTGTGGCTGGATTACATGATGGAGGAGGTGATTTCGATTATGGGTAATTCTCAAAGGTTGGAATGATGTGAATTTTGTGGGTTAATGTTGGTGAAATAATTCATCATGTTTCCAATTATTGAGTTTTCACCAATGCTCTAGGGATAATCCCCTCCTTGTATATGGGGAGGATCTCATTATTGAATGTAAACTACCTAAATTTATGGGGTGGCCAATAGGTCGGGGATCATACAGGAATAATCCACTAAACATGTGGAAAATTACTTGTACAAGGTACAAGGGAGGAATTTATAACAGAGAGATGTAGTCAAAAAATCATGCATTTTAGATATTATTTAATCCTAGTTTCATACTACTATTTAGAAGGTTTTTTAGTAAAGAAAGTACTAATTAACCCATGTATTTTGGCCATCTTCTCTTATTTTATTTTTTCATTCCTAACCTTTTACACCCACATGCCCAGTCTATTTCAGTCATCTTCCATTATTTTATCCTTAACTGGGGCACCCAGGCTAGTACTTAGGGGGTGCCTTGGTCCCACCATGGGTGCCCCAGATCCTTTTTTATCTTTCCCACCACTTTTTGGGCTCTTTCTAGCCATTTTAGTCTTTATATTTTTGGTGGTTGGCCATTTTGGGGTTAATTATGAAATTAGATCAAGAGAACCCTATAAATATAAAGTTATGAGACCATAATGAGGGACCAAGCACTAGTCACTACTATCATCCATCTAGAGTTGCATCCACTTGGAGATCATTTGCATCCATTAGCTCCATCACAAGGACAAGGTTGGTTCATCTACATCACACTTCATAGGGGGGGATTCTATTCTATTCCATGCACACATTCTATTACATTTTCTATATTTAGTTATTACTCACTACTTCACAAAGTGTAACTGACACAAGAGCACCTAGGGAACATTATGCACACACACACACCAGAACTACATTTGGGTCTGAAATGTAGTGCATTGCTCAGTTAGTAAGCCCACTATTGTGGTAGCTGAGGTCAGTCTGACCCATTCATTTGCATTCTTATTTTTTTAGGGTTTTGATACTTCTTTTGGTCTTTTACAGGTTTTCTACATCATCTTGGATTATCAGTGACACCTATGAAAAGATACAAAAATCTGATGCGACACACAATGAGGGTTTTAGACCACCTTCAGAACCTATGAAACTCAGTTCTGGATCATTTTGCACAGACCAAGGGCACCCATTTTACAGACCAGAGCACCCGTAGGTGCCCTAATCCCTCTCCAGGCACTCAGTCTAGCTAGATATTCTCAGATCCATCCTTTTTGGGGTCTCTACATAGTTGTTCCTACTTCCTTTTTCTCCAGTCACCTTTGCGACACAGTCAAAGATCTCCTCTAATCAGCTAAGATTCACTTGCTCACTCTTCTTGCATATTAGGGTTTCTATTTTCATTAGATTAGTTTCTTGGGTCATTTCTATAGTACATTTTACTACATTTATTTATTGCATTTACATGTTGTTATAGATTAGATTAACTATCCACATATCCCTACATTTTAGTTAATCATTTTGGTGAACCCGACTCGATCATTCACGCTTCTAGGTTCTTCATTCATTACTTGTCACCCTAGGGTTTGGTCATCATGAGTATCTCAATCAATGATTATTTTCTTGCAAATCTTGATTTACTACATAGAGTCCAACATTTTCTTGCTACTACTCGCATTCATGCTGACATGCATCCAGATTCGGTTTATCAAGTCATTTTCGATGCATTCTCTTCACACATAGTATTTGAATCTAACCTTCCCATTGATGTTCACACTTTTGATAATGACCCACCTCTACATATCATATGTCATATTCATAATGTAGTTATTAAGCACACTTTGATTGATAATGGATCTGAACTTAACTTGTGTCCTATGTCATTCCTTTAAGTTTTAGGTCTTTCCACTCGTGATGTTAGTCCCTCTAGTGTTTCACTATGTGCTTATGATGGTTCTATTTGTCCATGTTTTGTTCACATTACATTTCCTATCACTGTTGGTCCTAAGACTTTCCACACTGTCTTTTTCATTGTTGATTTCCTAGTTTCTTACAACTATCTACTTGGTAGGCCATGACTTCATGCCATGCAAGTTGTCACCTCTACTATCCATAATTGTGTAAAATTATTACATGAGAGCATTGAGTACACTATTTTTTGTGACCACAATCCATTCCAAGTATTGCGATCAGAGCTCCTAATACTAATCTTCCTATTCCATGCACCAATATTATAGATGATCCCCAACCTATCGAAGAACCACCACACTTACCACCACTTGATGGTACCATTTGTGTGATAGATGCAGTTTCTTCTGTGCCACCTGCTACTACTATTGTTATGATTCCTTATCAGGGGCATTTGTCCAATCTATGGACATCACTCTATCACCTACACCTTCACATGTACCACCTACATTAACATGCCCACCATTCACTTGCACCCTCTTCATGAATGACTCATATTGGGAACATATTCCATTTGACCCTACATGCAATGTCACTATATGTTCACATGATGGATCTAGCTCAGCTTGGTTTCACTTTTGAGGACCTTCATCCTCCTACTCATGATCCTCATCTCTACTATGGATTTATCAATATTACACCGCTTATGGTTTGCATGTATTTCATCTTACGGTATACTTATCACGTACCCTCATTCTTCTCCACTCACATTAGGGGAATCTTGGATTACTTATATTGGGGGCACATTAGATCCTATTCATATAGATATTTCATTTCCTATGCCTTTGGTCATTTTTATCTACAATAGTTCTTTCCTATGGTTATTCACTAAAAATCTCACTCATATTGGTATGCACATGGTTTCCACTTCCTCCATTCACTAATGATGAATATGCTATGGGCATGTACAACTTACACCTCAATGTTCATTACATGATCAACCAGACACTATTGCTTATCAAGTTACTAATTCTTATCCATTCGATTATGACCTAGAGGATGACAATCTTCTTGATGAATTTACATGATCTTCTTGCACACGCACTTGGGGGGCATAGCATTTAAACACCCCCCCCCATTCATAGCATGAACTCACATACTACTACATCACATTCATTAGCATTTACTCATACATCATCTCATAACATATTTCATCTTTCATAGTCATTCATCACATCGTCATTACCCATTGTCCTCATTAACATGACAAACTCTTGTGCTTCGGTTCACACTTGACTTGTTGAGGGCTTACTACACATGAACCCCACACATTATCACTATAGGTCATTACACATCTTGCATCTATTCACATAATACATTTACATCTATACATCATACTATTCTACATTTAGTATACAAGACATTTCATTATCTACGACTATACTATGTGATCATATTAGTCCATACATTACATTGCACACACATACATACTATTAGGTTACACATCATACATTACATCTTACACCGTCTCTACATCCTATACATCTTACATTACATATACATTGCATACTACATTATACACTACACATCTCATACTCATCACATGGTGTTAGTCTATTATCATCATGTTGTACATTTACATCATCTTCTACATTACACTCACTACCCTATGACACACTTTAGTTCATCAGTCCATACTTGACTGCTGAGGGTTTACAAATCAAATGTGACCTTACATTACATCACACATTTAATCATTCCACCTTTCATCATGCGCAACATTTCTAGGATACTAGTGACACACGTTTATAGGCTATTCATTATCACTTACTCTATCATCTTATAGTGGTATACACATTTAGGCTACATCACCACTCCCTCTATTCATCTTATAGTGGTATATGATTTATGTTACATCACCACTCCCTTTCATATTATGTAGTGATATACGATTTAGGGATAAATCATCACTCGTTTATAATTCATTTTTTCATGATATACGTACTTCAGGCTATAAGGTTCATGCACATCTCTTCTATATGTCGCATATCATCATCACTACACATACATACTCATCATACATTGTTAGACACAACACACACTATTCGGAACATTTCCCGATGACGCACTCTCATTTACGGTTCATTCTTGACTGTTTGAGGGGGAAAACCAAATGAACCTCACTGCATAAATTTCCATTCACTCTGGGGGGACATGTGGCACACTTATCACTCCATTTTGCATTCCATTCCATCCATCTAAAAGTATACTGCATATTATGGTTGTCTTTTACTCTTGCTTACTTTTACTTGTTCATGGTCACTTTATTACACATGCTAGTTAGATTACTTGTATGTCATTTATCTATATTATCCACACATGCACGTTCATGTATTTTTCTAGTTGTGATCATAAATACAGGTATCTTACACATAGCATGGATGCTCGCCTTCTACCCTTCCTACACTGGTCACTGGGGGCATCCACATTCATCTCTCACAGGTGTTATTGTTTCATTTTCATACTTAGCACTTTACATTACTTGGTTATACACGCTTTTGACATACTAGTTATCTTTCTAACATGCTAACAAGGTGCTTCATGTGCAACATTTTTTATGCAAGGATATTTTCTTCCATACTTGTTTTTACATTGTTGTCTATTGTTTTGCTCTTGTTTTATAGGCCTTACCTATGTTTGGTGTGCACACTTGTTTGTTTGTATGTTGTCATATGATGGCCTTGCATGTCTTGCGAAATATCATGAGTGATGTCCCATGTTTACAACCCACTTATTTGTAGCTTACTTTGTCTTCTTGCATGTAGTTTATTATTACATTGCTTCATAGCTTTTACACTTTTTACGTAGCTTATACATTGTTTTCTATATGCATTATTGTTCATACTAACACTTGTCTTTGGCTAGCCTCTTGTTTGTGTGTGCCTTGGTTTCTACCAAGCACATTCCTTTTCTGCAGGGTAAGAGTTTTAGAGTTACATGTGGTTGGTCCTCTTTTGGGGCCACATTCTCCTATCAGCAATGTCACATGCACCCCAAAGAGGGGGCATCATTTGGGGTTTACATACTAACACAACACATTTACACCAGTTTAGTTCAGTGCACTTTCCTCCCTTAGCATTGTGGGTTACATACAATGAGTGGGTTCAGACCAGTCTATAAACCCGTACACATAGCGAGCTTTTATAGGACATGGTGTCCTTAGCATTCTGGGAAGCAGTTACAGGCTTGGAGGTTACAGTGGGTGTGCCTCCCTACACTACTTCGGCCAGTGGCGTCGGATCACCCAAAAAAAGGACTTACAGAGATCTCTTCACACACATTCAGGGAAGTAGTTACAGGAAGGAGAATAATGCAACTTTCTCCCTACACTTCTTTGGCCATGGCATCAGATCGCCCAAAAAACTCACAGTACAGGATATCCTTCTACACTCTCTTTCTCAACATGGATCAGGTGCACATGTTCCATTTACACTTTTTCATTTACATATTTTACATTTACACACTTTTACATGCATATTTTACATTGTGTTTTTACACATACATACATACATATTTGACTACTTGATCATTTTCTCCTTGTAAGTCTGACTGTATGAGAAACAAGAAGTCAAATGGGGGAAACAACAACAAAAAAAACATCAACACAACACTTTGCAACATCACACACCATACTAACCATGCAGGTACATCACACACATCAGCAACTACACATGTGTTTCCACCCTAGGTTCACTCTCATCACTTTTTTGTTTTTTCATCTTTATTTTCCATGCTCCATCATCTTTTTTTTCATTCCACACTTTTTTCTAGTCCTTTAGCATGTTTTCTACTACAATCTTCATGGACATCAGGTACGCATCTCTATCTACTTTATGTTACCGAGTATTTCCACTCACCAACATAAAGTGGGGGAAAAATGTAGTCACAAAATCATGCACTTTAGATATTATTTAATCCAGATTTCATACTACTATTTAGAAGGTTCTTGAGTGAAGAAATTACTAATTAACCCCCATCTTTTGGCCATCTTATCTTATTTTATTTCGTCATTCCTGACCTTTTACACCCACATGCCTGTTTCATTTTTCCATCATTTTCCATTATTTTAGCCTATAGACTGGGGCACCCATGGGTGCCCTGGTCCCACCATGGGGTGCCCCGATCCCTTTTTAAACTTTCCCCACTTTTTGGTCTCTTTCTAGCCATTTTAGCTTCTTATCTTTTTGGTGGTTGGCCATTTCAAGGTTAATTATGAAATTAGATCAAGAGAACCCTATAAATATAAAGTTATGAGACCATAATGAGGGACCAAGCACTAGTCACTACTATCATCCATCTAGAGTTGCATCCATTTAGAGATCATTTACATCCATTAGCTCCATCACAAGGACAAGGCTAGTTCATCTGTATCACACTTCATAGGGGGAGGGATTATATTCTATTCCATACACACATTCTATTACATTTTCTACATTTAGTTATTGCTCTCTACTTCACAAAGTGTGACTGGACATAAGAGCATCTAGGGAACATTATGCACACACACCAAAACTACATTTGGGTTCTAAAATGTAGTGTAATGCTCAGTTAGTAAGCCCACTATGTTGTGGCAGATTGAGGTCAATCTCGACCCATTCATTTGCATTCTTTTTTTTTAGGGTTTTGATACTTCTTTTGGTCTTTTGCAGGTCTTTCCTATCATCTTGGATTATCAGTGACACTTAGACATTAGGGATAAAAATTTGATGCGACACACAAGTAAGGGTTTTAGACCACCTTTTAGACTTTTGAAACTCATTTCTGGATCTATTTCACAGACCAAGGCACCCATTCTACAAACCAAAGCACCCGTAGGCGCCCCAGTCCCTCTCCAGGAACTCCAGTCCAACTAGATAGCTCAGATCCATCTTTTTCGGAGGTCTCTACATAGTTGTTCTTGCTTCATGTTTATCTCGCAATCACTTCTATTGACACAGATCAATCTACCTCCTTTAATCAGCTAAGTCTTTTCCTATGCTCTTCTTGCATATTAGGGTTTATACTTTCATTAGATTAGTTGTTTGGGTCATCTTCCATTAGCTATTTACTAGCATTTATTTACCGCATTTACATGTCATTCTAGATTAGATTAACTATCCCTATATCCCACATTTTAGTTAAACAAGAGAGGTAAAGAGGAGTTAGGGAAAATAAAGAGAGATATAGGGTTAACGTTATTATTAGGCTTACAAAATTCACATACATCAATCCCCCCTCTCTCTCTTCTTATTTACCTAACTCCCCTTTACCCCTCTATGCTAAAAATTCCTCATACCTTTTATAAGCACTTTGCCACATGTTTAGTGGAGTATTCCTGTGTGATCCTTGGCCTATTGACTGGGCATAGATTTAGATAGTTGACATTCAACAATGGGAACCTCCCCATATATAAAAAGGAATGGCTTAGCCCCATAGCTTTGGTGAAAATTCAATAATTTGCAACATGACAAATTATTTTTCCAAGAGTTTTTGACAACTCCGCCAGGGAGAGATACGCCCTTGTGAACCCTTAAAGATCTCTGGAAAATATAAAAAATAAATATTCTAAAAAACAAAACAATTTATTTTATATCAAAGTAAAAACTAGATTTTGAAGGTCACCCTATCAAGGAATGAATCCATGTCACATTCATTTCCCACATCATGATGATGAATTTTCAAGTTTGGTGTTCATTACCAATAAGTGACAACTAGAAGGAGAAGGTTACCACCAAGAGATGTAATTTTTTTATCAGACATCATTTTAGACCAATTATCATAGAAGTATGGATTCTGCCACAACTAAGGGATCTCATGCTTCAACAAAAAATTTCCAATCAACAAAAATAAAGAAGGTTAGCAACATTTATGTAGTAATTATGAAAAGAATGTCTAGAATAGAGAAAATTGTTTCATCTGAAGATCCTATCATCAAATCCTAGTGGCTTTAATTCAAGTGGACTGCTATAGGAGGAAATAAAATGATAATTACACTAATTGATGAGAGAGAATCTAAGAACTTGATGAGAAATATGTAGAAGAGATATGAAATGTTATATGAAAAGTATGATAGTGAAGAGTCTACCGAAATTAATGATTTTAACTTCATTCAACTGATTAAGAAACTTAAAGAATTGTCTTTTGTATCTCTTCCTTTGGATGATTTTCTTGCATATGGAAATGAATAAATGACATACCTGAAAAGAGAGTTTGTACGAATAATTTTGAGCATTACAAAAGGAAATTTTGATCCCCAAAATAATATTGAAATTCTGAATTATGTTGAGGTTATGCAAGAAATATATGAGAAGCTTGATGTACTTTATAATGGTGCAGAAGAATATATTCATTTTTTGGAAGAAGATTATGATTATTCTCTATATTATGAGGTGTTTGTTCTTGAAAGACTTTTATATGTTTCTCACGACTGCCTTGTTCTTATGCCTTTTGATGAAATTCACATCATCACCTTAGAGGATAATGAAGAAAACATGAAAGTTAAACCTCCACTCATAAATTCATTTTGGCTCGAGGCATAGCCCTTTGGAGGAAAAATGTGCACCAAAGATGAGAATTATTGTCTCTTGATGGATAATGCAGTGCTTGCTGAGATTTCCACTGACCATAAAGATGTTCAAGAAATCAATCCTCTATCTCAAACTCAAGATCTTCACGAGGATAAATTTGAGGTAATCATTGATGGTTTTCTTTCTCATTTTTTATTCCTCATTTGATGCACACACGTTAAATGATGAAATGGATAAAGTCAAAGAATCCAACTTGCTTTTTAATACAATCATGGATGGATAAATGAGGCATGATCTCTCTAATGATTTGACTTCCCCATCATCACCAAAATAAAGTGATAATGACCATAATAGTGAACATGGAGTCTTCCTTTTCCTCTATGAAGAAGAATAATTTATAAGAGATTTTCATAATGGAGTAGACGATTATCCTCTTGTTGTAACCCAAAAATTGTATTCTTCCTCGTGTCATGAGGATGATTTGAAAAATCTTAAACTGATATGTGTACCCTTTACGTGTAGCATGGATCTTTTCTCTCTGTTCGAAAATGATGAATACCAGATATGCTTAAACTTGCAATAAGGTAACCTATGGATGATGAGAAATGTGGATTAGGAGAAGGTGGAGTTTTCAAATAAGTCTTGACCACGTGAAGATTAGATTTCTAGCCATATTTTTAAGGCCTAGTGTGAAGATTTTTCAAATTAAGGTGAAAATGAGTATGTAGTAGCTCTGAAAAAGGAATTTGTGCAAGACAACTTGAATATTGCAGAATAAATTGAAGACCCTCAACTCATTCTTGAGATCCTAACCTATGTCATGAAAATGTAAGATAAGTGTGATTTTATTTGTGATCCTTTTTCTTATGCACAAATGTTTGGTAATGATATGGAACAAAAAAGTAAGATCAATTTTTATCTTCAAAGCCTTGGTGCATGAGCGAATGTGAAAATCGTTCTCCCCCTTTCTCATTTTTTGAAGAATAATATGAATGGAAAGGAAATGAAATTATGGAATCTCATATGGATGTCTTCATTCATGAAGATAATACCTCCTTCATATAAATTGATGAGTTTATAGGCATAGAGAAGACTCATTGGGAACAAATGAATGAGAATGTGCAGGAGTCTTGTGAATGGAGTCAGAGTCAACTTATTCTCACCACCTATGGATACCCTTATTAATCCTAGAAATGATCTTGTGCTGGAATATGATGAATTATTTCATGACAAAATCAAATATTCCATTTTTGAGAACATGAGATAATAACTTATTATAGTCACAAATCATCACACGGAGACTGTTGAAGGTAAGGCTTCCAAGAAAGTTACAAAATGGTCATTGGATGTAAAGTATTTCTCAATGAAATATAAGTATGAGGATGGAAAAATGGTCTTTATCCTTCTTCTCAAACCATACAAATCCATCACAAGAGCATGGCATGATTCAATGATTATCTTCTAGCTTTGGAGGTATGAACGCATCCCATTGTTCCATGATGGTACGTACTTCTCTCAAACCATTGTTAAGTATATGTACATTATTATCCAACCTAAATAAATTTTCTCCCCCCCCCATGTACTATAATTTTCCTTTCTGTTGTGTACTTTATTTTATTTTATTGTGTTTCCCTTCAGTTTGGTGTGTTATTTGGTTTTCCATTGTGTGTGTTCATAACTTTTGTTAGTAGTGTGAAGAACTGACTATATGGCCCCAATTTGATAATTAACTTGTTTACTCACCCAAGAGAATGTTTAGTTTCTATATTTACCCTTGTGGTTTAATGTTCTTGAGTAAGATGCATCTATTTTCATGTGAAATTACTAGCTCAAAATTTCAAAACTTAAGCTATGAAAACCAAGCCAAAATGTGAAAAATTACTTCAACAGCTTCTTGAATGTCTCTCCTGGTCAGTATGTCTCCCATGTTATTATCATATTTAACTTGCAAGTTATCCTAATACATTAAATAAATATGTAAAAAATTCAAAAATTATCAGATAATGTCAATTATTTCATTCATCAAAGTATAGTAGAAGACTAGTTCTCTAGCACGCCTAGAAAGGCCAATTTTGGTCATTTTGAGGCCTATCTATATCCTACAAAAGGATTATGAAAATATAAAAAACATCTGGAGGTGGTATCATATATTATTTAATTTTTTGTAAGTATTTTAGGAATATTTAGGAAAGATTTGGTGATTCAGGAGCAGCCTATGTAAAAGCACGTTTTTAAGGTGTAAGGAATGAATAGTCAAAACATGAACATGAACTTATCTTGATCATTATAGGAGATATGTAAGGATGTATAAGGGAGAAAAATAGGAAATATAAATATTGAAGAATCTTATACAGTTTTGGAAGCATCAAATTGGATCCAAGGGTTAATGGTTTCTTGAGATAGTTGAATCTTTGAAGGTGTGCCTTGTCATCCCAAAAAAAAGGGGATAATTTTTTAGAGTTTCATGTAGAATTAAGCGTTTTAAACATATTCCATTGGTCTTATAATGAATTTTAGAGTCATATTCATATAAAATTTCACCTCCAAAGTCCATCCTAATCCTACGGGGTGAATATTTCACGACTTCATGTCATTTGAGGTAAACCAGTGCAGAAATTGGCTTTCCAAATGAAGTAAGGCATGTTTTTGTTGCACCTATTGTCAATTTTTCCCAAAGGGGACAAGGGGGAAATTTTTTGTACCAAAATACATGCATGTAACCATTCTAACACCCATGTCTAGTTAGGTTGATCCAAGTTGATTATGAGAAAAGTTAAGTTTTGTGAACCCATGGTCATTGTTTCTCACTGCCACGTGTCACCACCTTTCTCCGAGTGAAATTTATTGTCCCTGATGTCCCTTATCACCAAGGGGTAAAGAGGGACAAAAAAATTGTGCCCATACGAAATCCCCTAACCCCTGAACCTCATGTGACCCTCATCATCTCCTCTAGTGCATGTTTAAGCCTCTAAATGCATACTTAGCCAAAGCTTTCACTTGCCACTTGTCAGAACCATGCTCGAAGGTGATATTTTCTTTCCCTAATGTCCCTTTACACCAAAGGGTTAGTAGGCATAAAAAAATTCACCTAAGATCAAGGTCCCCCTTCTAATATTTCAAGTGACCTTTCCCGGTTCATCAAGGTGTTTGATTGGTCCCTCCATTTCACTCACCTTCGCTCTAGTGATGACACTTATCTCAATCTTGCTCCAAGATGCCATTTTCTTCCCCTGATGTCCCTCTTTTCCCTTTTCATCCTAAAAATATATATTTAAACCTCATTTAAACTCAAATTTAACCTGATTTTTATATATGATTAGTAGGCTAATGTAAAAGTGAAATAAAACACATTTAAACACAATTGTATCTTATTTCTTCCATATAGTTAGCCATTTTGGTGAATTTTCCATCGTCACACCTTCCAACCTAAATTAATGGTTTTTATTACACAATAGTGAAAGGAATTCCAGAACCCTCTTCATTTCTTGAGGATCCAACAAGTGAAATCACTTGAAAATTGGAGCAAATGATCCTCAGAAAATTTCGCTATATGCGAACCCTCTTTTGCCACATGAAGAAGCTAATTTCTTAGGGATATTGAGGATTGTGTTTCTTTTCATCATTATTCCCTCCTCAAATAATTTTATCTCTTTCTTGAATTTTTGGTGGATGAAAAGCTCTGAAATTTGGAGAGAAGGATCCTCAAAAAATATAGTTTCGTCTAAGAAATTTCTTTCTCAACGGGGTTGCTAATTTTTAAAGATATGGTGGACTAATTTTTTCTTAGTATTCTATCTCATCTAATGAAAAAAAAAATTCTCACTCATATAGATGAAGGAATCATTTGAAACTTGGAGCAAGGAACCCTGGAATAAAACCCATAATTCCAAGATTGTTTTCATTGAAATCTGACACCTATAGTGCAATTAATAAAAATAGCATATTATCATGGTGGGGCATCTATAAAAATAGTAAGTTATCAAATGAGGTTAATTATTGGCATATGTGGTTGCATGAATAGGAAATAAATATCTGAGAGTAAAAATATTACAAAATTGCTAGATATAGCAGTCCTAGCTAGGACTTGCTAAAAATAGAAAGTTTCCAATTTCGGCCCAGTAAGTTGTGGCAACTCCAAATTTCCTTATATTGTTTATTTTTCCATCATCGTAAGGTTGAGAAGTTGTCTCGTGGTCTAAAAAAGGTCAATAAACCCCACACAATATTTCAAAGGATCCTAAAACATCATTATAATCACATTTGTGTCAAGGGGTATATTAGAGTACATCGAGGTGTAGCAGATGAAACCAGGAACATTATGAGGTTGGAAAGGAGTTTTGAAAAGATTCAAGGGATTCATTAAAATTTTAATTCACCAAGAATATGATCATCAAAATAATAATGAGAGAATCTCATTGTGAGTGAAGAAGTATGTCATCTCAAACAATTCATACCTCGTGAAGTGTTTCTAAACACTTCATTCATGTTTGATATCGAGCTCACATATTACAAGTTAAAGGAGGTGGAGTTTGCATTATTTCAATGGAGTGTGCAGGACAAGAACATGGAAATCATTCTCATTCATTCCTTAAAGTTCCATCTAAGGATCATTCATGCTATCAGGAATAGGAAAGCATCTCCATGAGGAGAAATTGAAAAAGAGGGTGTTAAAACATCATACGGATGTTTTCACTCATGGTTAGGTAAATGAGTAATTGAGAGGTCATCATGTTCATAGGTGAAATGTGTAACTAAGGGGTGAGTTGATGTTATCCATATCCTGAATCCAAAATTTTGATTCAAACTCTCTTCAAGAAACAAGCTACCAAGGAATCCAAGACCATCATGCATGTAAAGAATTGAGAAATCATCCATTCCCATAAGAAACATGTGAGCAGGAGGTGTATGAGATTATTTCATTCAAGGGATATTTTGGAGACAGGAAAGGAAAAATGGCATGATCTTCATTCAAGGCATCATATTCATAAAAATGGGAAATCATCTTTGTTCAATTTATTGTCACCCACTTGGTAGTGATCTTAAACACTCATTCAAGTCTTGTGGTGTGGTCATTCCCCAAGAAGGAAATACCTTGTCATCGTATAATTCCATTCTAACCAATGGCCAATTCTCAAGAATTTCTGAGAAATTGATCCTCACTCTCACTATGAGATTAGGAAAGAACCATCATGATTGATGCCCACAGTTATTTATGGATTTCATTGGAATTTCTCACAACAGTGTTCCTAAATAGTCATTCAATAGTCTAGAGTGTTTATTCATCTCGCAGAAAGAGGAAATTTTTTTCATCATGCTTTAAATAAAAAATATCTTCATCCTCATCAAATCGGTCATATATCTCTCTCTCTATTCACTTAAGTTACCCTCAATTAAACATTGTAAGAGTCATTTTTTACTAATAAGAAAAATACTCGCCTCCTAAGAATGTGAAAGAAAGGTCACAAGTGATGAAGATAGGTGTAAGGTCATATAGGGGGTAGATGAAGAGACATATTTGTAATGCTATAAATTGGAATGTCTTCTTCATTCCAATGGGGGGTTCGAAATTTTTGATTGAATGTAAGTTTTTGAGATCACCACTACTATATCAAGTAATAAAAGTTGCAATGATTGTATTCATTTTCTTATGCTTCTCTACTCTCTCTCTATTTTCCAACTTTTTGATCATGATAATCTTGTAGAACTAAGAAGGGTGACTACTTATTTGATATGTGAATCAATGGAATTATGTGTCTATGATTTTTTATGTCTTATCATTGTTTACATTGTTATGTTATTCTAATTAGATGTGTACTTACTCTAGTTGGTGTATGTGAATTATGTAAGCCTACTAACAATGTCAATCATCTCTCTCCTTATTTCTTCAAATCCCCTTTACCTCTCTCCAATGAAAATTCCTCCCGTGTACCTCATACAATAATTTTCCATAGGCTTAGTGGATTATTCCTATGTGATCCCCATCCTATTGGTCACCCCACAAATTTAGGTAGTTTACATTCAATAATGGGAGTTTCCCACACACAAGAAGGAGGGGCTTAGCCCTAGAGCATTGGTAAAAATTAAATAATTTTCATCACGACAAATTATTTTTCCAACAGTTACATCGTTTCATCAAAAGGTTATACAGATTTGGGGATTTGGGGCATATAGTTATTTCCTAGAATGGTTATCGCTTCAGTTATTATAAAAGTGAAACAAAGGGAAAGGGACCCATTAACCCTTGTTTACCAATTAAGAAAAATAAGTCTCTCAAACATTTAAAATAGGATATTTTTTTCAATTTTTATGGGATTTAGGATATATAATGTTTTTTAATTTTCAAAGATGTTTAAGGGTGTACAAAGGGAAAATCTTCCCCATTGGAGTCACCAAAAATTATCAGTGAAATAACTTGTTACAGATATATTATTGTTTTCCACCAATGGTCACAGGGATAAACCCATCCTTCTCAGGTATGGGGAAGCTCCCATTTATTGAATGTAATATAGTTAAAATTATGGGGTAGTTTTTTAGGCTAGGGATCACATAGGAATACTTCACTAAACCTATGGCAAAAGTGCTTGTACAATGTACAAGGTGGAATTTACTTTAAAGAGAGGTAAAGAGGAGATTGGGAAATAAAAAGAGGTGGTTAATGTTGTGAGTAGACTTACATATTTAATACACATTAGCCAGAGTATGTCCACATTAAATAGGAAGAAATGAACTATGTAAGCAATAGTAAGACTAATAAATTAGAGACACAAAGTTATCCAGAATTAATAAATGAAAGACACAAAGTTCCTTCTTGGTTGTACAAGATTATAATACTTAGAAAGTTGGAAAATTAAGAGGATGGATAAAAATAGATAAGGAGATAGAAGAAATGCATCTTTATTACTTGTAGTAGTAAAGATAAAAAGGCCAATAACTAACAAAAAGAAACAAATGCTAGCCCTTTAGAATTGAGAATCCATGGTAAATTTTAAGACCCCTTACCAAAATCCAACCTATATTTTCTTTAGCGAATTATAAAAAATGGATTTTGTGTTGATGGAGAATATGGGAAAAATCTATATAGTGATGAAGGTAAATAATGTATATGAGAAAAGGTGCACTAGAAATAGGTGCAAAGGGGGAGAAATTCAAAAACACAAGTAGCTAACTATATAAATGTCTAGTGGCATGTAACCAAGTGACTGCATATGTAGCCAGACATCTACGCATGCAACCAGTCGTTTGTATGGTTACATACATAGGCGGGTGTCTGTATGACTGTATATGTATCCAGGAATCTACATATGCAACTGGGCATCTAATATTTGACTGGGAGGTTACACATGTAATCAAGAGACTATATATCCAAGTTCTTGGCTGCATATGTAGTCAAACAACTACATATGAAGTCTAGTGGCGCATATGTAGCCAAATGACTGTATATATAACCAAGTGACTCCATATGCAACCACTCAGTTGTATATATAGCCAAACAACTGCAAAGTTTCATGTGCATCCTTCTTGCATATAACCAGGCGGGTGTGTTTGTGGCTGCCTGGTTACCGGTAGCCATCCATGTTTATCTAGCCACCTAATTCCATGAACTATTTACCGTCATGTGCCTTTCCCCCTCCCTCACTTATATATATCCTTGGGCCCTCATTCATTCTCACATTTTCCCTCACTTTCTCCTCCAACTCCAAGCTTTAATCAAATCAAGCTCTAGGCTCATATAGCTATCAATGTTTCAAATCAAGATTTAGGATTCATGCTCATACAACTATCCATTCATTGAATCAGGATCCAAAGTACAAATTGCACACATCTACATCTATAATCCAAAAATGGCATGCCATTCGACATCCTCTTAGACTCGGTCTCGGGATAAACCCAAACTTCAATAGAAAAAACTTATGTGCCCAAAAATTTCCACATTTCTCAAACTAAAGGGCGCATTCAATGACTAGGTAGATAAAAAAAAATCAAGGGATAATTTACATGCCATAATATCAGACTAATACATGTTTACTATAATTTATTTTATCCATTTTTGACGAATCCACCTATATATTCACAGTCAAACTACCATTACAAGAATTTTCTTTTGGGACACCTGTAGAAGATATCCATCACCTAACAGGGCTTCCATACCCAAATGTTAACCTCATGAAAAAAAAATCCATACTCTCAGACTCAAATAAAAAGTATCTAGAGTCCCACTTCAGCATACAAGTTGAAGGTAATAAACTATTTTTTACATTTTTTTTCTTTTATCATCATAATAAGCTAATAAAACAATTTTATCTTTTCTCAATGTGTGGGTATTGCTAAAAAATCTAAATTAAGAAGGGGGTATCTTTGCAAGATGTTTAACGCACATTTTTTTAGGACATGATTGAATTTTTTCAGGATAAGATAGTCTTGCAGGGTAGACAATATGACATACTATATTGGGATCTTGTCTACATCCTCTTTTTCATAAGTTTCCAACAATTTTATTAGTGTTAAAATATATCCAATAGGATATGACATGATTTGACATATATTATTTGAAATGAGGCTGCAACATTGTCATGTTGTAGTTATATAATTGCATTATATTATGAATCCTTTCTTGATTTAAACTCACAAAATGCTAATATTCAAACTTCACTTGATGAAAAAATGAGATTGAATTGTCTTTCAAATGATGAGCAAGAGGTAAGTTTAAAGTTTTAATTATTGCAAAATATTTTCATGTATTTATTTGGAAAATAAAGCTAATTTTCAATTTTCTTTTAGAATAAATCAATTGCATTACATGCAAGAAGAAAAACTGCAATAAGAGGTCATCAACCTCTCAAGGATTCTACAGATTCATACATTGAAGTACAAGTATCTCCAACTCCTTCAGTTTTGAGACAAAAATGCATGAGGATTTCTATTACACCCACTTTGTTAGAGTAGGTATTTACCTTAGCTCATGTTCACCTAGGTACATTATTTACCTTTATTGTATTTATCCTCACCCTCTTATGTGTGTGGATATTTCTTTTTATTTATTTACATATTATGGGGATACTATCTAGTTATTAGGTATAGTTCTTTCCTTGATTTATGGTATTGACTAGATCCTTGATGTCTAGTTCTTTCCTAAATCTATGGTCTTAACTAGTTCTTTGATGACTAGTTCTTTCCTTGATTTATGGTTTGATCTACGACCTTGACTTGTTCTTAGATCGTTATTCCTTGCCTATATAAGCAAGGCTCATTCTCATTATATTTCATTTGAGTTCCCTAATAATATATGATATTGCTGCTCATTTTTTTGCAAAGGTTTATGTAAAGTTATTCTCGTGAATCACTTTCATCTTATTGATCATGGTGTTTGATTAGCATCTAAGTTCTTGGCTTGGTATGATCTGATTATCGTTCCTTTTATGGTATCAGAGCAGGAGATTGTTGTTGACATCCAGTTGTAAGTTTCAGTTTGCAAATAATTTTTTTTTTTATTCATATATTCAGGATTTGTCCATATTTTGTTGTTGTGTATATTTTTTATGCAAAATAGAGCCTTTTATTGGATCCAGAAGGTGGGGAAAACCCTAAGATTGACTGTAAACTCGACCATTTCTGGAGGCATCCATTTTTTTTTTAGTTTTTTTGTTGTTACAGAGAAACACATTGGTTTATCTCGGGATTCATGCCAGCGAGGAAGAAAACCCAAAAAATCATTTTTTAGGTTTTTTGGTTTTTTTGAAATCTGAATTGGGTTTTTTTTCTTCTGTGGTGCATCATTCTCGGTTGGCGTGCAACAGACAGTTTCTAGAAAGATGTTTCTTTCTTTGTTTGGTAGGGGTCCATGGGCTGTTGTGCACGGTTTTCTATTTCAGGAAAATCCGCAGACTTCTATTTTAGGCAACAAAGGTCATTTTTGACATAGTCCAGAAATAGCTAGTTTTACCATAAGCAATTAGATGTGACTTTTTCGAAAACCAACGTCACGCCCAAGAATAGTAAGTGCAGCATACACCCATTAAAATCCTTAGCCCTTAGTCATATGGTATGGTCGTATGAGGGAAATCCAGCCCCCTTTCATTTTATTTGTGTGGTGAAGACAAGAGCATGTTATTTTGTTTTAGTGGCAACTAAAATAAATAGCAAAGCATAAACTTGTAAAGTTTGTATCTTTTGATCGATAACTCGAATTTGAGTGTTTTTTTTTGCAAAAGTGCTTGTTTTTTCATGCTCTTTCCATTGGAAATATTTATTTTGAGAATCTCGCTATAATTATAAAGTTTCATATTGTAACATGCACTCATTATAAAGTGCCAAAATATGGCGGGTTCTTATTGCGTTGCTTGGGGGTCTTGTTGCATTGTTTGGTTCTTGCATTTCTTTTGGTGATTTTTTTAGAATGATGTCTACTTTTGCATTAGATAATGTTGAGCCATTAACACTACATAATTACCACACATGGAAACCAAGAATGGAAATAATAATTAAGCGAAAAGGATTATGTGCTTTAACTTCTTCATAACAACTAGTGTTCACTAGAGAATATGAGAAATTTCAGTACCAGTGGAAATTTGATGAGTGTATGGGTTTGATAGGAACTTATGTAACTAATAGTCTTTTGTTTCATTTAGAAATATGTGACTCTCCTTTCAAAATATGGGAGAAATTAGAAGATTTATTTGATAAGGTGGATCATATGAGAGCCATGCAACTTGAAATTGAGATCACCTCTCTTAATCTTGAAAATTTTCCAACAATTATAAACTATCTTACCAAGTTCAAGCATTTGTTGACATAGTTGAAGGGGAGTGGAAGAGATAAGAAAGATGAAGAGTGTATTTACTTGATTATATCCAAGTTGAGAGGACCATTCCAAATTTTTGCTTCTACATTTTTCTCTAGCATGGATGTCTTAGGTGACACATTCAATATGCCTAACTTAGAAATATTTTGTGAAAGAATTACTAGGGAAGAATCCAAATTGTCTAACCTTGAGTCTTCCACCTCTCAAAATGCATTAGTTACATCTAATCCTAAGGGTAAGGGAAAACTAAAACAGTAAAACCAAATCCACCCCTTCTCCATCTCAAAATGCTCCTAAACCCAAAGAAAACAACTCTAAACCCAAGGAGTCTTCTAAATCCATGAATAAGTCTAGCCATTCATTTTCTTTTTGTGGGGGTAGTGGTCATGAAGAAAATAGGTGTTATAAGTGAATGCAAGCCTTAGAGGATGCAGTTAAGAAATAAAAAATTTCTATCTCCACTCCACCTCCTTCTAATCAGCATGGACAAAGCACTTAATTTTTTTGGGAGATCTCAGTCACCACTTGCAAACAGTTGGGTTATAGATTTTGGTGCTTCTCATCACATGAATTCTTCCAAGGAGTCTTTTGTTTCTCTAGGTTTGAGTTCTACTTTCAAATTTTGAGGTTGGAGATTCTTCCTTTCTTTTTGTTAAAGGAAAAGGTGATATACAACTTGATGGTGGAAATATCCAAGATGCACTATATGTTTCTAACATCACTACAAATATGCTTTCTGTATATCAAATTTGTCAGTCTGATTAAGGGAAAATTGTGACTTTTACACCACATGGGGCAGAAATACGAATTTTGTTGGAGCCTCATTCACTTGTTACTCAAGTTATTTTTGATAATAGTTCTAGACTATATAACTTTGAGGGTTTTGATGACACTTCCTCGATAGGGACATGATTAGTTTCTCATATAGATTCAAAGAGTAAGCTTTGACATGAAATATTTTGACATCTCAATTACATATATTTGAAAGAGTTGAAACTCCTGGTATGGTAGATGGTCTTCTTAGAGTTTCTTGTCTTGAGAGAGTTTGTCATGGTTGTGCATTAAGGAAACAACACCAAGACCCTTTTCCTAATAATTTTTCTAAGAGAGCTTCTTCACCACTTGAGCTTGTGCATAGTGACTTGATGGTTTTTCCTACCCCCTCTTTAAATGGAGCTAAGTATGAACTTACCTTTATTGATAATTACTCGAGGCGTACTTGGGTTTATTTTCTCAAGTACAAAAGTGATGGTTTTTCACACTTCAAATTCTTCAAGGCTTTGGTCGAGAAACAATCTTCTAGTTGTATAAAGAACCTTCACACTAATAATAGGGGGAGTACTTCACCAATGAGTTTTCTAATTTTTTGGCAACTCAAGGAATTATTCACCAACATTATATTTCTCATACTTCACAACATAATGGCTTAGCAAAATAGAAGAATAGAAATTTGAAGTAAATGACTAATCGTATGATGCATTATAGAGATTTACCACCTATTCATTGGGTAGAAGCAATTAATTGTGCTAACTACATTCAAAATTACACACCATACATAGCACTTGAACATTTGACTCTAGAGGAATCTTGGTCCAACACTAACCCATATGTCTCAATTTTTCAAGTCTTTGGGAGCCATGCTTGGGCCTTTGTGCCAAAGAAGAAAAGGAAAGCTTTGGATAAGAAGAGAAAACCCTTGATTTTTGTAGGGTATTACGAGGACATGAGAGATTATCAAATTTTAGATCCTGATACTCATGACGTTCTTTTTCAAACACATGTTCAGTTTGATGAGCACTTCACTCCTAATGATTCTTCATCTTCTTCCATGCCTCATTCTTCATCTCATCTTGAGGATCCTTTCTTTGAGGAGGTTTATGAGGAGGTTATAGATGTCGTTGAGGATCATATTCCCACTGATGTTGTCACTATGACTATATGGGCTCGTACTATAGTTTCTGAGGTAGCACCTTTCATACAGGATCTTCCACCCACTAGGCATCATCACACACATTCTACAGGTTCCAGAATTTTTTTTCAAAAAGTTTATGAGGATCCACAGTCCTTTTCAAAGGCTAATGGGATACAAGAATGGGATGATGCGATGATAGCTGAGTATTCTTATTTGATGAAGAATCATACTTGGGATTTAGTATCTCTTCCTAAAGGAAGAAATATGGTTAGGTCTAAGTGGGTATACTAAACCACATACAAAGTTGATGGGTCCATTGCCAAGTATAAGGCTCGTATTGTTGCAAAGGGTTTTTCACAAGTTGAAGGTATTGATTACTTCAAGACTTTTGAACCCATTTTTAAGATGGATTATGTATGCCTTGTACTTGCTATTGTTGCATCACAGGGGTGGCCTGTATACCAGATGGACGTGAAGAGTTCCTTTTTATGTAGAGATTTACAAGAGGAAATATACATAGAGCAACCGGTTGGATTTGTTCAAGATTCTTCTCTTGTTTGTAGGCTTCGAAGGTCTCTCTACGGTCTTAAACAAGCCCCTTAGAATTGGTATGAGAAGATGGATTCTTTTCTTCTATCTACTAGTTTTATTCATTGCCACTCTAATCATACAATGTATCTCCAACATGTTGGTGAGGATATTGTGATACTTGTCTTGTATGTTGATGATATGTTACTTACTAGCAACTCTTCTTCCCACATTAAGACTATTCAGAGGGCTCTTTCTACACAGTTTGACATGACAGATCTTGGGTTATTGTATTATTTCCTTGGATTACATATTTCTCAAAAAAATGCAGGGATTCATTTGAGTTAGAAAAAGTATACCTATGATCTTATTTAGTGCTTTGGTATGGCTGATTGCAAGCCAAATCCATCTCATTTTCAGTCTGGGGTTACTCTTACTTCCACATGTACCACACCACTTTGTGAACCTACATTGTATTGGGACTTGGTTGGGATTCTCATGTACTTGACCCATACTCGCTCTGATCTTTCATTTACATTAGGGATTGTGTATTAGTTTTCACATTCTCCTCATAGTATTCACTAGCAAGCTGCTAAAAGGATTTTGCGTTATTTCGAGGGCACTTCTAGCTTTGGCCTAGACTACACTAGGGGTTCTACTCAGTTGGTTGGGTATACATATTCAGATTGGGCAGGTTCTATTGATGATAGGTGTTCCACTTCTGGCTATCTTTTTTATCTTGGTTCTTCTCCAGTTACTTGTGCATGCAAAAAGTAATAGGCTATTGCACTTTCATATTCAGAGGTAGAGTACATGGAAGAAATTACAGTGATTCAGTAGATTCTTTGGCTTTGAAATTTATTGACAAAGTTTGGATTCCCACAGGATTCACTGATTATACTTTGGTGTGACAACCAAATTGAAAATCACATTTCTTACAACCCAGTTGAGCCACCAGTGGACCAAGCATATTGAGATACACATCCACTTCATTTGTCAGCACATTCATGATGGAGTTCTTTGCTTGGAGTATGTTTTGACTCAGTAGTAGGTTACAGACATCTTTACGAAGCCATTTCCATTACCTCACTACCTTGATTTACGTGGAATTCTTAGGGTTTCAGAATTTTTTCTTGGGGGGGTTTCGTGAGAACATCTTCTTTCTTCTTCTTTCTCTTTCCTTTTAGCAGGATTATTTTCTTATTTTGGTTTGATATTTCTTCATGGATATGTTGTACGTGAGTACCTCATCAAGCTTAGTTTTGGAGACCCATATTTTGGACTTGCCACTTTTATTTTGGCCCCTAGCTTCACTTGAGGGGGGTTTTAGAGTAGGTATTTACCTTAGCTCATGTTCACCTAGGTACTTTATTTACCTTTATTGTATTTATCCTCACCCACTTATGTGTATGGATATTTCTTTTTAGTTATTTAGATATTAGGGGGATATTATCTAATTGTTATGTATAGTTATTTCCTTGATCACTGGTATTGACTAGATCCTTAATGTCTAGTTCTTTTCTAAATCTATGGTCTTGACTAGTTCTTTGATGACTAGTTCTTTCCTTGATTTATGGTTTGATCTACGACCTTGACTGGTTCTTAGATTGTTATTCCTTGCCTATATAAGCAAGGCTCATTCTCATTGTAATTCATTAAGTTCCATAATAATATATGTAGACACCCCAATTTCACATCTTTCCTAAATCAATTAATTCCCCTTCCTCATTTTCCACAAAAATACACTTCGAATTAATTAAATATAATTTGATTAATTATCCATTTCAAAATTTAAAAAATAACCCAATCCTCACCACATGTCATTATTCTCCATGTTTTTCTACTATTGAATTAAAAATTCAAATTCAAATCCTCACCCACCTTTCGTGGTCCCCACTCACCTAAAATTCTCCACTTATGAATTAAAAATATAATTCTAATCCTCACCCATTCTTTGTGGCCCCCACTCACCTAATCTTGCCCACATTTTCAAACCACTCACTTAATCTTGCCCACATTTTCAAACCTTGATTACTTAAATTAATCTAAGCTAATCACTCCCTCGGGCTATAAATACAACCTTACCCCTCCCCTCTAAACACACGGAGAATAAACTTGAATTCCATATCTAAGTTCTTGCATCCTTTGAGAAAATAACATCCTTTTGCCTCGTCCTAATGCCCAAATAGCCTCAAAATATTTTTTCCTATCTGGTGCAAAGTCAGAGGATCATTGTTGCAAGAAGGCCTTGCTCCGTCTTAAAGAAAAGCACCTACATATCACAAAAATTAGGGCTCAATCCAAGTTTCCTAGCCCATTCCGAGGTTTGCTATGAAACACAAAGGAAGAGGTATGATTATTGGTATTTTACTTCCTTGTTAGTAGTGTATTTTTCTTAGTACATTCTCGCATGCCCGGTGTTACTTTGATTGTACCGTTAATTTCCCACAGGACGGGGGGGGTCGGAGGTAAGGCAAACGGCCGGGTGAGGGGTGGGGAGCCTGCGCCGACAATACCCCACAGTTCTTATCCCCACCTCCTCTCCACCTCCCGCGCCCCCGATGTGCCCTCCTTACCCTGCTCCCCCCCGTGTAGGCGAGACACGTCCACCCCTTCGCTACGCCCCTGGAACCACTTCCTGCAGACCCTCTGCCCGGACCGCCCTACCACGAATCACAGTAGCGCAGTTACCCATCCGTAGCTACACCCAAGGCGTCATTACTAAATTACCATTGTCGCCTGCCCTTATGCTTCTCAATCCCTCCACGGCGCTCCGTTCTCCTCCATCCACACTTTTTTAAACCTCCTACCAACCTACAGTCGACACCTACAGCAGGCTATCTTTCCCATTGATTCCCCCTGCACTTCCCTAGCTCGATCCCACCGCACGAAGATCTGCTCCCTATTATTCTCAAACGACACCATGCCCCTCCGCGATAAGGCAGTTCAGTTCTTACTCTACTCCCATCTTAAACACCTTCCCTACTTTCTCCGCTTCCCAAGTGTCACTCCTCTCTTGACTTCCTCCCTGGTTCCGAACCACCCACCCCTCTCGCCTGCCTCCCCTACCTGGCCGGGAGTCCCCGCCCCCCCCAAGGCACCGGCGGATCCGTCCCTCTACTCCCATCACCGCTCTTCCTTCTCTTACCTTCGTCGGGGCCATGGTTCATATCAAGTAGCACAAACCCCCCTCCCCACCCAGTCTTTCCGTCTACCCATACTTGTCTGCCCCCTTTCTGTACGGCTACCTAGTTGGAGGGGTGGTCTTTACGCCACCGGTCCATGTATTTTACACCTGTTATCTCGCGCTGTGTTATCTGCAATTCTGCCACAATAAACCCTCTGCTAAAGCTCATCTGCTTTGATCTCCCTGGTGCTGGTGTTTAGTTCATAGTTTTAATTTTTTTAGTCACTGATACATTTGGAGAAAAACACATGAACTAGCATTAGTTTATCCTGTACTTCATGGGACAACCAATTCAGAAAAGTATTCTTTATTTACTTTGCTAAAATAAATTACTTTGTCGGAAAGCATCATTTTTCTTTCTTTTATTTTTTAATCAATAATTTTGGATCCTAACTCTTTATATGTGTATTGTTCTTTTTTAACCTTTTCTATCAAAATTTTAGATCATCAAGCTGAAGTATAGACGAGAAGTCGAAGTTAGGGAAAATAAAAAAATAGCTCCCGAATGTTTTTCTTCAGTTTAAAATTTTCATGAGAGTCCACCGAGCCCATCTTCTGGAAGCCCTAAACTTTTGTCACGAACTCGGAATAATGACTTCATTTTTTGAACGGAAAGGTATAGAAAATATCTCTTGCAAGAAAAAATAATTTTTAGATTCGAACCTTACAGAAAAATTTTGGTTTTCATGTCTTCTTACCACTGTCTTTTTTGAACACAAAAAAAGTAAAAAATTATAGGTTGGTGAATTGTAATTTGTAATGTTATTTTTCATGTAACAAACTCACATGTAGGCTCTCCAGGCCAACTAATTGCTCACCTCGCTATAGCCCAAAAAATGACAAAATTTTTTCTCACACTGGCTGAGAGGAGAGAACCATAGTCACCCTAAAGCACTTACCCCTCACCACATCCACAACAGAAACGGATACCACCATTCCACCCCAAAATGCACCCCCCCTTCCACCGCACAAGACATACTCCACCAGCACATTTATTTTCCCCCCCCCCCCCTCGCCCACCGTTCGCCGGCCCTCCCTTTCTTTCAGTGCACCACCCCCCCCCACTCTGTGTTCTTCTCCACCACTCTTCACTCCCTTCCCTCCCCACCTCCCCTTCGCGCTCCCACCCTTATCTCCCCCCCTTTTCCCCCTCCCCTCCCCCCGCCTCCCCCGTCTCCCCTTTGCGCCCTCCTATTGCTCCCCTATCCACCTTCCCCCTCTTCCTCGTCTCCCATTTCTTCCCAACCCCCTCCCTCCTGCCTCGTACATCGTCTCCCACCCCCACCACCATCCCAATCCTCCCCGGTTCAGGCGCCACCTCAGACCCTATTTCTCACGTAAACCACCCCCATGGGTTTAAATGTTCTTCAGCTCGACTTTGAGTGCGTCTAATCTCATGCCCCGATCCGTCCTTTTTTTTCTGTTTTTTGCCATTTTTCCTTTCGTATCCTCCCCCCTTCTTCGTAGTTTCCCCGCACCGGGTGTACGGTGTTGTCGACCGTGGGTCGCTATGCCCGGGGATGGCCAGTAGTGGCCACACGTAGGCTTTGCTTGGGAGCTCTGCCTAGGTGGTGTCAAGCAACAGATTTTTTGGCAACCAACTTTTTTTTTGTTTTTTTTTTGTTCGCAATGGGTGGTTGGGTGGCCTGGCCGTGGGTTTACAGGACTTTGTCTTTGACACCGATTTTTCATAAACACACGGTTTGGCGTGTTTGGGGGTGTTTGGTGATTCACCCTAAGTTGTACTGTATTTGTAGGCCGGAGATTTGGCATGGTGTGTGGTAAGACTCCGAGAACTGGGCAGTCAAACCGCGTACGCCCCCCCGTATTTTTCTTTTCAGTTCGTCGCCAACTTTTACCCCGTGGGGAACGGCATCCGAAGCCCCTGAATCCGCCCTAAAGTCATTTGGAACCCCGCCGGTCTAAGCGAAGATGTTGTGGCCCGTGCGGGCCAAGTGTTTTCTTTTGCGTGTTGTCGCCCATACTTCCCCCATCTCTTTCTTTACATTCAACTTGAGTCTGACGCTCCTTAGCTATCATTCCCCCCCCCCCCCCGTACGGCCCTCTTTTCCTTTTTTCAACTAACCTCTTATTCCTCCTCTTTTTTCTTGTCGCCCCGGTGTTGGCATCTATGTAGCCAACTCGCTTCGGTCTGACGAATTGGGTGCCTTTGTTTTTTATTGTCTCCCCCCCTTGGGTTTGGTTGGGGGTTTGGTTAGCCCCGGTCCATGAACACCACAGGACCGTGTGCACGATTGGTTTTTGTTGCCTTTCAATTTTTCTCTTCTTTCCTATATACTTCTTTTTTCTCTAGCCTTACATCCGTGTCCTCCGTCTATCCCATTTGTGTCGGTTGTTCTGTTGGATGTTTTTGACAGAAGTTGTCGTTGGTTCGGTATTTTTTTTTTGGGATGCGGGGTCACCTACTGGTTTGTGTCATTTGTGTCCTATATCATTCTTTTTTTCTCCTGGCCCATTCCCCCTTTCCACCACATACCCCCGTCCCCGTGTTCTGAAAAGACGACGCCCCGTTCTAGGTTATGCCAGGTACTTTCTGAAACATACTGCTAGGGTTTTGGCTTGGAATCTGGAGTTGGGCTCTACGGGGTGGGTGCTTTCTCGCTGGTGTTTCTATCGTGTTTTTTGGGGGGGCAGTGAGGAATTTCGTTTTGGGGTGTGGTGATTGAGGTGTTGGTGGGCTTGGCGACCAGTTTGAGGTGAACCAGGGTTTTTTAGTTATCCATCTTCGACGATTGTGGTTATGTCAGGCCCCTTTCCCACATTTTTGTTTGGTTTATGCCGTTTATTCGTAAGAGGCCCTCCCCCGCCCAATTTTTTAGGATTCTCCACATTTTTCGGTTGTTTTGTGTTTGGTTGGGGGTTTGTGTGTGGGGGTTTTTGGTTTGGGTTTTTGGGTGGTTGGTGTGTTTGTTGTTGTTTTGTGGGTGTTTTTTTTTTTTTTTTTTTTTTGTTTTTTTGGGTTTTGTTTGGTTTGTTGTTTGTTGGTTGTTTGTTGGGGTTTTTTGTGGTGTTTGTGTGTTTTTTTTGCTGTTTTTTTTTTTTGTGGTCTTTTTTTTTTTTTTTTTTTTTTTTTTGTTGTTTTTTTGGTTTGTTGGGGGGTTTTTTTTTTTTTGGGTTTTCGGCCGGACTGCTTGTGTTAGGTTTGGTTTGGTTCTATTCGCATTATACCCTAGTTCTGTATATTCATTGTATGGTCTCTCTTTGTTTTTTGGTTTTTTTTTTTTTTTTTTTTTGTGTTTGTGGGTGGAGTAGGGATTTAGATTGATTAAAGCTTACTGGCTGTTATGCACCCTTTGTCCAAAATGATGTGATACGTATTAGATCACTTTTGCTTTCCCATGGGTATGCACGATGTGTGGTTCTTGTTGCTTTCTTTCCCCTGTGTCGAGGTGGGGGTGGCGGAGTTTAGGAAAAGGTTACCCCCCTTGGCTCCCCCGTGGTTTGTGTGGTGGGGGGGTGGGTCACAATTTTTTTGGTCTTTTGTTGGTTTCGTACCGAGTGGTTGATTCAGGGATTCGCGTGTGGTGGAGTTTGGGGGGGGTCGGTCTATGATTCGGTTTGATTGTGGTGCTGGTAGTTTGCTTCGGTTCTTTTGCAAACGATTGTGTTGTGTGTGGTGTTGTGGAGTTTGGGTGGGGGATTTTTACTTCTTGATGTTTTTTTTTTGTTTGGTGTTTTGTGGTGCTTTTCCCGGCTCCCTGTTTGTGGGTGGTTGTTTGTGTTGTGTTGGTTTTTTTTTTTTTTTTTATAGTTGTTTTGTTTTGTGTTGTTGTATGGCTGCTTTTCTGCCCCCCACTCTCGCCTTCGAGTGCTTTGAACCTCACCCCAACCACGATCCCGTGTTCCCTACCCTTTATTTGCGGATTCACTCCTAATGCGTTTGGTAACCCTGTCCCGGCCTATTGTCCACCCAAATTATATTTACAAACTTTCCCTACAACCAATAGTCCCCACCTGCGACTGTCCACTTGCTAGACCCCCCACTAAAAAAGTGACGCGCTCAGTGTAGTCCTTTTTTACCTGAGGCAGGGTGTGTGAGAAGAGGTTGAGGTCGATTTATTCCAAGTTGGACAGTAGCAACAAGGGTCCCTCTGTATAGGTAATCCTTGTATCATTAATGGTTTGTTGTGCGGACTTCCGAACAGTAGGCGTGTTAATTGTGTGTCCATCCCCCAACCAGGCTTCAAAGATTAGATTTGATGGAGGTGTGATGTTGCTTTGGGCTATTCTTACCCTCTTGGACTATTTTCTATGCCGTACGAGACACAGTTGGCCTGCATTGCACGAGTTCTTTTGAGAATCGGTTATGTTGGGCCTAATTACAGTCTATGCTTATGTGATTTTTATATTCACTCCCCTTCCTCTTCATTTCCATGGTAATTTAGCTGCTTTTTTTCTTATCGTTGATCATCGAGCGGCCTATGCGCGTGTCACTCCTGCTACTCTTCACTTTTTTTCTTCTACCAATTGTCCATTTAACACCTGCCGAAGAATTCTCGGGCATAGTACAGTCCTTTGGTTTACAATCTTCCAGGGCCCTTATTTCATCGTTTATCAAGGAGAAACTATCCACCATGCATCCCGCCATCCACCTTCCAAACCTTTTCGACTAAAACCCTTACTTCATGGACGTGGTGATTTCACTCCCAAAACAGGAAAGTAAGACATTGGTCGAATCTCCTCCAGTGCTCTACGGATTACCCCATACCACATTTTTTCCCCTACAAATGCGCGTCTTACTCACGTGACTAGGGTATATTTCATGCGCCTCTTCTTGGAGTAATAAGAGTGGCACCACCATTTTATAGCATTACTTGTCCTGATTGCATGAAACAATGATCAGTCCGAAGAAGTTCCCTTATAAAGCCAACCCAATTGCATCTAATCTTCTTTTTTGTTTGAAAACAAAATAGTTTAGCATTGTTTATCCATAAAACTTTGCTGATATCAATGTGTTCATTGGAAAAGTTCAGGCCCTAGTGTGTTTCCACCCCACCCAACTTAGGTCTGACCAATTCAATACCTAACGGCGAAACACATCCAAACAATCCAATAACAAAAACAAAAAATTCAAACACCATTGCATTAGCTGCCTCCCTCCAAAAATACATCTGTCATAAGCTTATTTTGGCTATCTCCAATTGGTATGATGACTAGATTCATCCCCATATTGTCAATTTCAAAAACAGCCTTTATAGCTTATTTCCCATCTATATCAAAACTAATAGTGGGTGACTTGTTTGCGTTCACTCATCAGTCTATTGCATCCTCGCGTTTATCCAAATCATAGCCAGCACAAGTCCTTTCCATAACTAAATTTTGAGTTATATCCCAACAAATATCGCGAGTGACCTATTACGTTACTTCCCCATCAATAGCAGCGCTTGTTTTAAAGCCAAATCTAACCACGTGCCAACAAAAATCCTCTCTAAATAATAGTCTCGCGTTACATCATAGCATATTGAGATAACTTGTTGAGTAATTCCTATCAGTCTCACGAGCTATTCGCGAAAATCCACGTAATTGAATTTGTCTTTCCTGACACGTTCAACTTCCTACCCAATTTCCGCTTATCCCAAACACATTTCATCATGGTATTCACTCGCAGTCACAATCTGAAACTGATGATGAAGAAGTCCCCACCAGAACTCACCAACAAGACCAACTGCAAAAGTAATGGGTGATCGAAACACACCCCCAAAATGAATATCTATTATGCATCTAGCCATGGGGAAACAACCTACCTAACCCTTCGGGACGGATAAATGAACCAACTCATCGATAAATGGTGAATCAAGTTAACAACGAAATACCCACAAACAACGTCCCAAATGTTCTTTGGCTTCAAGAATTATTCCCTACACATCCACGCACTTAACAAATAAACTTGAGGAACGGGAAGCAACGACAGAGCTGAAAGATTAAAAGACCTCCACTCTAGATTCTATAGTCACGGCAGGTTTGATCAAACCCATCCCTACTTCTCCATTCCCAACAAGAATGAAATTATGAAAGACACCCTTCAAGGACTGCAAAAAAAATCCCTAAAACACTTTCACTTGAAGAATGTGTCCTTATCCATTTGATACAGGATATCACGATTTACCCATTCCCACCATCCTTTGACGCCCTAGTTTGATTAAATACAAAAAGCACAAGCGACCCCAATGAACACAGGTCCCGGCATTTTCATGAATGTCAGGAGGAAGTTACCCTTCGCGCACGTACCTTTCCGAGTATTCCCTAAGTTTAGGAGGACAAGCTTAGACTAGTTGTTCCATCTACCAAAGGGGCGGTATGAACATCTTGCAGGAATTATGGAGAGCAAATTTGTCAAACCTTTTTACTATAAAATAGAATCAGAGATAATAAAACATGCTTGATCTCTGACTGGACCTATGCAAAGGCCAAATGAAATTATTTTTCCTCCTTTTTACAACGATGGGCAGAGAGTGGCAAGCTTGATTTCCCTGCTCAGTACCGAGAGGGATAATAGTTAGCATTTTTGCCCTAATCTCAATTGAAGCAATTATCATTCCACATGCACAATTCATGGTCAACAGTGTCTAATACTTTCATCAAGCGGGGACACAAATCGAACCAATCCCTCATTTCAAGGGCTTACTTCAAGAAACAATGTTAAACATCCTCGACAAGAACAAACTCTAAATTCTTTTAACTGAATTGAAAACTTATGTCAACGATGGCATTTACCACCATGTCAGAAATGTCCAAAAACATCCCCACACACCCGTTTAAAATATAAACCCACCATAGTATCCCTGAAAGGAAGTTCTTCTAGGGATCCATGAAGAATTTCACTCCTCTCAGAGAAAGAATCTATGTCTTACGTCATTTAGAACATGTTAATACTATGATACAATCCATTGTCAGACAATTCGAAGAAGGACAACCAAACCAAATGTATAAAGACAATGAATATTGTGAGTTACAATCCATACACAGGGACTCAAAAGCAAGATGCCTGTAAACTCGCCATTACCGTCCCCGACAGATTGAACGGTGGAGACATAGAAGTTGAAAATCTTATGAGACAAAAAAAACACCTAATGAAAAAACTCCACATTGTTCAAAAATCCGTTACCTTAACAATGATTAACAATTCAACAGATAAGGGTCAAGCCATACGTCATGTCGAGTAGGACTCAGCATCTTGACCATTAGATTATGACCACAGGACTTAGTGGCCCAACTATAAGATCAGTTTTTTTGAATGACTGTTGCGATCACCCCGACAGAAAAATGTGGGTTCCTACAACAAAAAAATAGCACGTCATCACAGCATCACTCTCCTCTCACCATTCAATTTCGCCACCAAGTCTCTCAATAAACCTACGCGTCATAATAGTGTCAAACAATTAGAGAAGACGCTGCACAAATTCATTCATAGAAATACTATTCTTCTCCTGCCCTACAACGAAGCTTATGCAAAACATTGACATTGAATCTCATTCCCTAGGACATCCATTCAAACAATTACGGATTAAGGACACATCTTACGGTCCCCAACTATTTGATTGGGGTCCCGCTGACCTACTTAATCCCACCCTCGATCCTAATCTATGTATTAAAGTTCGAAGTTATTTAACTCATCGTCCAACGAGCGCGGTCTTACTGAAATGGATCGGCATTAAATATTTGTTTCCCTGAAACTTTTCGTTGTCTAGGTCACTGACATATTTAAAAACAAGATACATAACCATTCAGGCGTATGATAATATGCGAAAGAAAATCTGAAGCACCCATCACGTGCCTCTCCAAGTTGGACCAATCACCGTAGACACGGTCTGTCGTGGTGATGTCGGAAGTGGCATAAACTTCTTGTCAATCGACCATGGGATTCAGGCCTGAAGGCCATCCCATCAACCTTCCCCCAAGGCATTTGAAGTTCCTTATTTGGACAAGGCATGTACATTATATGAGATTCCCCCCAACGAAGGATGGTATCGACATGATAATATTGCAATCAACAGATAACTATGCTCACCTCGTATTAATCCCTATAAAACAGCATTGATCCTAAGACACTCCTTAGTAATAATCTGAAACCATCATCTATAACCACACACATTTTCCAATCCATTTCATCATCCGGTAGTCAAACCACCTTCCACCAGTCCTCCTCCCACAAATCCACATTCTCTTCCACTAATCAAGCTCTTATTAACAGTTAGAACATTATTTCTGTCCACCACAACATCTTCTTCTTAACCTACGCCATCTTCTTCATCCAACCACACCGCCTCTATTAACGTACCCCTCCTGTGGAATACCAAAACTTATCCTTTAAATCCCCCCACTTTTTTCTTATAACCCCATTCTCTTCATCTTTAAGACTACCCAAACAAATCCCCCACTGAAGGTTATTATTGGTCCCCACTCACACATTTCAATCATGACACAGGATGCGATGAATATCATTTCAAAAGATGGTAGAATCGTTTTATATCACTCCATCCCCACATTAAGCTCTGTCAAACCTTCGGTCCACATATGGCATCATCTCACTCTCCAAATGGGTCAGTCATTTAGAAAACAGGGGTTATCTGGACAATAAGCTATTACAAGTTCTTCAAGCTCTTGGTTATAAGTTATGACCTTGCTCCATTGTTCTGCGTCCCCTCAATTTACCAAAGCTAACCCGAATAAGAAAAAACCTGTGATGTAGGGTAAAGGACTGTTCCAATGAAACAAGGTCACAATTTAGAAAGAAATACAACAACATCATGGTAAACGGGGGGTCTAGGTTCAAGGTGTTTGATGTGCTCCTATACTGCCTTTTAAGTGACAATGAGACCACCCAGTTCTGATAATGGACATTGGTCTCCTGTAGTCTTTTTGAGGACCTCGTTGATTGTGAAAACACATCTTCCTTTGAACATTTATCTATCCTGTCATCATTTTTGAGCCTACACATCTGAGTCTCATAGAACATGGCCAACCACATCAGCGGCCATGGGACGGTTCCCACCTGCTGACGCCATAAACGAATTTCTTGGAATCGCACCCCAAATTCTACTTCCGACATAGAAACGGATTTGAGATCCCCATATCAATGAATCAGCCTATTTTGGGACGAGATTAAAATATTCCGATATTCCCCTCAGAAAAATTTGGATCAAAGCGCAAACAAAGGATTTCCCTAGTCAAAACCACTTTTTTTTTTTTCCCCTACCACCCTACCCCCAACCATGTCAACCAACAATTCCAACAAAACCCACCCAAACATGAGGACCCCTACTTTCAAACATAGCATCTTCTTGCACAGGGGGTCCATCTAACTGTTAGAGAAAAGAAAACAAAAGACTAAACAATCTTGGCACCATTGAGAAGCCAAAACTTTTACAACTTGGATTAGTTGCCTGACCAGAAGCTCGAATTCACAACACTCTTATGGAATTCCCAGTAATCTTTGCCATGGACATATAAGGACATGCCAGGCTAGAACCCATCTCTTGTAAGTATACCCATCTGTGGTTTTACATCAGCTTAAAACCTGTCAAGATCAAAAAACTACGCCCGAAGCAATCCCAGTTGCAAGGCTTGTCAAAGCCGAATCGAGAACTCTGGGAAGCTGAACATTGAACCAACCTATAAGTAGTTGAGCCTGGATACTTAACATAGTTTACCATCTCCAAGAACAACTCCCGGCATCAGAATATACCACAGACTTATGTGACTCAACAAGGCTTGTCTCAAAGATGGACTTCCTTTGCCAAAGTAAGACCTTGATGTGTTTACGGCGGCCATGAAATGCTCTCCTTTAATGGATGGATTCTTGGTTACAATCAAATCCGTATTACTGAAGAGACAACATATAAAAAGGCCTTTACACCCCCGGGGCATTCTTCTGTTCTCAGGTCATGCCTTTTGGCTTTGAAAAATGCCGTGCACTATCAACGGCACTGATTGTCATCGTCCATGACATGGGTTACATGATCTCTAGCGCTTATGTTGCTGCTTATTAGCCCAACTTCCACCCTGAATAGGGCTGCAAAGTGTGGGTGTTTTTGCCAGCTGCCTTTTCGATAGATTACGTGAGTTATAAGGTTGTCTGTAACCCCCCCCCGCAATGTGTGTTTAGTTCCTAGTTTTAATTTTTTATGTACTCGTCATTGTAGAAAACACATGAACTAGCCATTAGTTTATCATCTTTACTGTCATGGGACAACCCAATTCAGAAAAAATGTATTTATTGATGTACTTTGCTAAAAAATGAATTAAACGAACTTTGTCGGAAGAGTTATCATTTTTTTTCTTTTATTTAATCAAATCTCATTGTGAATCTAACTGCGTGTATTTTTATTTTGTTTTATTGTCTTTTTTAACCTTTCTATCAAAATTGTAGCTCCTCAAGTGAAGTATCGAAGTTTAGAAAATAAAAAAAAACTAGCTCCCGGATGTTTTTCTCACGTTTAAAATTTTCATTGAGAGTGCCCCCGTAGCCATCTTCTGGAAGCCATAAATTTTGCTCCCGCACTCGGAATGACTTCATTTTTTTTTTTTAACGGAAAGGTATATAAAAAAATATCTATGCAATAAAAAATATTTTGTGGATTTAGACTACAGAAAAATTTTGCGTTTCTTTCTTTGAACACCTGTACTTGTTTTAACAAAAAATAACAAAATCTATAGTTTTTTTTAATTTTAATTTTAATTTTATTTCAAGTAACAATCCTCACAGTATTGCTCTTTCCTTGACCTTAAAAGTGGATCTTTAGAAATCAGAAACGTGAGCAACTCGGGCTCGAACAACAATTTTTTTTTAATTTTAAATTTTTTGCCTACATTTCAATTTTCCACGACAAAGTTCTACGTAACATTTTCACACTCTTCTTTCATGTTTTTATTTTTTGTAAACTAATCATTATCACTATTTTGCAGTCATGATATTACACTAATTATAACATTTTAAAATTAAAAAAATATATTTCATTGTATCCACGTATGCTACTTTTTTTTACACCTGTCGAGCGATCTAGAAAAATCCAAAAACGGTCACAAAATTTTTAGTTTGTTGTTCTAACCATTACGGATTCCTTAGTTTTGTTTTCCAACTATCATTTTCCAATCATTATTTTCCTTTTGTCCTTATTATTAATTTTGTTTGGTTGTTGGTTGTGTATGCTCTTTTCCTGCGCCTTCGAGTGCTTGGAAAGCAAAACAACCACGATCCACTTTTCTAACATTCATTTGCAGGATAACACTCTAATTAGTTTTGTACAACCATGTCACTGGACTATTGTCAAAAAAAAAAAGAAAAATTACAAAAATACCACCATTCAAAGACAATTGCTGAAACCAAATAAAAAATACGCTCAGTACGTATATTTTATGTTAGGATTTATTTCAAGTTGGAAAGAACCTTGTTTTAATCACTTTATCATATTGTTTTGCACTTAGAAGAGGTGGATTCATCACCACCAAAGCTACATTGATGATGTGACTTGACTACCATGCACCAACAGCATTTGCAGCCTGCATGCCCTGTGAGACCTGAGTCTCATCACAGCATTCCGTATGTACCTCACCCTCCTCTCTCATTTAAAGGTAAGGCTGTGGCAGCGCATGCGAAGTAACACTATAAATGCTTTAAAAAACGAAGCTTGGGCATAGTCCTGTAAATATTCAGGGCGTTATAAGGACACCATACACATTCATCTCCATACCTTCCACCTTTCATAAAACCTATTCTGGACGTGGGTTTGATTCACTCAAAACAGGAAAGTAAGAATTGGTGAATCTCCAGTGCCTCTAAGGATTTCCCATACCAATTTTTTCCCCATAAAGAATTAGGTATATCAGGACTAGGGATATCAGCTGAAGCATTTTCTTGGAGTAATAAGAGCTTGCATCCACCATTTTATGCATACTTGTATGATTGCATGATAACAATGATAATTCCTGAAGAAGTAGGTACCTTATAAGCCAAACAATTGATTTTACATGATTATTTTTTTGTTTGAAAACAAAAATAGTTTGCATGTTTTATCATAATAAAACTTTGCTGATATATCAATGTGTCCTTGTAAAAGTTCAGTTGCCCTAGTTGTGTTCCACAAAAAAATTAGTTCTTGACCCCAAATTCAATACCAAGCGAAAACCACCATCCAAACATCCAATAACATTAAAACAAAACATCACACATTTCATTAGCTTGCCTCATCCAAAAATACAATCTGTCATAGCTTATCTTGGGCATATCCAATTGATATTGATGACTAGCATTCACTCCCCATATTGTCAATTTTCAAAACATCCTTTTAGCTTATTTCCATCTAATCAAACTAATATTGGGTGACGTGTTTGAGTTCACTCATTATTCTATGCATCATAGCGTTTACCAAATCATAGCCAGCCAAGTCCTTTCATAAACTAATTTTGAGTTTATCACAACCATATCGCGATTAACTATTCATAAGTACTCTCCCCATCAATAGTCCAGCGCTTGTTTAAGCGCAAAATCTACACAACGTGCAACAAATCCCTAAAAATAACTCGTCTCGAGTACATTCATCACAATGAAGATAACTTGGTGAGTTAATTCTTATCAGTCATCACGAGCTTATTCGGCGGATAAAATCCAAAGTAATAATTTTTATTTCCTCCACACCTGTTCAAAAGTCCTACCCAACTTTCCGCTTAGACAAAAACACATTTCATCATGGTATCACTCGCAGTCACAATCATGAAAATTGATGATGAAGAGTCGCACAACCAGAAACCTCACCAACGAAGAACAAGAACAAGTCACAATAGGGTGTTAGAACAAAACAAAATGGAATATCTCTTATGCATCCTAGCCATGGGGAAAAAACTACCCCTAACTTCGGGACGGAAAGAAAATTTAAAACAAAAATCATCGATAATGGTGAATGTTAGTTATCACAAGAAATACCAAACATCCAAATGGTTCTTGGCTGAAGAATTATTCACAAAATCCAAGACTTAAACAAATAAACTTGAGGAAGGCAAGACTAGAGCTGAAAGATTAAAAAAGACCTCAATCTAGATTCTATAGTCCGGCATGTTTGATAACCATCCCCAATTCTCCATTCACACAAGAATGGAAATTTATGAAAGAAACCATTCAAGGACTGCAAAAAAATCGAAACCAATTCAACTTTGAAGAATGGTGTCCTTTATCCATTTGATACAGAGATATCACGATTACCATTTCCACACCATCCTCTTGAAATCCCTAAGTTTGATAAATACAAAAGCAAATGCGACCCCCATGAACATGTCAAGGAATTTTCATGCAAGTCAGGGGAAGGACATATCGAGACACGTACCTTTTACGATTATTCCCCTTAAAGTTTAGTAGGACAAGCTTTAGACTAGTTTTTCCATCTACCCAAAGGGTCGGTCATGACATTTGCAGACTGATCGGAGAATTTGTCAAACATTTGAATTATTAAACCTAGACTCAGAAATAACCATGCTGATCTCTGCAACACTAGGCAAAGGCCCCCAATGAAATTGTTTCCTCCTTTTACAACGATGGCGAGAATTGCAAGCTGAATTTACTGCTAAGTACCCGACGGAGACCCGATAAACTGTTAGAAGTTTGTCCCTAATCTCATGCCGAATTATCATTCCACATTGCAAATTCATGTATAACTAGTTTCTAATAAGTCATCAAAAGGGGACACAAATGAAAAATCCCTCATTTCTAGGGCTTACTAAAAGCACCCTTGTTAACACTCCTCAGAACCAGAACAAAATCAAATTCTTTAACTGGAATTGAAATATTGTCAACGGGCATTTCCACATGTCGAAAATATGTCAAACCATCCCAACCCACACGTTTAAAAATAAAAAACCCATCATATCCCTAGAAAGGAAGTGCCTTCTAGGGGAGGGACCATGAAGGAGATTTCACTCCTACAGGAGAAAGTCTATATAGTTTGTCTTCCGTCATTTAGAAAATGTTAATATGATTAACATATCCCATGGTCAGACACCTTCGACGAAGGACAACCCAAACAAATTGGTATAAAGACAATGAATATTGTGATTACCATCGCATATTAAAGGCCACTCCCCAGAAAAGATGCATGTAACTCCTCCATTAGTCCAAGACTTTGATTGAACGTGGAGCATAGCAAGTTGAAAATACTTATGAGACAAAAAAAACACCTAATGAAAAACTCCACTGTTCAAAAAATCCGTTCCCTAACCATGATTAACAATTCAAAAAGCTAAGGGGGTCAAGCATAAGTAATGTCGAGAGTATGGACTCAGTCATTGACCATAGATTATGACCAAGACTTGTGCAAACTATAAAGATCGAATTGAATGTGCGATAACCACTAGACAGAAAAAAATGTGGGTCCCTACAACAAAAAAATATGCCACTTCATCCCCAGCTCACTCCTAATCCACAATCTAAATTTAGCCACCAATTCCTCTCCAACAACCTACGCCCGTCATTTAATATGTCAACCAATTAGAGAAGACTGCTGCACAAATTTCATTCATAGAACTACTTAATTTCTCTCATTCACTACAACGCATCATTATGGCAAACATTTGAATAATTCTCATTGTCCCTGAGGACATCAATTCACAAACAATTACAGGCTTTAATTACAAATCTTACGGTTCCCCAATCCTATTTTATCTTTGGTCCCGCTGAACCTACTTAATCCAAATCGCTAATAATCCTTCTTTATACGTCGAAAGGTTATGAACTCATCGTAAAATCAAGCGAGCTTAATGACAATGATCGGCAATTTTAAAATATGTTTCCATGAAACTTGTACGTTGTCTAGGGTTACACTGAATGGAAAATGATTTACAAAACAATATCATAAAACATTCATGGGTATGATGGAATAGCGAAAGAAGTTGGAAGGCACAATCCGTTGCCTCTTCAAGTGGACCCATCACCCTTAGACCGGTCGTCATGTGGTTAGATGTAGAGTTGCATATTATAACATTCTTGTCAATTCGACCCTGGATTATGCCATGAAGCCATCCCATCAACATTCCACCAATGCGCATAAGTTTCCGATTTGGACACGGAGTTACTTATATGAAGATCCCCAACGAAGGATGGTATCGCCTGATCACTATTGTCCATCAACAGATAAAGATGCCTCCACTCGTAGAATCCCTGAATAAAAACACGGCAAAGTGGAGCCGAAACACTCCCGAGTAAGAAGCGGAAACCATCAGCGCAGAACCAAAAACAACCAGGGCCAAGCCAGTAGAAGCCGGGAGGCACCACCGTCCACCAGGACGCGCCCACAAAGCAATCAGGGAGGCCACGAATCAAGCTTTGTCGTCGGACAGGAAGTAATTGTCTTCCACACACCATCTTCTTTTCACCTAGCCAAGCGGCTGCAGCCAACCACACCTCCTCTATAAGAGACCTCATCCTGTGAAGAACCAACCGTCATCCGTAAATCCACCCCCTTTTTCTATAACCCATTTCTCATTTTAAGGACTACCAAACTAACTTCCCACCACATGAGGTACTTATTGGTCCCCCAATTCTCAAATTTAAAATCATTGACAGATGCGAGATTCAATTCAAAAGATGGTAGACTCTTTTTATCACCAAATCCCCACATAGCTATGGGGCAAACTTACGGTCCATCCAAATCTGAGAATCCATCTCACTTACCAAATGGGTCAGTCATTTTAGAAAAAAATTGTGGTTATTTGGACAATAAGCATATTCCAAGTTCTTCAAGATACGTGGTTATATAGTGATGACCTTGATCCCTGTTATGAGTCCCCTCAATTCAAAGCTCACCGAATAATGAAAAACAGTGATGGTAGGTGTAAAGGACTCGTTCCAAATGACACAAGGTCATTTAGACGATAAATTACACACAACATCATGGTAAACGTGTGAGTCTAGGTTTCAATGTGGTTTATGTTTGCTCCTTAATAATTTAAGTGACAATGATGACCCCGTTCGATAATGACATTAGGTCTCATGTAGTCTTTTGAGGACCTCGTTTGAAAACACATCTTTCCTTTGAACAGTTTATCTATTAATGTCATCATTTTGAGCCTAACATCTGAGTCTCAAGGGACATGGCCAACCACATTGCGGCAATGGACATGTTCAACAACGATGAAGCCTCAAAGGAATTTCTTGGAACTCGACAACCAAATTCTACTTCAGACCATCGAAAAAGGAATTTGAGATCAATATAAATGAATCAGCCTATTTTGGTGAGAGACTAAACTATTCAGATCCTTTCCCTCAGAAAATTTGGATCAAAAGCGCAAACAAAGGATTTCCATAGTCAAACCTCACTACACCTATCCACCAAACAGGTCAACAAAAAAATTCAACAAACAAACCCAACACTGAGCCTACATCAACCATAGCATCTTCTCTTGAAAAGGATTACATCTAAAATGCTGTAGAAGAAAAGACCAAAAGACATACCATTGGCACCATTGAGAAGCACCAAAAATTTTAAACTTGGCATTAGTTGCCTGACCAAGAAGCATAGATTCACAACACTCATTATTGAATTTCCAAGATATATTGAATGGACATAAGACATGCCGGCCTTGACCCATCTATTGTAGTACACCATTTGTGGTACATCCAGATGTAAAAAACTTGTAGGATGTAAAGAAAAACCTACGCACTAAGCATCCCCAAGTTGCATTGAGGTCAAGCCGAATCGAGGAAACTCTTGGAGCTGACTTATCAAACCTATTTAAATATTTGGAATGGATATCTAACATAGTTACCCTCTCCAAGAAAAACTCCGGCATCGATCTACACAGACTTCTGTGACATCAACAAGGCTTGTCTAAAAGATGACTCCACTGGCCAAAATTAGACATGACATTGTTGAGTTCTACGGAGGCCATGAAATGCTCCTCTCCTTAATGGATGGATTCTTTGGTTACAATTCAAATACGATTACTGAAGGAGATCAACATAAAATGACATTTATACACCATGGGGCATCTTCTGTTATAAGGTCATGCCTTTTGGCTTGAAAAAATTGCCGTTGCCACTTATCAACGGAGCAATGATTGTCATCTTCCCTGACATGTACATGAGATCATAGAGATTTGTTGATGATATATTAGCAAAATCTCTAAAAAAACATGAATAGGGCATCAAAGTGTGTTGAGATTGGCATTTCGATAGATTACGTGAAGTATAAGGTTTGTCTTAACCCAAAGAATGTGTGTTGGGAGTAAACCTCTGGTAAATTATTAGGTTTAGTCTCACCGAAGATGCTAGAAGTATATCCTACCAAATTCACAGCCATGATGGGAAAGCCTTCCTCCTCGAAACCTAAAACAATTGACGCAAGTCTTTAGGAAAAGATTAAAATCTATCGGGTTCCAATCACGTTGGCGGGGGGTGTGACAAGTTAGCCATCACTTTAATAAGATTGCTCAGGAAAGATGCACAATTTCAATGGAACCACGATTGCCAAGACTCTTTTTGCTAAGTGTAAAAAGAATACTCTCTAGTCCACTGTTCTTATGTCACCAGTTGTCGATAACCTAGTTGATTTATACATCTGCCACGAAAATGCATAGCGATCTCTACGTAGCACAAAATAACAATCAAGGAAAAGAACAGGGTGTCTATTACCTTAGTCGAACACTGATTGAGCATGAAGTACGTATTCCCAACAAAAAGTATGTTATCGGTCACCTTTGCATTTCCATACGTTACATCTTACTGCTCAATACACACAAATAAGTTGATGACAAAATTGATCATATCAAGTATTGTGATCCAGACCCCTTCTATGGGAAGCATGTTGTTGGGGTAATATTAACTTAGTGAATTGATGTCAAATTTTTTTGTAGAAAAAACAGAAATTAAAGGACAAGCCCTTGCCGGACCAAATTACCGAGGACAACCTTTCCTAGCATTAGAACCACTTCGTGAATTTTCCTGCTGAAAGATTATTCTTACACATAGACATTCGCCGCCAGCTTGTGGACTCTATTTTTTGATGGATATTGTAATCTCCAGGTCAGGGGATGTATTTGCTTATCACACCCAAGCGGGAAATGTTATCCCCCAATCATTTCACTTAGCATTCCCATTTACCAATAATATCACAGATATGAAGCTCCTCACAGGATTAAAACGGCTATATCTTGAATCTATAGAATTAGCTGTATTTCGTGATTCTTTACTTATTCATAAACAAAACAAGTATACAGATGAAATACCAGGGCAAGGATGAAAAAAAATTATCCATATAATGATGGTGGATTAGTTCTTTGAAGCTATTTTCGAGTAATTAGCTTTGATCAAATTCCAATAATTCGTAATAAATTTACCGATGCTATGACAACCATCGAAACCCTATTAGAAATCACATCTAGTTAACCCTAGGCACAGTTTCTCGTTGAACATCCTATTAATTCATGCCTAGACTTCTAAAAACACTAGTCTGTGAGATCGTGGGTCTGAATAACCCTTTGGTACCACGATCTTTATACCTTCGTTCATGATAACAACATGTCCTGCAAACATGAAACCAATGCATAAACGTGCTTCTCGTTACCACCATTGTTAGTAGAAACTCTTTATAAATGAGGATATGATGGCACCAGCTCCGGATGTGTCTTAATCAGGAAGAATCCTCGAGTGTCTAGCGTGAAGTCCATTTTGATATCTGTAGAGACACACGAATGGTATCGCCTTAGCCAAGAAAATCCAAGGTTGGATATTATTGGCCTCCATGGGAAAGTGACACATGTCATTTTGTCAAACATTGTCAAGCATTTCAAAAGCATGGAAATGTATCCATGCACCTTCCCAGACATTACAATCGATTAACCACACCCTGGCCGTCTCTCAATGGGGTCTTGACCTCATTGGTAAAATCATTACCAACATCTTACGATGGACATAAGTTAATCATTACCGCTACCGAACTCATAAATGGGTAGAGGCTATGCCTCTCACTTATGTTACCGGTAGCAAATATCGAAATTTATTTTCAATAATTATCTGTCGATTGTATTTCATCCACTTTGTTGCAGATAATGGAAAGGAAATCATTTAAAACCAGGATGTAAAAGACCTAGCCAAACGTTTTCACATCAAACTTAAATGGTCCACTCCATACTACCTCAGGGAAATGGTCAAGGGGAGAAACACCAATAGGACCTTAAAATCTATCATGGAAAAGATTTTCAACACCCATGGATGTAATTGGCATAATCAAATTTACCCCGCTCTTTGGGATTACCGTACATCTTACCACACACCACCGGAGCCACCCCATTTCCCTGTTATGTTGTGAAGCCATTTTGCCTATTGAGATAGAACTCCCATCCTGAGGATCTCCATTAAGAGCTGTAATTAATGAGGATGAAAAAATTTACGGGGGGGGGGGGGTGGGGGGGGAACAGTCTGGCTTCAAGAGCTTGAGATTCTCGATAACCTTGTCTTTTCCCCCCCCCACTTTTCTGCGTTTGCTTCTTTTTGTCTTGTTTGTGCTCCTTTCACCCCCTCCCGTGTTTTCCTTTCCTCCCTTTTGCGTTTCCCCTTCTTCCCTCCTTCTTTTTTTCTTTTCCCTTCTTTCCGTTTTCTTCCCTCCTCCTCCTCTTTGTTCTTTCTCCCTCTCTTTTCCCCCCGTTCTCCCCTTCCCCCCTCCCCTGTCCCCCCCTCTTCCCCCCTCCCTCCTTTCTTTGTTCCTCTCTTTTCTCCTTTCCCTTTTTCGTTTCTCCTTTCTCTTTGCCTCTTTCCCTTCCACCCTCTCTCTCCCCCTCCTCCCTCCCCCCACCCCTCCCTCCCCCCCCTCTCTCTTTTCCTTTCCTTTTCTTCTTTCTGTTCTTTTCTTCTTGCCTTTTTTTTTTCCCTCTCTCTCTTCCTTCCTTCCCTCTCCTCTTCTCTTTTTCCTCCTTTTCCCCTCCCTCTCCCCCTTCTTTCTTCTCCCTTTCCCTCTCTTCTTCCTTCCTCTCTTCCTTTCTTTCCCGCTCCTCTTTTTTTCTTTTTCCTCTCGCCTCGTCCCCCTTTTCCTCCCCTCTTCCCCGCCTCCTCCACCCTAGTCTCACCCCCCCCTTTCCCTCCCGTCGTCTCTCCTGCTCCGCCTCTTTTATTTCCCTTTTTTCCTCATTCTCATTTTCCTTCTCTTCAACTTCTTGTTCCTCCTGTTCCCCCTTTCCCCATCTGTTTCTTCTTCCTCTTTTCTTCTTTCCTTTACCGCTTTTGTAGCGCTACCAACCTTCCTCCCTCCCTTTCCCTTCCCTTTCCCCATTCTATGTTCCACCCTCCCGTCCCCTATCTATGCCCTCTCATCCCCCTTCCCCCCTTCCCAATACCTAACAGACACCCTTAGTAGACCTCGATGCGGCACATAGATTGCCCCCATTCGCAGCCATCCCGTTTTCCATACTTTTTTTTTTCAACGCCTAGAATACGCTAATCACCAACAATGGCACACCAACTCTATTTAAAACCTTAGCAACTTTTTTACTACAGAGTAATGTCAACCTCCTCTTCACAAAAATAAATCGAACACATGATTAATCAAATCGATTCTGAATTGGACCAGATGATAACATCTAATAAAAATCCAACACCTGCCATTCACGACCAACTCACCATCCGTAACTGTTGCCAAATGTAGAAGCCAGTCAACGAACGAGCTAAAACAAATACCATATTACCATTTCTCCACACCCTTCCATGACACAATCTAGACAAACGACAAACGATAGCCGCAAACAACACATACCAAAAGCTGGACAAATCATTGACCTAGACAAGTTGTGTGTGTGACCGTGCAAATACTATTAAAGTATATCTGTTGATGGTGGGATAAACACAAACACAAGTATAACACCTACAACAAACGACATATCGGGTCTCAGTGGAAGGTTTACTCTTCCCTTAAGATCTTCGTGTAGAAGCTTCTTCCACCACAGGACAAACCTATTGAAATCACAAAACAACATACTACCAAAAAACCCTTTAGTCTCACACCCCTAACTACACAATTTTCTTATCGCACATTCCAATTCTCGCCATCATTCAATCTCACCAAATCCAAATGCAATGCGAGCATCCCAATTAAAAGAGCCTTCCATCACCCTTCCTCCGATCCCACTCAAAAAACATAAGGTATTCCATGTCAGTCAATTCATGTTACCCACTCCTTGTTTCTGTCTTTCTTGATTTGTATCGCACACCTATCCTATATCCAGCAATGCAATATGACCACTCAGGCATACCTCATCATCTTTTCTATCCACTCGCCCCTCTCACCAAATCCGTTTAGCCCCTCTGCTCTGGTGGTAATCCTTCACGGACCTCACACGTTTGTTCGTCGCATGGAAAATTCATTGAGGGTTACCACTTCAGTCCATTTTGTCATACCCTATTCCCCCAACTCTAACATCATCCTTCTTCTTCCTCAGCTTGGTGATCTTACTTAACCATTCCAGCCGCAATGGCAATCTTACTTAAGAACTTCCACTTAAGGTTGATGTGTCCTATGGCCTTCCCCCATCCCATCATATTTCCCCCATCTTATTTCTTCTTCTCCCACCATCTCGTCATGATCATCTTCTTCAACCTTACCATTCCACCCCTGTCCCCAATATCATATTGTCTTTCTCCTTGTATATCATCCCTGTCGGTTGGGTGATCCTACGAAACCTCTCCAGCAGCATCTGATGATCTTACTTAAGAGATTCTCTTAAGCATGACATGTCATCTTACACTCGCCCATCACTCTACAATATCACAAATCCATCTTTCTCTTTCATTCCCCATCATCACATCTTTTACCACCACTATCACCCTCCTCTACTTGGCAATCTTACTTAACCACTACCACCCGACATGGAGATCTCACTTAAGAGTACCTCTTAAGGATGATCTATCTCCTTGCCTTCCCATCACTACACACCCTTCACCCTTCATTTTTTCTTGGAATTCCCCATTATCACATCCTTTCACCTCCTTCTCGATTCTCCTAAACACCACTTCTCGCTTGACCATTTGTCATCTCCATTTTTGCTCACATGGCAATTCTTACTTAACATTTCCGTCACATGACAATCTTATTGTCAGGGTCCTACCTACACTTTAACTTGTCATCGTGAACTTCTCCCCCGCCTCATTCTTCATTCACTTTGTTGATCGCTTCTTCCACCTGGTATCTCCTACTACCCACCTTTTCCTCCTACTATTATCCATTCTCCACATATCCTCTTACAACATACATCTAATCTCTTCCACCTACAATCACGTTCTTTCCCCCCATTTTTTCCTTCTTGATCCATCATCTTTCATACCGTTTCTTCCCATTTTTTTCATGTCTTAGTTCTTCATCCTCATCACCCGCATCGTCTCCTCACTTTCACCTCGTCCCAACTCATCCAATTCATCTTCTCACATTCCCCCTACATTTCTACCCACACACACATTCACCATTACTGTTAACACTCCTATATCATTCTTTCATCATCATATTCTCTTCCCGCACTAATAATTGTAAATGGGTTTTCCTTAAAAATCATCAATCCTCATTCCGCACGACCTCATTCACTCCCTTGGACCTTCTCAAGTTTCCCTTCATTCCTTCCCTCCTCTAAGCCCACCACTCATTGTAAAATGGTTTTCCTTAACGTCCCTTTGTTGGCATTACCCTTTCCAATCCTCATTAGCTTTCTCATTTTCATTCATTTTTTTCTCTCACCCTTCCCCACCACTCATTGTAAAAGGGATTTCCCTAACATCACCCTCATTGGCATTGCCTCACATCCCCCATATATTTTATCTCCTAGTCTTTTTCCCTCACTCCACACTTTTTTGTCAACTTAACACATCTATAAATCTCCTCTTTTCCTCTTCAATATTTTAATATATTAATCATACATCAATTTTTTCCTATTTTACTCACATACCTAGTATCATAATTTCTGCATCTAAACATCTTGTTCAATCGATGTAATTCATCACTCTTTCTTTTGAAAATTCCTGTAACAGTTCCCTTTACCAATTATTTACACAGTTATGTATTCCCTTCTTCTACATCATTTCTAGTTATCCTATTCTCTATCCACCCCTATCTTCTTCCCTTCCCTTATATCGTTTCTTCCCCTTTTTTCCATCAGTTTCATACTTAATTACCAATCGATAACTAGTTGGTTCAGCGTCTGTCCAATATTTTTATAATTACACCTCCACATGCATCTCCATACGGTTTGTTCCATATATTTGCATTGTCTTCCTACAATGACATGATTCTTCAATATTCTCCTTGTATTCGTTCTATCTTCCCTTTCCTCTCCCTAATTTTTCACATTTCTTCTGACCAATTCTCCTTTTCTCTACCACCCCTACCTTTTTCGCTCATTCTGTATCTGTTTCTCTTCCTTTCTCTCATCTTTTTCACACTTTTCTCACCCCTCATGGTTTCTTTTTTTCTCTGTTCTACTTCTTCTTTTGTCCTCTTTCCATTTTCCTCCATTTCACCCCCTACTCCCACCTCGTTTTCTCCTTCTTATTTATCCTTTCCCGTTTCCTTCTTTTCTTAGCTCTATCATTTATTTCACTTCCATGCATCCCTCTTTACTATCTCTGTTGCTTCCTTCATTTTGCACATCTCTCTATTTCATCCCTTCACCCTCTACTCTGTCATTTTCCTATTTTTGCCTTGTTTGTCCTTTATCATTCCCTTCTTCCCCTATCATCCCTCTCTCTTATTTCTACCTCTTTCATTCCTTTTTTTCTCCTCCCCTATCTCCCTTACTCTTCTCGTAATCAACCCGCAATCCTATCCATTCCCTTTTCTCTTTCCCACACACCCTCACACCTAGCATTCAAGGTCGATTGAATCCTTTCTCCATTTGCATCATGTGGTCATTCCAATCTCTTCCACTCCATTATTGTCCTCTTATCCGCAGAATTCATTTCCCTTCTTTTTGAGAGTTCTATCATATATTCCATTCTCGTCAGTCCTCTCGAGGGGGCATCACCACATCTATCCATAATCACATCTTCTCATAACATTTTTGTCTTAGAGGATAGTATGACATCTGTCACTCACCACTTTCTATTCTCCCCAACAAACATTCGCTCTAACTTTTAAAAAGTAGATTGAATTCTTCCCCCATACCGTCTACTTTCTTTAAAGGACACTACTTTCATAGTACCCTTCCAAAGAGGGGAAAATGTAGACACCCCAATTTCACATCTATCCTAAATCAATTAATTCACCTTCCTCATTTCCCAAAAAAATACACTTCGAATTAATTAAATATAATTGATTAATTATCCATTTCAAAATCCAAAAATAACCCAATCCTCACCACATGTCATTATTCTCCATGTTTTTCTACTATTGAATTAAAATTTAAATTCAATCCTCACCCACCCTTCGTGGTCCCCACTCACTTAAAATCCTCCACTTATGAATTAAAATATAATTCAAATCCTCACCTATTCTCGTGGCCCCCACTCACCTAATCTTGCCCACATTTTCAACCACTCACTTAATCTTGCCCACATTTTCAAACCATGATTACTTAAATTAATCTAAGCTAATCACTCGCTCAGGCTATAAATACAACCTTACCCCTCCCCTCTAAACACACAGAGAATAAGCTTGAATGCCATATCTAAGTTCTTGCATCCTTTTGCCTCGTCCTAATGCCCAAATAGCCTCAAAATCCTTTTTCCTATCTGGTGCAAAGTAAGAGGATCGTTGTTACAGGAAGGCCTTGCTCCATCTTGAAGAAAAGCACCTACATATCACACAATCAGGGGTCAATCCAAGTTTCCTACCCCATTCCGAGGTTTGCTACGGAATGCGAAGGAGGAGGTATGATTATTGGTATTTTACTTCCTTATTAGTAGTGTATTTTTCTTAGCTTACAATATATGATATTACTGCTCATTTGTTTGCAAAGGTTTTGTGTAAAGTTATTTTGGCGAATTGCTTTCATCTTAGTGATCGTGGTGTTTGATTAGCATCTGTGTTTTTGGCTTGGTACGATCTGGTTATCATTCCTTTTACACTCAACTACAAGTGCTTCGAGAAACTTTATCAATTAATCCAAGTATTATTATCAATCTGTGAATCTATGAATAATGGAACATACATTATTTTAAAAAGTTATTAATCAAGCTATGCTTGTTTTTTATCGTTACTACATATTTACAGATTCCTTTGATAGTATTCATCAAACTTTCCATCATCAACATTAACCAACGGAATCCACAAGGATTCAACCACTGAAAGTGGAATAAACTACACCCAGATATCCTCTGCAGGGTAGGTATAATGTACAGTATCACAATCACTTCAAACTTTAACTTTTCTACTAAATTTACTAAACATTAAATTCTTATGTTTTTTTTACATTTTAATTTTGTAATTCCTTTTCTCACTTCTCAAAGGAAAAAGATGCCACTGCCACCACCACAAAGACAGGTTCAAATAAGGGGGGAAAACATATTTTCTAGCTCAAAGTGGTGGCACAGTTCATTCAACAGGAAAAAAGTTTCCAAATTTCTCCTTTGGTGGTCTCCCTAGTGCAATGGGAACCACCATTTTACAAAAAAAATGATCTTGATGATGATTTTTGGGTCTTGAGAGTGGTAATGGGGATATGTCTACCTTTAATCCATGTAATATGATTCATGGCCAAACCCAAATATATCCTATTTTACAAGAATAAACATCTAGTTCGCGATACGGCACACCCTCTCCAACTCAGATGCCAGTACCACCGTCTGATGATCAATTAACAATTTTTTTGTTGTATAATTTGTTGGAAGATAGTTGTTATGTAAATATTAAGGATGTTGTTATGCCAAACATAGAGATATTGAAAACATGGGAATTCCAGGAAAAATATTTAATGAAGGAAATAAATGCTCGTTATCACAACCATTCCCAAATAAATTCTTTTTTTTCTTTAGTTCAAAATGAACCAGGAAAGATGGATGTATTGCTAAACCAGGCTCTCTTAGGTGTCATTATGGTAGGAAATGACTATAATGATAAAGTTTTGGATATAATGTTAGACATGTTGGAAAATTTAAATGGTGAAGCCCAAGCTTACTATAACAAATGGGTTAGAGCTATACGTCTGGATGATTTTCTCTGTTAGTGTTCAGCCGGAGTACATTGTTATCATTTTTGTGGCCGGATCACAGCGTGTTTTCTTTCCAATGGTGTTGTTGTACCATTGTTGTTTGTTTGTTGTTCATCAGTTGTTTTTTTGCTGATGAGTTGATGGTTGTTTTTTCTTCTTTGTAGACAGCTTTCTGTAGTTGGTCCTTATTGTTTTATCTAGATGTTGATCCCCTTCTTTGTGCTTATTCTTTCAATTTTGGCTTTTGATCCTTGTTGTACAAGGGTATAGTCCCTTTCAAAAAACTATTTACTAATAATAAAGAAAACAAAAAGGTTAGAGACAAAAACTTGTTTTTCATTACAAATGCCAAAAAAAAAAAATGTCATAATTTTAGCTCTTTCTTTGCATTAAAATTTTATCTTTACATATTTAGAATTTTTAACTAATAATATTTCATTGTTCAAATGTAATCAAAATATGAAAAATTGAAGAATAAAGTACTGGTATTAGATCTTCATCTGAAGAATGCATGGAAAATTTTAACTGGTGCTATTTTACTGAAGGAAAAACTTGTGCTCCTTAATAAACGAAAAAATACATTGAAGAAAATAATTAAGGAGCATGGCATGAATCCAGAAATATTGTTGAAGAAGAAATCAGATATGGATCCTAGTTTATTTTTAGCAGGCGATGCGACCAAACAAGATATTGAAAATCTTGCTAGTATCAATGTCACAGCTAATGATTTAATTAAATCAAGAGCACTGACAGATGATACAAGACTAGAGGGAACATCATAGAATGAGATTGTATTTTATTATATTGTATGACTAATTGTAATATTGATAATTGAAATATAAGTCTCAAATATCAATTGAGATGTTTTGTACTTTTGTAAATTGTTTTGAAACAATATGAATTGACACTTTATTAATATATTGTTTTCATAGCACATATGGTGTTTTTTATTTCATAACAAATTAAAGTATAACATATGATTTCTATTCAAAATTAATGTTTTCATATCTTATTCTTGCATTGTATAAAAAAACAAAAAAAGGATATTGAAATCGTTTATCCAAAAACATAAATAAATGTAACAGATTCATATGAAGTTTTTAGATAGGATTAAATATTTATAAAAAAATTATCTTACCAACTAAAACTTAGGGTACTGAGACAATATTTGAGGAATCCATTTTTCCTTAGAGACATTTGCATCTAATATGTCAGCAGAGCATCCACCTTCTAGGTCAATATTAAGATCATATTTATTTCTCATTATATTAGTGACTCCTCTTCTTTCAGTAAGTGAATTCCAAGTGACAAGTGCCCTTTTAGAAGGAAATGCATCCACAAGATAATGTGAAACATACAATCTCAAACATGTATCCAAATTTTTAGCCAACCTGTTTCAAAAGCTTTGATTTAACAAAAGATAATTCACTGAAGACATGTTCCTCTTCTACTGATCCCAAAATCATCATTTGGAAAATCTCATATAACCAAAAATATTCACTAATATTTTCCTACAGGACACTTCTTGCATATAGTTTTTTCCATAGCCTTGTTATAGCTCCAATTTCCGTTAGTTCATTTAGATACCGATATTGATCAATCATGATAAGTGAAAAATGTGTTGACTAAGATGTCATTGAATATTTTTACAAAATACCTTTAATTTTAACTTCATTTATATGTACATACTTGTTGAAATGCTTTACCAAAATAGTCATATATTTGAGAAATAAATTACTTATGAGTTCTTCACTATGACCATCAACGATGTTCCAAAATATGGGATTCACTACTCTAATGACCTCTAAAATATCACCCCTTTTAAAAAGATTACAAATTTCTACGGATAATATTTGTGAAATCTTTCTCAATTTCATCCATGTATTAGAAATAACATTTCCATATAAAAATGTGTTACAGGAACTTCATCAATTTCTACTCCCACCAATTCAACTCTTTGCTAAAACATATGCATTTTTAAAACAAAAATAATCCTTAATATTGAATTTCAACTAGCAATTAGGATACTTGATGTCTGTTAACATTTTCCAATTCTCAAATACAAACCCTTTAAAAATGTCTTGGGACACATATAATATATCTACAGTTTGACATACACGCTTCCTCAACCATATGAAATCAACAATATATATGGACCTCTCTTGAGCATGTTTACTCAAACAATTTATTTCCTTCAACATGGGGAGAATTCCACTTACTATTAGTAATGCTTCCAAATATTTTAAATGTTACAAAAAATCTTTTTCCTTGTCAACTTATCTACAATATTTATACATAAAACCTACCAACGAAGGATATTCTTTAAAAACTTTGCATGAAGGTTCATACATGGAAATCCACCTTGTATGAACATCTTTTAGAAATTTTTTACCATCAGTCACTCCAATTGTAAATTTTTGGAACTCTATAAATATTTTGGGACTTTTGGACATATATGCATGTAGGTTGTGGATAAGATCTTCAACTTTTGCAACTCTCTCAAATGTGCTAACTTTTTTGTATGAAAAATTGATTCTAATTTTCATGCAATGGATTAGAATCATATATGGGGAAACAATGGTTTGTTTTCAAATGTAAAGACCATTTTTGTTTGTTTACATTACTGATGAACCATCTGTACCAACGCACACAAACTTAGTAGTGATACTATAATCATCCATTCCCATTATATCCCTCAAATTTGAAATAACCAACTTGTAAATGTTCTATGCATTGCAATTTTCTATCATTTTATGTAATGTTAATAAATGAGGTGTCCTTAGATGGTTCTCAAAAGTATAAACATGATGAAAACCCATGATATGTTGTCAACTGTTGTGACCTCATCAATAGATAGTGAGATAAATCATGAGTTTTTTAATTTTTCTTTCAAATCCTCCTTCTCAATCATCACTAGACATTTCACCATTTCCCAAGTAGTATTTTTTGACCAATGTGATTGTGGAAGATTAGGGAATCCATTAAGTTGAAATAAAATTTTATAATCCTAAAAATCAAAAATAGGGCCACCCGTTATAGAATATGGTAAATAGTTGATAAATGTACATTTTTGGCTCGTAGATTAGACTGAACAACTTTTCCTAGTTGAGTTGTAATTGTTCCTCCTTTCTCAACAAGAGTTTATAGGTGTTTCTATTCATTTTCATACTCTGATGCATATCTTACATGCATGCATTCTTTTTCATTTTTCCATATGAGTGTTCATTTTATTTAACCATCTATTTGTTTAACTAATACATATATTTTACTACATTTTTTCTCAATCGTGTCTAGCTTGAGTTGCGTTTTTTTATCCTTTACAAGTTTCCATCTACAAATAATACATTTACATTATGTTGGAGTATCCTTACCTTTTTCTGGTTGTATTTATTCAATGAATGGACATTTAGCTTCCCATTTGAACTTAAAAGTACTTCTAATGGTCCATATACTTCTCTTTCTTTACAAAAATTTCTGGGTTGTATTATCACATGCAATAGGTGTTTGATCACCATGTGTAGAAATATCTTTAGTTTGGTGGATCTCATCAATGGGAATGTCATCTATTCTCTTCATTTTCAAATAATTAAGATTATAATTTCCGGCTAAAGTTGGTGTTTAATGACTAGAAATGTCTTCTCCTTGTTTCATATTGTAGTCATGAATGTAATTGTTGTCAAGTGTAGGCACATAATCAGGATTGTCCTCAAGTGGAGGCATACCTTATACTTGTTGCATGTCTAACGTAGGCACATAATGAAGATTTTCCTCAAGTGGAAGCATGCCATCATCAATGGCTTCTGCATAGAAAGGGGATTTTGAAATTTGTATTATTAACTTTATTATTACAATTTATAATTTGAAAATAAACAAGAAAGCTTAATTATTTAGTTTATACACAAAACTTGTATTTGGTGTGTATGATGGTTGCATCTTCTTAACCCCTTTTGTGGATGGATAAATAAGATAAAATATTACCTTTTTTGATGATTGGACCACCACATTTCAAGTACCAGTTGAACCCTGATGAGGAACTAGTGACTGTTTGGATGACAGGTTAGGCGTATGCATGGTCTCACATTTGAAGAACACAATAGGGCATCTAAAATCTGTAGACGAGCATTTGAGCTATATAATCGAGCATCAGGAGAAAATAGTCAGAAATCTAAAGTAATAAATCAGGCATATGAAAAAATTCATCTACGCATCTACATATTTGTTGGGCGTCTGTGGTGCAACTAGGCATATGCAGTGTATTCGAGAGTTTGGAAAATGTAGTCAGTATTTTATGATATAGTTGGGGCATATAGAAAATGTAGTCAAGCATATGAATGAGACCACACATCTAAAAATTTTGGTCATTCATCTAGACTATGTTGTTGGGTCATGCATCTGGACTATGCACACGGGCGTCTTGAGTCTAGACTATTGTTGAAAGTTCCTTATAGCATTTGAATTTCGTAGATGCTTAGAGTTTTTACTAGTATATGTTGGATAATGTACCCAAATTTTTTTTCGAGGAATCAGTGATATACATGCATAAATATGAAATGTATTATAAACTCTAGGCAATTCGAGCTGCAAAAATAACTTACACCTATAAATTTTAGGCAAAATGTTGCTCTGGATGACTCCTCAAAATCACCAAATTTAAATTTCAAAAATGTAAATATTCGTGAATTAACAAAGAATCACCACTAAAATTTTCCCTAGGAGAATCCATTCCAATTTATAGCTTACAAATGTCTCTTCCTCTCCCCCAATGTGACTTTTCATCTTACCATCATTTGTGAATTTTCACATTCCTTTAGGAATTGAATTAAGTCGTTTTCTTATTTTTGAAAAGGTGCTTTTACAATGCAACATTAAGTCACTTAAGTGAATAATACAAAGAAGTGAAAAAATACATGCCCAATGAAGAAATAAATTGTTAGAGAGAGAGGGAGAGAGGAGAGAGAAGAAGAGAGATAAGTGAAAATACGGAGATGGGAAAGATTTCATTGATGAAGAGTCTTATTTTGATGGACCTTTGAGGAAATGCATCATGAATGATATTATTTGCCTCTATCCTCCTATTGACTGGAAACATTGAGACTACAAACTCCCTCTCCTATGAGATGTAGGAACCTTATAAGGGATTGAATAAGTGTTCAAAAACACAATTATGAAACCTATACTTAGTTGGAAACATGATGATCTTATTTAATCACAAGGTAGGAGTTAGAACATGGAGATCACTACTTTACTCCTCTTGGCCTCAAAATTCACCTCCGTGAAAAAGATGTATCATTTCTTAATGGAATCAACTTCAAGATGCTCAAACATTTTCTTGATTTTTTTACTCATTGAAAAAGGTCTTCTCCTCGAGATAAAAGGATTACTCCCTGAATGAAATTATTTACCTCTTGTTATACTGAAACATTATGGTTACAATATCATTTTTCTATGAGATGCATACTTATTCCAAAGCATTGAATAAGTGTTCAAAAACACCATTAAATGACTTTCACTTTGTGAATTTGAGATGATTTTCCAATCTAGCAAAATGATGATCATGTTCTGCCTCCATTGGGATGAATCAAACCATCCAATCTCTTGCAAATGTGACCTTACCAATCCGAATGGATCACTAATAATTCCTTCCATGTTTCCTCTATTCGTTGTTCAATCAGAATCCTTATTTTCAAGCCTTTTAGTTTCATACTTGATACATCACTATCATTCTTCATTAGGATACTCAAATTTTGAAGTTAAAATTGGCTCCAAAATTGAGAGTTTGAGCTCCATGGTGACACAGGCCAATGAGATAAACTCAAGATGATTGAGTATGAAAATTTTTACCACAATCCCAACACTTTATTTTTTAGTAAGTCTAATTATAGGATGTCTATTTTTAATAAGTGTCTCAATTTAGCACTTTTGAGTGTTCTTGATATGTGATGAACAATGGAAACTCAGACAATGGGCTGTCACATCACTTACTATTTATAGATGATGAATCATGGTAAGACTTACTATTATTAAAATTGGGTCTTCTATGTGTCAAAATGAGATGAGGGTGGTCTCAAAAGCTTCATGATTTTCTTAGGATGCTTTGGTCCAATTGTTAGATGACTCTCTCATTTGGACTAGTGTAAAAATAATAATTTCATCGAAGAGGATAAAATAATGAGAGAAAAATAATTCCTCCATATATGAAAAAATCATCCACCTCATCATGTAAGAAATGGATTAGATGAAATATGGTTTTATAAGGAACATTCACTCTAAATTCTAGGCAGTTTGGTTCGTTGGATCACCGAGGAAATGCAAATATTTTCAAAGAGGGAAGAATACTGAGAGAAAAATCATTCCTCCATATACAAAAAAATTCTCCACTTCATCATGCGATAAATAGATGCATTGAAATCAGATTTTATGAGGATCGTCTACTCCAAAATTTAGGCAATTTGGCTCACCGAGTCACTAGCAAATTACAAATACATTTTCAATTTTTCTATGCAAAAGTGGAGTTCATGGCTGGAAAAATCATTCATTAATACCATTTTAATGTTGGAATCACATACCATGAATCATTTATAATTTTTCAATACAAATACCATGAATAATTTTAATAAGAGATATGAGTAAAAATTGGTTTGTACGCTTGATGTTCTGGGACAAATAATTAACATACCTATGAAAAATTAGATTTTTCGGGAATTAGGGGGGGGGGTGGGAATCACATATATTTACAATTCAAAAATTTCTAATTTTTTTGAGTTATGGATTTATTTCATACACCTTACAATTTTAACTCATATTTGACCCAACAGGCTAAATTGGGGTTGAAGGAGAGTTGACATGTGGTTGCACACTAAAATTAGGGGATAAAGTAATCCGTAAATGGAATCTTCTAATAATGAAAAAATATTTTTTTAAGTGATAATGAATGAAAAATTAACTAAATTCATTAACCAACATGTTTATGAAAGAAACATCCATACAATACTGAAAAATGGGAAGTTGCAAGACAATGAGACAATAAGATTTATCATGGAGAAACTCAATGTGGGAAAACTCTAGTTGGGTAAGAAATTTCTTCCATTCACTATGTAAATATTCAAATAATTCAATTTCAATGTCATAAAATTACCTTTAAGAAAGATTAGAACTCTTTTTGACATCTTGCTTACAATCCTCAATAAGAAAGAACTTAACTCTATTATGAACAAACAAGAACAATTTCAACTTCCTCCTTTTCTCGCACTTGAATTCACCTACAAAATTATATGCAATGATCAAATGCATGCATTTGTATAGTTTATCCATCTAGCGAGAAATTTTAAATGAACCAATTCAGAAGCCCAAACATTTTAAACAATTGAGTTTCCTTGTTTTGGCATTGTCATGGATAGGACCACCAGTAAAGATAGAGTTGTGGTTGCACAATCTTTGGTCCCTATAGGTAGTGGTTGTGTAACTGATACTCTATGAAGAGTGGAAGTTACATAACCGTTAGGGAAGCTTTGTCACCGTCTCCAAAAAACTTCCCAAACATAACATTGATGGAATTCAGATGTCATTCAAAAGTGTCTAGATCACCTTCATTCTGACTAGACCATCTCTTAAATGAATAATATGCACTGTAAACATAAATAAGGATAATACATATAATTGGTCCTTTTTAGATCCATTTTTGGATCATACCTCCCCAATTTGAGGCTTATAAGTCCCTAAAATCTTCAAGTATTGATGAGGTGAGGAAATTTCTTCCCCACATCCTCTCTGGAATACCACTTGGCCTTGGTAGGCAACTAGTCTTTTAATCCAATAAACCACTTATCCTACACTCCTATTTGTTTCATCCTCTCTTTCTACTACAATACCACATGATCCTCCAATTCTAGTTGACTATCTAGAGTAAGTTCTTTAATATATGGTAGAAACACTCCCCCTTCTTCTTCATCCTACATGGAGGGCTCAAAGATACGTAAATTTTCAACATTCACAAGTGAATATGTTTTCATATAAGGAGGAAAATCAAAGAGAAATGCATTCTTACCCACTTGTTCCAGAACATCAAATGGGCCATATTGAAGAGGCTTGAGTTTATTATCTTTACCTTGTAGCCTTTCTTTTCTCAATTATAACCATATCATGTCACCAACTAGGAAATAATTCTTAGTTATACGTTGATCATCTCATGCTTTATACTTGTCATGTAACTCTTTCAACCTCTTATTTACCTAGATGTGTATTTGCTGAAATTTCTCAATGAATATCTTAGCTTTGTGGGTCTCTAGATCCACTTTCCCATCATCTTTGCATGGTAATCTCAAAATAACATCAAAATCACTATTAGGAACATAACCAAAACATGTCTCAAAAGGATTCTTATTAGTAAAATCATGAACTCCCTTGTTATAATAATATTGGATATACACCAAATTCTCATCCCAAGTCCTCAGATGTTTCCTTTTGTACCATCTCAAGAGCTAAACCAAGGTACAATTTACCACTTCTAATTTCCCATCTTTCTGTGGATGAAAATTAGTAGACCTCTTCAGCGTAGTATCCATCTTCTCCCACAAAGTAGACGAAAACTTTCCTATGAACCGTGAGTCCCTATCCAACACAATGGAACTAGGAAAACCAAAATGAACCCACACATTAGGAAAAAAAACTTAACTTCATCATTGGTCTCGATGGTTTTATTACAAGGAATTAGAATACAAATTTTAATAAAATGTTATACTACCACAAAGACGTAATCATGCCCTTTCTTAGAAGTAGGAAAGCCACCCAAGAAATACATGGATATGCTTTCCCATGGCTGGGAAGGAATTGGTAATGGCATATGTAAACGTGATTTTCTATTATTAAGCTTATTTGTACTACATAAAACACAACCCTTGATGAATTTAGCAACTTCTACTTACATGTTTGGAAAATAAACATACCTCTATAAGTGTGCTGCAGTCTTTATCACACCAAAGTGACCAACCACCTTAGAAGTATGTGATTCCCTCAACAAATAAACTTTCCCCCCTTATGCACACAAAGTTTCTCATTCTTGTATATAATCCCATCCTTGAAGTAGTATTCTCCCCTATGTGCAAAGCCCTCACTTGGAGGTTTCTTCTAAAATATTTCTCCAAAATCTAGATCTTTCTCATAACCTTCCTGATATGTTTCACACACAAAAGGCTCAAAAATATTTAAAGTGCCCATATTTGAAAATAAAGGAGGTCTATATAACATATAATCTAGCTTGTTAGCCACACCCTTCTTATATTTTATAATCAAATGAAACTATTATAAGAAATCCATCCATTTATATTTTCTATCCTACTAAAGTTTATTTTAAGCCTGCAAATATTGAAGAGGATGGTGATCAATGTGTATGATAGTTTCCTTACCCATCAGATAATTTTTCCATTTCTTAACCACTTGCATAAGAGCATACAATTCCTTTTCATATGTACAATAATTCAAAACTGTACTATGAAACAATTCAAAATGATAACACATGTGCCTACCTTCTTGAAGTAAGAAAACCCCCATAGAATAGTCACTGGCATCGATTTCCACTTCAAAATTTAGATGTAAGTTAGGTAATGTCAAAAATGGAGCATGAAAAATCTTATAATTAATTAAAAAAAATTCTTATCCCCTGTTATCACTGAATGTAGCAGCACTGCTATGGAAGATAATTTCTTGATGAACTTCTTCAAATACTAAACTGTGCCAATAAAAGTCATGGTATCACTCAAGCTAGATGGTGTAGGCCAATTCAGAATGGCATATATCTTAGTCAAATCAATCCTCAACTCTTTATCTCCAACCACATGCCCTAAAAATACAAATGACTATTGAGAAAACTCACACTTCTTCTCATTTAATACTAGCTGATTCTTCTTCAAGACTTGCAAAACTTGACGCAAATGGTTAATATTCTCTTCAAAATTTATGCTAAAAACCAAAATTGCATCTAAGTACACAATGAAAAAGGAATCAATAAAATGCCTCATTACCTCATTCATCAACCTTATTAAATTAGTTGGTCCATTACATAGCCCAAATGGTAATACTAACCATTCATACAACTATTTCCTATTCTTGAACATTATTTTCCATATGTCCTCTTCCTTAATCTGCACTTGGTGATACCAAAATTTAAAATCAATCTTAGTAAAATATTTAGCATGTTATAACTGATCTAATAAATCATCAATGCAAGGAAGAGGTATGGTTAGTATGTTTAATGCTTTATAATAAACACACATTCTCAATGAACCATCTTTCTTAGGTACTAAAATAATATGAGAACCACATAGAAAAGTGTTAGGATGGTTTATACCTTGATTAATAAAAAATATTGTAACTATTATTTTACCACATTGGTATAATTCAAAGACTATTTGTACAATCCCAATTTTGGAAGAAAATTGTTGGGTAGAAAATGTATCTCATGCTCAATTGGCCTAACTAGGGGAAGCCTTGTAGGGTATTTGAAAAATTCCCTGAACTATTGAACCAAATATTTCATATGTGTCTTCTCTTTATTAGAAAACATGCTGAAAGTAGTCTTAGAAGAAATAACATCATCTTCTGGAATACCTCTTTAAAATGAATGTAAATTTCCCACTAACATTAATGAGATTTTGTATTTCAACAACACATACCAAAGAAATCTTTGAGTCTCCTACAAAGGATGGAATGATGTAGCTCTTACCATCCTTCAACAAACAGTACTAGTTAGATATCCTCATGAAGATGGCATCCCTGATATATAAATATGGGATGCCAAACACTACTCCACACACATCAAGTGGAACAACATCCAAAGTAACCTCATCAATACCAAACGTAACTTTACATTGCTTGGTAACCTTGATGTCTACGCCTTTCTTCACCCATCCCAATGAGTATGGACTTAGGTGATTGTAAGTTTCCAAATTTATATTTTCTACTAACTCTTTAATAACCAAATTATCTTGAGAACATTTATCAAAAAGAGAATCCACATTAGTTTTCTTCACTTGAATTTTTATATGAAAAAACTTCGTCAATTCATTTTTTTGAAAAAAATTCTTACTACCCAAACATACCTTTCTACAAATGAATGTACAACACATTGTCTCATCCACTTCTTCACTAAAAAATACTTCCTCTCTTTGGAGAGCATCCATGGCCTTATTTTTATTCTTCTTATTTTTTAACGGATGTAATTTTGGGTGGAGCTTCCAACATTCTTCCTTGGAGTGAGTGTCAACATTACAAGGACCACAATGAAATTTAGTATACTTCTTAGAAATTGAAATAACATTTCTTCATACCTTTTCCTTTCTCCTTTTTCTTGGTGTCACCCTATTTTCTTGAAGCATGTTGAGAGGTAGATGAAATATTTTTCTTTTCCATCTCTAAATCATGGGATTGATAAAAATCCTCATTTACATTCACCATCTTGGCCAAGAGAATGTGTCTCCTCAAGTGGCTATGTATTCCACCAATGTACTTCATAAACATGTATTGGTCCACTATATCTTTCCCCATTTGGACAAATTTCTTCTAGAAATCGCTAGTCTACTCTTACAAGTTTTTGCCTTGCTTATTTCTGAGATATTTCGAATACATGGACCTCTCTTCCTCATAACAAAAAAGATAGAATTGATTTTTGATTAACCTTTTAAATTCAGTCCACTTAGTAATAGAAGGAATATTATTAACAACAAAAGAATGAACATTTATTTCAAACTACGTTAAAGCATGATTGGTTAATTTTAACCTTGCAAAGGAAATATGTTGACTCTCATTGATTTGATGCAAACTGAAATATACATCAAGTTGAGCTATCCAATGGTATAACTTCTCAATATTCATTTCCCCATCATAATGCTGAGTTTATATATTTTCCTCCACTTGGAATGGAAGAGGAGTAAAAAATGACATGGGGCTACTCTTCCCCATACTCATGATTGTCTTCATTATGGAATCCTAATGCCTATTTTGGAACACCTTGATTCTCCATGAGAATTCCCATGATGGACTCCAATTTCCCCATAGACAAGGAAATACTTCCTACATCCTTGGAAAAACTTTCCACATCCACCTCCAACTTGTAGAAAGTTTCCTCTCCAATATAACCTACATATTCTCTATGAGCCATGTCTCTAATTTATTGCTTCCACTTCTTGGTGGAGATATCTAATTCAAAATGAATGAGGATACCTTCAACGCTTACACTTTCCTTTCAAATAAGTGGCATTTGAAAATTTCAACATGAGTTAAACGACACAAAAATAATTTTATCTTAACTACTCTGATACCAATTTGATGGACGTAAACTACCTCTTCTAAAAAATGAGCAAATCCTATTTAAGTGATAAAGAGTGAAAACATTAACTAAGTTCATTAACCATTTTTTTTATGAAATATACATCCATACAATACTAAAAATGGGAAGTTACAAGACAAGGAGAGAACAATGTTTATCTTAGAGAAACCCAATGTGGAAAAACTCCAGTTGGGTGAGCAATTGTTTCCCTTTACTATGTAAATTTCCAAATAATACAAGTTCAACATTATACAATGAACTTTAAGAAATATTATAACTCTTTCTTCTTGTACATCTTGCTTACAATCTGCAACAAGAAAGAACTCAACTCTATTATGAACAAACAAGAACAATTTCAACTTCATCCTTTTCTCACACTTGAATTCAGCCAAAACGCTTGTTTAGAATGATCAAATGCATGCATTTGTATAGTTTCTCGGTCCAAGGAAGGAGAGAAATAAAAAATGAACTGATTGGGAAGCCCAAACATTTTTAAGTATTGAGTTTCCTTATTTTGGTGTCTTCAGAGATAGGATTACCAAGAAAGATGGGGTGATGGTTGCGCAACCATCGGTCGCTACATGTAGTAGTTTTGTAACCACCATAGAGATTGTGCAACTACTGCTCTGTGAAGAGAAGTGGTTATGTAACTTTCAGGGAAGTTCTATCACCATCTCCAAAAATTCCTAAACAGAATAGTGATGGCATTTGGATGTCATTTGAAAGTTTCTGGATCACCTTCAGCCTGAGTAGACCATCTCCTAAATGAAGAATATGCTGAGAATATGCACTACAATAATAAATAAAGAGAATACATAGAATTAGAACTTTTCAGGTCCATTTTTTAATCACAAAGGGAAAAAGGGGACAAGATGGGATCCAAAGTGTGCTTTGTATAAGATCATGCCAAGTGTCATTTTCTAGTGCAGTATGAGAGATGTAGGGGCTGAAAAATGGATTCTAGGGATAAAAAATAGTTTTTGATGTGACCTAGGGTTGTGTGAAAGGATGAGGAGAACAATTTGGTGTCCCCTTTGTCCCTTTTTATGTTGGTGCAATTCAAGGGGACAAAATTGTCTCAAAAATGTTCTGTGAGGGTTTGATCACGAGAAAGGGACAAGGGGTTAAGTGATTTTACAATTTTTTGTATCCCTAGGTGTAAAAGTGATATGGTACAAGTTTCCAAAAGTGAAACCTTATGGATTAGATCACTATTGTGTCCCCCATGTCCCTTTAAACCTTGGGTAAAATCCATGGGGACATCACCTTCTTCCAAGTGCACCATGGGGGTTAGCTCATGAGAAGGGGGAAAGTGAAATTTAAGTTGTGATGTTCCCAGGTGCAAAAGATGCAAGTTATAAATTACGAAGAGGGAGCCAACATGAGGGAGTTAAATTTTTGTCTCGCATGTACCACTTGCACCTTGGTGACAATATAATGGGACTCAAATGCCCACAAATGTTCCAAGGTGTATTTTCATTATGGGAGGGGGATCTAGGCACTTAAACTCCTCATATGTTTTTCCTAACACCCCAAGTTGTGTTTTAAGTGATGAAACATAATGAAAATATAGGGAAACACACTTTGGTGTCCTCTATGTCCCATTTTCGCCTTGGGTACAATAAAATGGGACATGACATGATCCAAAGTGTGTTCATGCCTTTTACGTATGTTTATGTCATCCACTAACTCTATTTTAGGACACAGAGTTATTTTTCTGACTCGAGAGCATGGAATGGTGTTGTGGGGTAAAAAATTATATAATTTTGTTTCCAAATAACCTTTTTATATCCTCATATATTTTCAAGATCCAATTTTTACTACAAATTTATTTTTAAGGAATGTTCCTTAACTCGAAAGGGTAGTTGTAGTGTTTTTGGTCTGAAAATCTGTCGGGTGGGCAGATCTATAGATAGATAGGCCAACAGTGTGCAGGGCATAGCCCCTCTTTGAGACAGTAAAGTGAAACTAGTTTATTACTATTCTACCAGCAGGAATCTGTGTAATTCTTATAGTATTCTACCTTTAGGGGATTTTGGGATCTCATCCCGGTAGAGTTAGTTCCGATGAACAACAGAAAGGGATGAAGGAAGGAATAGAAGAAAGATAGATCTGAAGGGAGAAAAGAAATGAATTCCAAAGTAGAAAGGTCAGAGGGTTTATGTTTTGGGCCGGTAGTAAATAGAGCCAAACTTACTCACATAAACAAACAAAGTAATAGTGATAAACAAATGACAAAAGCATAGGTGAATCCAACAGAATAAGCATGCAGATCTAACTTAAGAAATATCTAACACATAACATACGAATTCAGCACAAAGTCTCAATTTTTTGTATTAATATGTGTTTTGTTACAAGAAATCTCCAAGTCTCTCTCTCCTCACTTATATTTTTCATACAAATTTGATCACCCCTGAATACTACAAGTATCCAAGTCTTTATAGAAAGAGAAGGAGAAAGAAGACAAAAAGGAGCCAACAACCTATTAACAAAATATCTACAAAATATTAAAAATTCAAATGTTGACTTTGGGGTAATTTTGTGGATGACAACATCTCATGGTGTAACATGGATGATGTCATCGTTTGTGCTAACATACTTTTAAATACTTTTACAAAAATGGGGTTTATCCCAAGAGGAAGGAGCCTATTCATTGTCATCCCTTGGCTTGAAAGGAGTGTCTTGCTTCTGCTCAGGAGAGGTGATGTGAAACTGAGCTCGATACTCCATGAACTTGTTGACCATCGCCTGAAGTTGATCCTGAGCAGGACCCTTGGTATGATCTCTGATGACTTCACAAGTTTCTTGTTCATCTCTGAGTCTTTCAAGGAGTTTGAAGTATTTGTTTCCTTCCTCCATCAGGTATCTAATGAAGTCGCAGCAGGACAGAAGGTTATTGATAGATTCTACATTAAAAGTAGCCTCTGACACTAAACCCTGCGACATGATTCCCTTGAAAAACTGAATAGTATCATCTACCTTCCTCAAGGCATATGCTACACCGAGTAACCCTGGAGACATTCTTAAGACAATCTGCTCCATTTGATGCATGGCATCCACGGCTTCCTCCTTGATTTTGTCTATCTTTTCCAAGAAAAACTCCATTTGGTCAACCTGATAGTCTAAAGCAGCAAGGACTTTGTTGGGTGCTTGCGGGTGATCAAAGACGTCGAATTTCAACAAGTCATTGACTGGATAGTTGAGCATCTTCTGGAATGTCTCATGTTGCAACCTGGCATGGTCCAACTCTTTACAGATAGGCCCTGTTATTGCCTGGAGTTCTTTGTTCTTTTGATCAATATTTTGATAGAGATATGTGAACTTCGTAATCACTTCCTCAATATCTTTGAGGATCTACTCTCTCTAGGAAGACAATGTTGTACCTTGCTCACCAATCTTAGCATACTCATTTATCTTCTCCTAACTAAGAACTTCGGGAGGGTCGGCAACAGTCATAGGAGGGGCATTGCCCATCTTTTGCAGGGCTTGGAGAAGATGCTTGTTTTTCTATTTTAATATTCTCTTCTCTTCCTTTACTTCTTGAAGCTTCGTGTAAAGGGAATCCACTATGGATAAGGCCTCTCCTTGCAGGCTCTCTGATGATGTTCCCATTGTGACTTGAGTAACTGTAAAATCTATAGGAGACAAATCTTCTTTCTTCTTTGTGAGATTAGGGTAGGCGATCTCCATAACCCTTTCACTTGAAGTTCTTTGAGAGAAGCGGGTTATAGCCTTTTTCTTCTTAGGCCTTTTAGCTAGAATAACAAAGAAGTCCATAGGTGCAATAGGGAATTTCCTCTTGTGTTGGCTCAAGTGCTCAGAGATCCATTCTGGACTTAGGGGAGTGGGACCAGAGGAAGAGGAGGAAATGGGGGTGGAAGAAGGAGTAACTATAGTGGACATGAGAAATGTGTCGAGACACTTGGTGGCAGCATTGAGAAAGAAGCCAACACTCCAACGCTCACGGGGTTAGGAGTCACTACAAGAGAGGGAACCGCGGGGGTGGAAGGGATATGTGAGATGAGGGAAGAAATGTTGGGAGATAGATCCGCTAGGGAAGAGAAGATGGAGGAAGAGGGAGAGAGAGTGGTAGAAGACGGGGGAGAATACACAACCAAAGGAGTGGTTGATTGAGTGACATGAGGAGGGGAATGAGTGAGAGAGGGAATGGTTGATACTTCGCTAGTTGTAGATGTGACAACATCCTGAGTGGATGTGTTCATTGGAGCACTAGCCACTTCTTCTCTTCCTGGGGACACTAATTCCACAACTTGTTCCTTGGTGGTGGAAGGAGGGCTCTTAGGAACTTATTTCTGAGTAGTGCTTGCCTCTCCTTCTTTATCCTTTCCTTTTCCCTCAGGAAAATTTTTTGGCCTGGAGGGTGCATTCCATAGGGAAGACGTGGTAAAGTCCACCCCAAGGTAGATGATACCTCTTTTCTTGCACCAATGCTCAGTGTGTTGCAGAGTGCCCTTGACCCTTTCCTCTATAGTATGAGGGGCCTTGTTCCTATCAATTTCAGCAAATGGCCAATTATCCCCATTCGTGTCTAGATAAACCTGAACAACCTCTTTTTCAATTGCTTGGAAATCCTTTGGGATGATAGCCATACCATATTGAATGATCTCTGGCAGGGCCAGTCGGGAGTGATCCTTTCGTTTGAGCTCAACTTAATGATATAGGTAGATGTAGATATCTTCGATTTGAGGGATGTGAATTAGATCGATCTTTGCCCTTGGAAGGCAATCATGAGGATCAAAGGTTGGCCTTGCCGGGAAATTATGCTTCAAATTGAGCAATTCAAGCTCTACAAACATCTCCCAAGATTTTCTATGTGAATTACAGGTGTACTTGCCCACTGTGAGGGGGAATGGAGTTCCACCCTTCTTCCTTTTGAAACACTTCTCGTCATATGTGATGAGTTGTCTAGACAGCTCCAACAAGATCAATTTGGGTTCCACATACCTTGGCAATTTGGTGGGCTCTCCCAATAAGTTAGTGGCTTTGAGATAGGTGAAATTGGGGAATTACATGAATAACGCTCCCCACTTCCTTGTGGTGGTGACCACGCTTTTGGTTGTCTGACCATAAGTCATGTTGGGCCTCAAGAGGGAGATGACGCCATAGAAGAAGACATCATTGATTTTACTGAATTGGGCTATGTTGTTCTCCAGTCTTAACTCTAGATAGTACTCATATATTTTGACCTAGGGCCATACCCCATACCGATTCAATGTTAGGTAGTCCCTCTCTAAGGAAGCAGCATATACTACATATGAGTTCATATAGAACCTCCCAGTTGTTGAAATTTGTTGAAGCTGCTTCGAGATTGTGCTGCTGATCATCTCTCCCCAGTCAAAACGCTGATCGGGAAACATTTTTATTCATTGTTTCCAAATACCTAAGCATCCACTTGTGAAAGTAATGGGCATCAGGGAGCCCAAACACCCTACTCAGGAAGGTCATTATGTCACTCAGCTCCTCTGAAAAGTCACTGCGATGAATGACTTGTGGCCACCTGCTTGTCACCTTCTTGTTCTTGAGGTACACCTCATTCATTAACTGCATACATTTGTCTTCATTTTCCAGTCCATGTCTTCATGAAGTCCTCCTAGCTCACTGCTACAAAATGTTAGTGGTGAGGGATACCCAACATGATCTCAAAATGTCAAGCTGTGAGGTTGATTATCACCTTGCCTTTCTCATTTTCGACACATCTTATGTCCTTATTGTAACAGCGGGCCGACCAACATCATAAACTCATTGTTGATTGCACTCACTGGGAGCCCTACAGCAAAGTGTAGACCACTGCCAACCAATTTATCCATCCATGGGCTTCCTATGACCTTCTTGGTTCTAGCCCAGAAGTCCTCCATGTCAATGTGCCCGAGTTCTGAATCTCTGATATCAAGATCACACTCTGCAAGAGATTCAAGCATCTTGACCCTTTGGTATTTATATTTCATTTCTTGCTCTATTAGCTTGGCTTTACCCTTGGACTTGTTTGGCTTCTTACTCGATGAAGACATGTGTCGATATGAGTTTAGTTGTTGATCTACAAGAATAATTAGGGAAGTCCATCACAGAAGAGCCATGTTAGCCGTTAAGTCGTCCATCAAAGCTTATAGAATGAAAAGTTAGCAATTTATGAGCCTCTGGGCACAAGGCGCAACTTTACTGGAGGCTGCAGGGACTTAGAAAAGCAAGGCACACTTTGGGAAAGTGTTGCATGGGAAAAATTAGTACCTGAAGGGGCACGTGGTGTAGAAAGGTTACACACAACATTTAGATGTTGGTGTCAAGGGACATGTGCTTGCGCCATTGGAAGTCCTTTGGTGGGGGTGCAGATAGGATTGGTTTAACAGAGTATTATGGTGCGCTAAGGTGCGGATGTAAAAGATGCAACATCAAGGTGAGGTGCACCAAGGGGTTAAGCTTGTGTAATGTGGGAAGGGTTTACATAGTATGAAGTGTTGTTGCTACTGTAGGTGCGCTTGCGCTTATGCCTGCGCCTTAGGAATTTTTGTAGTTTTTACAAGGCATGGGAAAAGGCTTATGTTGTGCGAGTTCACAGTGTGCCTTGGCGTGATTGTTTTTGATGCAACATGACTGAATGACATGCCAAAGGGGCACAACTACATTTAGCGCAACATGTATGAAAATTGCACCCTGGAAGACAGCAGGCTGATTCTCTTCATTTTGTGATTTTTTTACTCTCAGCTCATATTTTGATAGCAAGGGGTTAACCTTGGCAAAGTAGGGAATAAAGAAGAAAATGGGTAGGGGTCCGTTTTGAGGCAGAGCCTTCTAGATTTGCTAATCTAGAAGGAGAGTGAAAAATAGTTTGAAGGTGGGTTTTGTAAAATGGGTTAGGATTATGTTATCTTATTAGGTTCATTACTTTTTATCAACAATCCTAATCACCTAAACCAACATAAAAACCACAATAAATCCACAAAAAGGGAAAGGGCCACTTACCAGGAATATATAACGATAAAGGAGATAATGTGGGGTCCACAAACGTGACAAATGACAACACATAGGGCTGACTGGAATGCTGATAAGCACAGAGGAATAACTTTTCACGTTTTTTCAATTGTGAAAATGACAGGTCAGACGCGCCTATATATAGCAAAAGGTGAAATAAATGTGCGACCAAATTTTCCTATGGCGCACTTGAGTGGATGTCGACATGAAGGGATTTGTGCCATGGCACAGCTTTGGGAGTGTCGACACTATGTTTTCAGCGCCCATAGCGCACTTTAGAGAGTGATAACAAGATGGCACTTGTGCCTTGGCGCACCTTTTAGAGGCACAACATTTGGAGTGTTGACACTCCCTAAAATGCGCCAAAGGAATAAAGGGGAGCAGTTTTGGTTGACGTAATGTGAATGAAAACTACGCCCAACCCAAAAGGTTGAAAATGATCAAGTTCTAAAAACTAAATTTTCCAGAAAGGGATTTTATGCCATTTCGAACGTTAAGGGACCTCAACGGGGGACCAAAATGGAAATTTTGGTATGGTTCCCTGTAGAATTGCCCTTGTCAATTTTACAGGATAACAACTAGCTCTTTCTAGGGACTATCTTTGAGCGAAGCTTAAGGGTAGAGAATTCCAGATCTACATGTGCCTATCCATTGGGTTACAGAGTCAAAAAAGGGGCAAACAAAAAGAAAGGAAAACACACAACCGACAGAAAACAAACACACAACCAAAAAAAACACACAACTAAAGAAAACTATACAAAGAAGAGAGCAAGCTCTACTTCCTGATATGAGAGATAGAAGCTATTCTCTCCATTGAGTTACTTGATCTTGAAAGGCCCTCTCCAAAGAGAGTTGAATTTCCCATGCATGCCCTTTGGCTCTCTTCGCTTGTCCCATAAAAGGATGAGATCTCCCACCTAGAAATCCCTCTGATTAGCCTTTTTATCGAACAGTCTCTTCACTTGATTCTGATGTTTAGTGATCCTGTTGACCACTCTTACTCTCTTTTCTTCAAGTTCTGTTAGATACATGATTCTCTTTTCCAGAGAATTCTGGAAATTCTCATCTTTGATCGCTCATGCCAAGCGTAGAGCAGGGAGTTCTACAAAAATGAAGAGCTCAGCATCGATTCCATATAACAATTGAAAAGGTGACATATCGAGAGACCTCTTTGGAGTAATACAATCTACCCACAAAGCATCGTCTAATGACTTGTGCTAGGACCACTGATTCTCATCGACTAGCTTCTGTATAATGGTCACTAGGTTCTTATTACTGGATTCTACTTTACCATTTCCCTGGGGGTAATAATCTGAGGCATGGTCCAAGGTTATTCTATATCCATAGAAAAATTTGATAACTTCCCGTGAGGAGAATTTGGAAGCATTATCATCAATGATCTTGTGTGGGATGCCAAATCTCACGATGATATTTTCTTTGATGAAGCTACAAACAACTTCAAAGGTGGGATTCTTAATAGGTATAGCCTCTACCCATTTGGTGAAGTAATATGTTGCTGTTATGACATAACTATGTCATGCACTTGACTAGGGATGTAGTGCTCCGATAAATTCAATTCCCCATTACCTGAATGGTTTGTCAATAATGACGGGCCTGAGGGGAAAATTAGCCAATTTTGGTTTGCCAAAAAACTATTGGTAGAGCTCACATTTTGCTACCTAGTGGCTATATCCTGAAATAGCATTGGCCAATAGTACCTAGCCCGAATGATCTTATGTGTTGTTACAGATGAGGAGAAGTGGCCGCCGTAGGCCGAGTCATGAAAACTTTAAAGAATTATGATCTGCTACAGTTTGTCAACGCATCACAAGAAGATGCCATCAATCCCACGCTTGTATAAACCGTCATCCCATATGACATATCTAGTTGCCTTGAGTTTTACAGTCCACTTCTCCTTTGAAGTTAGATGAGCTAGACACTCACCGTAAGTGAGAAATAAAGTGATGTCTGAATACCATTCATTGCTAGTCACGAAAAATAAAACCATAGGTAGAGAATCAGCTTTCTTAAGTTCACCTTGCTTCCTGTCAGTGCAATCAACTCTCTCTTTAAGGACCTCTAAATCTTTGTTTTCAGCCATAAGCTAACATAGGCCCTTGCCTCTTACCAGCTTGGTTGGTTTGATGTCTAGACCATACTCTTGGACCTTTGCGATCCAATTCCCTCGTAAGCTTCCTAACTCCTATTGAGTTAGGATAGACTTAACTTCCATGTCAGGAACCAACACTACCGTATGAGAGTTTAGGATGTAGTACTGGAAGTTCTTGACTGCTTTAACAATGGTGAAGGCATGTTTTTCTAACTGAGACATCTTCAATTCATGAAGCTTGAGAGGGGAGCTCATGAATGTGATTGGGGATTCAACATCCTAAGAGTTCTTCGGCATTAAGATGGCAGATACAGTATGTGCAGACGCATAACTGTATATGATAAAATCCTTGGAGAAGTCGGGACATACCAAGACAGGTGCATGAGAAAAGGATGATTTTATATCCTTGAATGAATTCTTTCCTTCTTCACTCCACCAGAATGTTTACAACCCTTTCATCATATTTGATATGTGACATGTCTTTTCAGTGAAGTTGGGAACAAAGCGTCTAAGAAAATTCACCTTTCTGAAGAAGGAGTGAACACCAGTCTTGCTTGTGGGTAAGGTAAGCAGGGTTCATTTTAAGAGACCTCCTGGAAATCGGAGGTGGAGAATACCTGGCGAATATCCCCGGAACCGGTTTCACGTGAAGGTGAATTTTTTGGGGGTTGTATGAAAAAATTTCACCTGATTGTCAAGTGCTATGACAGAAGGTTGCAGACGCGCGACAGGAGATTTTTCTGTCACGCATCAAAAAAATGCAATGACGCGCGTCATTGCATCTTTTTGATTTGTGACAGCAAAATCTCTTGTCATGCGTCTGCAACCTCCGCCCTCTGCTTTCTCATCAAAAAATCTTTGTGTCGCGTGTCAACAAACTCTTTGTCATGCGTCTGCTATGCGTCAATATCTGTTGTACCTCCTTGTCATGCGTCAACTATCCATCAAGGTCAGACAACACCCTCAGTGACGCACGTCAGTAGACCTATTTGATGCACATCAACAAGGTTGTTGACGTGCATCACTGAGGTCTAGTGATGTGCGTCATTGCATTTTTTTGACGCGCGATAGCAAAATATCCTATCACACGTCTGCAGCCTCTGCCTTCTGCTTTCTCATCAAAAAATCTTCATGTCACGCATCAACAAACTCTTTGTCGTGCATCAGCTATGCATCAATATCTGTTGTACCTCCTTGTCACGCGTTAACTATTGGTCAAGGTCAGACAACACCCTCAGTGACGTGCGTCACTAGACCTCTTTGATGCACGTCAAAGAGGTCTAGTGACGCGTATCAATGAGGTCTGTTGATATGTGTCAATGCATTTTTTGACACGTGACAGCAAATATCCTGTCACGCGTTTGCAGCCTCTGCCCTCTTCTTGCGCATCAAAAAAATCTCCATGTTGCTTGTCAACAAACTCTTTGTCATGCGTCTACTATGTGTCAATATCTATAGTATCTCCTTTTCTACAAACCCTCCTTGTCATGTGTCAATAACTTACCCCCTTATCGCGCGTCTATAATATGGGATATATCATATTGTTGAAAAATGTGAAGTAGAAGTGTTCTACCTGGTGAATTATCTAGGTTCAAAAATGGAATATTCGCCATATTACGAATATTCGCCACTAAAATTTTCCCTGATCTTATTATATTTATACATACCATTCAAATCGCATACCATGATCTAGTATACAACTGGCGTTATCCGTCTAGTTGAGTATAGAAACTATAGTACATGCACCATATCTGTGTGGTTTAGGATCTAGGAACTTGCTAAACTAAGTCCATAAAATTAGTTACATTTTACAGAAAAAATAGGATCAACATAACAATGATACGAAAATAGGCATGTTTTGAAATCATTCATAACAAGTTTGTTACTTTCCAATGTCCTTAATACATTCAATTATGATCACCAATCTTAGCGGAGGTTATGATATGGTCCTTGCATAGGTAATTCATCAATTTTTACCTTAGCTCTCAGCAATGACCTCTTATAAAGAAGTCAAAATTGGTCAAATATATAATTTAATATAACAAGTTTATACAACCTAAAGTATTCTCACAGATCATCAATCACTGTAACCCCAACTGATAATTTATCCTTTCATAAACACAAACATAATTTGAGGGGTGTGATAAATTCTCTATCTTCTTCTCTCTCCTCATCCCTCACTCTAACATTATACTTCTTCATTGGAAATGTATTTTTTTCTCTTTCATCTTATTCACTTAAATGGCCTCATTTTATATTGTAAAAATCCCATTTCAAAAATAAGAAAAGGACTTAATTTCATTCCTAAAATAATATGGAAGGTCAAAACTGGTGGTAAGATGAAAAGTCACATGGGGGGAGAGGAAGAGAAATATTTATAATCTATCAATTGGGATGGCTTCTCCATTCCAAGTGGTTAAAAGTTAGTAGTTTTTGGCCTTTGTTTTAATAGTACTGTAAAAAAATATTATATATTCTTCTATCTCCTTTCTTATGTTCTTCTAATCACTCTCTAATTTCCAACTTTGCAAGAATTGTAATCTTGTACAACTAATAAAGAACTTTGTGTCTTTAATTAATTAATCCATTAATTTTTTCATTTATTTATTATTATTTCTATTTCTTACATGGTTGATTTATTCTTATTGAATGTGTACCTACTCTGGTTAATATTGGTGAGAAGCTTTAATTTCCTACTCATAATATTAACATTTATCTATTATCCTACTTCCCTTTAGCTCTTTCCAAAAAAATTACTTCCTTGTATTATGTGGAATTTTTTTCCCAAAGGTTTAGTGGAGTTCTATTGTGTGATACTTGACCTAAAACCCACTCAAAATTTCATTTAGTTATTGCATTCAATAACTGATAGCCTCTACATACCTAAGAAAGAGGGGCCTAACCCCGTGATTGTTGGTGAAAAATAATAATCTTTCCTACAACAAATTATTTTACCAATTGTTTTTTATGACTCTGTTGGGGAACATTTTTACCTTTTGCACCCTATAATGATCTCTAAAATCCAATATATATATATATATATATATATATATAAAATACCAAAAATAATATCTGAATGTTTGAGATCCTTGTTAAACTTCTATTGAAAATATGCATTGTTTATGATAACATATTTATCTAACATTTTGAGTAGAAAAATAAGAATGTAGAATTAGTAGAGAAGACCAGGATAGAAACACTCTAGTCTTTCATAATCCTACATTTGAGTTGTCCAGAACAAGCCTATTTCATAATTTCTCTTATACAGAATCTAAGATAAAGAGTTGAGTCTTCACCTCTTGGCTCAGTTTCATCTCCACTCTTTCCTCAACCATTGAACACTATTCCTATAGAAATGACAAAAAAAGTACCATGGAGATATTACACCAGTCCACTAGCATTGGATCCTCCACTTCATGAATTACCAAAAGGATCAAGAAAGATCATTCCCAAATATATAGATATAGAAATAAACATCCAGATGATCATATTACTAATTTTATAACAAAATTTGACATTCTTAGAGTAGGACATGGATATGTTGACATCGACCATTCGTGGAGTCATTGTAAGATGTTGCCAAATGGTTTAACTAATTTCCACCTCTCTCTGTTATTGACTTGGATAACATGAAAACCAAGTTTGAACTTTGAAGAAATATTTAATACTATAGAATTGCTCATGCCATCCATTCGATTATTACTAGGGAGAGATAAAATGCTCATGCCATCCTTTCTTGATTATCTCATAGTCGAATAAATAAATGTAAGAGCCCATGAGAGAATTTGTGGTGAAATTTAAGAAGTTGAATAAAAACTTTCCTACTAGTGCTCATCCTACTATAGATAATCAGAAGAGGTTCTTCATAAATGATCAGTTACTTGAAGTTGGTTTCATATTGTGGAGATCCCAAAAAACACTCTGGAAAATTATTAATTACTTACCATTGAAGTGAAAGATGATATTATCATGTCAAGGAAGGTCAAAAAATACTTAAGGAAGAGAAAAATATAGAGCTCCAAAGATGAATTTTCAAATCCATTTCTGTAAAAATTGGTCAATGATTTGTGTACATTGAAGAAGAAAATTTCTCAACATGCCTCATATTAAAATCAAAATAGGAATCAAATTGTATGATTACTCCAAAGGCTTTCCTTGGAATCTCCACTGGTAAAGCAATAGCATGAAGGAAATGAATGTCTGAACCTTGTATACCCTGAAGGAAATGAATTCCTGTTCATCAAAACTTTAAATAGAAGAAGAATATGGATATAAAAACATCGATTATTTTAAATACTCTCCTAATTAATATATTGACAAATCTATGGCTGATATGAATAGTTACTCTTGTGTAGTGTTCACCCGCTCATGAATAGAGAAAGAGGCATGGGTAAGTGCAGGAAGTTGATGGACAAATATAGGGTCATCCGTGGAAATCATATTGCAAATAACAATATAATATCAACTTGTAGGGATTATTAGCAATGCATACACTCAAAATTAGACAAATTTATGTTAATATGAATCATAGCATCCAGAATCTAGTTTCTAAAATACTAATTTTTGTAAAAAATGGACAAGATTAGCTATATTAAACACTCAAAATTCAATGACTTGGTTTTTTTTTTAAAAACGCCGATAAGATTATAGTCTGTTTGCCCACAATTTGGATGACCAAAAATTGATATATATTTTTTTCCTTTGGTGAGAAGTTATATACCACTATCTATCTTGGGATGGATTTTATTTTGTATTTTTTTGAGTAATATTTTATTTTTTATGATTTTTTCCGTGAAAGTGGTATGAAAACATAAAGAAAACAGAGCACTTTCTGTTTGCCCGCCATAACTTCATCAAAAAATATTGAAATCAAATAAAAAAAAATTTGAACATGTATATAATTTCACCACGGTTAGGATGGTATAAGTTTTATCACATTCTGATAAGTGAAACAAATTTTGTAGTCTTAAACGTAGACATAAACATTCACAGGAAAAAGTGTCTTAAAGACCTACTATTAGTAAAAAATTATAAAATGATATTTATCCTCTTCTATTCACTTTAAAATCAGTATTTCTACAAATCTAATTGTCTCCCCTACGTAATGGTACCATTTTTATGACATAGTTTTTACTTTTCGGCATGGTTCAAGTCCGCGGAAGACTAAATTTGATGTTTCATTGTTTTTAATGTAAAATTCAGGATTTGATGTCCACTTAATTGTCCCCCAACTCGGTGCACTTACCCTGGAGCAGTAGCAGGAAAAAATGGCCTTTGTGGGGCATTGTTGGGAGTGAAGTTCCTCCGTGGGATATCTTGGTACGGAGTGGGTAGATGAAGCTTGAGCTAATTGCTTCTTTAATGTGAGCAAGTCGTCTGTCATCTTCTGGAATGCCGGATTCAATGAAGTCACTTGAGAAGGAGTTGAAGCCTTAGGTTTGGGATGGCTCTCATTTTTAACTCTCCAGATATAAGCAGGTTGTCTTCTATCTGAATGGCCGTATCTTGAGTGAGGACCAAGGTGGTGATTTTTTCTCTTGTAAGAGTAAGAAAACTTACTATTGAGCTCATGGTGTTCACAAAGAAACACTTTTGATTTTCTAGTGTTGGCAACATGGCAGGTGGCACACAGTTAATCAATGAATTGAAACGGGTGATAAAATCATGCATGGTTTCATTGGCCTCCTTCTTCAAGTGAGTAATCTTTGACAGTAACGCAAAATACATCTTCTAAAGGCTTACACCTGTCTTCAAACATAGTTCGTAATGTTTCCCAACTGGTGATAAGATCTGGTCGGCAAGTGTTGGAACCACTCTACTGCAAGTCCTTGCAAGGCTCTCTAGAAAGAGGCATACCGACACGTCTTCATGGGTCACATCTAGGATGCTGCATGACATAATGAGTGCAAATATATGTGAATTTGTGCTTTGATTTCCACTCCCATCAAATCTTGGGGAAATTCTTGCGGTTTCCATAAAGGAGTGCGTGAACTAGATGTGGAAATGCAAGAGGGCCCATAGTGTTTCCCCATGGTACTACCATTTGAAAAGCTAGAAAGAGGATGCAATCTGGGAGTGTAGTTATACTTAGTAGCAGAGCACTACAAATTGATGTGGAAGCCCCTTGTGAAAACCGGTTCTTTCGTGGAGGCGAGACACTCCTAGCTGACCGATCAACTGAACTCAGTGACGAGAAACGTGCTAGTGTAATACTAAAATTGTTCCTCTAAAGTAGATCAAAAATAGGGTCAACTTCTCCATGAGCTCTCCTGCTACAGGTAAATGGCTCACCCACCAGTGTATCTATTCAGGTCTACAATGATTTGGGGCAAATTTATAAAACTCTTTTTGTTTGTACTTGCTGATTTTCTGATTTTTCTAACAAAAATTTGTAGCATGTAATTTTTTATATATTTAATTTTATCCCTCTTTTGAAAACCAATTGAAATTTAATGAAAATGATTAGCAAGGATAGAATGATGGTTAACTTAGTAAGCTGATTTTTGGATCTTAGATTTGATTTTTGCAAGGGTTTGAAAATATTTGTAAAACTATCATAATCTTAGATCTATGAAAATACAGAGATTTTTATAAAAACTCAGCGAACTAAAGGTTTCTAACTGGTCCAAATCTATGGATCTCTTAAGAAATTTTTTAGTTTGGATCACTTTTGCAAAAAATTTGGATTTTAAACAAAAAGTTAAGATTTGCAAACAAGTAGTGATTTTTTATAGTTTTATCTATTTTCTTAGTCTCCCCAACATCTTTAAAAACTGTTGGCATCTTTTAGCTAACATAACACTCACATAGATCTAGTTCTTACCCCAGTAGAGTCACCAAAAATTGTTGGTCTAAAAATATGTCGAGTGGGCAGATCTATGGATAGACATGCCAACAGTGTGTAGGGCATAGCCCCTCTATGAGATAGCAAAGTGAAACTAGTTTATTACTATTCTACCAATAGGAATCTGTGCAAGTCTTACAGTATTTTTCCTTCAGAGGGTTTTGGGATCTCATCCCAGTAGAGATAGTTCCGATAAAGAACAAAAATGAATGAAGGAAAGAATAGAAGAAAGAGGGATATGAAGGGAGAAAAGAAATGAATTCCAAAGTAGAAAGGTCATAGGGTTTATGTTTTGGGCCAGTAGTAAACAGAGCCAAACTTACTCACATAAAAAAATAAAGCAATACTGATAAACAAATGACAAGAGTATAGGTGAATCCAATAGAATAAGTATGCAAATCTAACTTAAGAAAGATCTAACACATAACATAGGAATTTAGCACAAAGCCTCAATTTTTGTATTAATATTTTGTTCTGTTACAAGAAAGCTCAAAGTCTTTCTCTCCTCACTTCTATTTTTCATACAAATTTTCTCACACTGAATACCACAAGTGTTCAAGTATTTATAGAAGGAGAAGGAGAAAGAAGACAAAAAGGAGCAAACCACTATTTACAAAATATTTAAAAGTCAAATGTTGACTTTGGGGTAATTTGGTGGATGACAACATCCCATGGTGCAACATGGATGATGTCATCATTTGTGCCAGCATACTTTTAAATACTTTTACAAAAATGGGATATATCCTAGGAGGAAGGAGCCTATTCGTCATCATCCCTTAGCTTGAAAGGAGTGTCTTACTTCTACTCAGGAGAGGTGATGTGAAACTGAGCTTGATACTCCATGAACTTGTTGACCATCGCCTAAAGTTGATCCTGAGTAGGACCCTTGGTGTGATCCTCGATGACTTTGCAAGTTTCTCATTCATCTCTGAGTCTTTCCAGGAGTTTGAAGTATTTGTTTCCTACCTCCATCAAGTACCCAACGAATTTGCGGCAAGCCAGATGGTTATTGATAGATTCTACATCAAAATTGGCCTCTAACGTGAAACCTTGCGACATGATTCCCTTACAAAGCTAAATAGTATCATCTACCTTCCTCAAGGCATATGCTACACCGAGTAATCCTGGAGACATTCTTAAGATGATCTGCTCCATTTAATGCATGGCATCTAGGGCTTCCTCCTTGATTTTTTCTATCTTTTCCAAGATAAACTCCATTTGGTCAACCTGATAGTCTAAAGTAGCAAGGACTTTGTTGGGTGCTTGCGGGTGATCAAAGATGTCAAATTTCACCAATTCATCGACTGGGCAGTCACACATCTTCTAGAATGTCTCGTGTTACAACCTAGCATGGTCCAACTCTTCGGAGATAGGTCTTGCTATTACCTGGAGTTCCTTATTCTCTTGATCTATATTTTGATAGAGCTATGTGAACTTTGTAATCACTTCCTCACTATCTTTAAGGATCTGCTCTCTCCAGGTGGACACTGCTACACCTTGCTCACCGATCTTGGCGTACTCATTTATCTTCTCCTGACTAAGAGATTTTGGAGGGTGGGTGGAATTCATAGGAGGGGCATTGCCCATCTTTTGCAGGGCTTGGAGAAGATGCTTGTTTTGATATTTTAATATTCTCTTCTCTTCCTTTGCTTCTTGAAGCTTCTTCCAAAGGGAATCTATTATGGATAAGGCCTCTCCTTATAGGCTCTCTGATGATGTTCCCATTATGACCTGAGTCACTGTAAAATATGTAGGAGATAGATCTTCTTTCTTCTTTATGGGATTAGGGTATGCAATCTCTATAACCCTTTCACTTGAAGTGCTTTGAGAGAAGAGAGTTATAGCCTTTTGCTTTTTAGGCCCTTTAGCCAGAATAACGGAGAAGTCCATGGGTGCAGTAGGGACTTTCCTCTTGTGTTGGCTCAGGTGTTTGGAGATCCATTATAGACTTAGGGGAGTGGGACCAGAGGAAGATGAGGAAATGGGGGTGTAAGAAGGATCAACTGTAGGGGACATGGAGAAATGTGTCGAGACACTTGGTGGCAGCATTGAGAAAGAAGCCAACACTCCAATGCTCATGGGGTTAGTAGTCACTGAAAGAGAGGGAACCGTGGGGGCGGAAGGGATCTGTGAGATGAGGGAAGAAATTCTAGGGGACAGATTCGTGAGGGAAGAGAAGATGGATGAAGAGGGAGGGGGAATGGTAGAATATGGGGGAGAAGACACAACCAAAGGAGAAGTTGGTTGAGTGACATGGGGAGGGGAAGGAGGAGTGAGAGAGGGAACGGTTGATACTTCTCCAATTGTAGATGTGACAACATCCTAAGTGGATGTTTCTATTGGAGGACTGGCTTCTTCTTCTCTTCCTAGGGACACTAAGTCCACAACTTGTTCCTCGGTGGTGGAAGGAGGGCTCTCAGGAACTTCTTTCTTAGTAGTGTTTACCTCTCCTTATTTATCTTTTCCTTTTCCTTTAGGAAAGTGTTTCGGCCTGGTGGGTACATTCCCTAAGGGAGACATGGTAAAGTCTACCCCAAGGTAGATGATACCATTTTTCTTGCACCAATTCTCAGTGCACTACAGAGTTCCATTGACCCTTTCCTCTATAGTTTGATAGGCCTTGTTTCTATCAATTTCAGAAAATGGCCAATTGTCCCCATCTGTTTCTAGATAAACTTGATCAACTTCTTGATCAATCGCTTGGAAATACTTTGGGATGATAGCCACACCATATTGAATGATCTCTACCAAGGCCAGTCGGGAGTGATCCTTTCATCTAAGCTCAACTTCATGATATAGGTTGATGTATATATCTTCAATCTGAGGGATGTGAATTGGATCGATATTTTCCCTTGGAAGGCAATCACGAGGATCAAAGGTTGGCCTTGTAAGGAAATTATGCTTCAAATTGAGTAATTCAAGATCTTTAAACATCTCTTGAGATTTTCTCTATGAAGTGTAAGGTGTACTTGGCCACTGTGAGGGGGAATGGAGTTCCACCCTTCTTCCTTTTCAAACATTTATCATGGTATGTGATGAGCTATCTAGACAGCTCCAACATGATCAGTTTGGGTCCCACATACCTTGGTAATTTCGTTGGCTTTCCCAAGAAGTTAGCGGCTCTGAGATAGGTGAAAGTGGGGAATTACGTGAATAACGCTCCCCACTTCTTTGTGGTGGTGACCACATTTTTGGTAGTCCAACTATAAGTCAAGTTGGGCCTCAAGAGGTAGATGACACCATAGAAGAATACATCGTTGATTTTATTGAATTGGGCTATGTTGTTATCTAGTCTTAACTCTGGATAGTACTCATATATCCTGACCTAGGGCCATATCCAACACCAGATTCAATGTTGGGTAGCCCCTCTATAAGCCAGACAACATATAATACATAGGAGTTCATATAGAACCTCCCAGTTGTTGAAAGTTGTTGAAGCTACTCCGAGATTGTGCTACTGATAATCTCTCCCCAGTCAAAATGCTGATTGGGAACATTTTTATTCATTATTTCCAAATACCTGAGAATCAACTTGTGAAAGTAGTGGGTATCAGGAAGCCCAAACACCCTACTCAGGAAGGTGGTTGTGTCACTTAGCTCCTCTGAAAATTCACTGCGATGAATGACTTGTGGCCACCTGCTTGTCACCTTATTATTCTTGAGGTACACCTCATTCATTAACTGGCATACATTTGTCTTCATTTTCAGTCCATGTCTTCATGACAGTCCTCCTAGCTCACTGCTGACAAAATTTCAGTGTTGAGGGATACCCAACATGATCTCAAAATGTTGGGCTGTGAGGTTTATTATCACCTTGCCCTTCTTATTTTTGAACACATCTTATATCCTTATTGTAGCAATCGACCCACCAACATCATAAACTCATTCTTGATTGCACTCACTGGGAGCCCTGCACAGCAAAGTGCAGACCACTACCAATCATTTTATCCATCCATGGGCTGCCTGTAACCTTCTTGGTTCTGGCTTAGAAGTCCTCCATGTCAATGTGCCCGAGTTCTGAATCTCTAATATCAAGATCACACTTTGCAAAAGACTTCAGGAATCCTGACCCTTTGGTATTTATATTTCATTTCTTTCTCTGTTAGCTTGGCTTTACCCTTGGACTTAGTTTGGCTTCTTACTCGATGAAGACACGTGTAGATCTGAGTTTAGCTATTGATCTACAAGAAGAATCAGGGAAGTCCATCATAGAAGAGCCATGTTAGCCATTAAGTCATCCATAAAAGCTTACAGAATGAAAATTTAACAATTTATGAGCCTCTGGGTGCAAGGCGTAGCTTTACTACAGGATGTAGGGACTTAGAAAAGCAATACACACTTTGGGAAAGTGTTGCATGTGAGAAAGAAATGCCTGAAGGGGCACGGGGCACTGATTGACCAGGCTATGCACAACACTCAAATGTTGGTGTCAAGGGATATGTGCTTGCGCCGTTGGAAGTCTTTTAGTGGGGCACATATAGGATTGGTGTAACAGAGTATTATGGTGCGCCAAGGTGCAGATGTAAAATATGTAACATCAAGGTGAGGTGCACGCTAAGGGATTAAGATTTGCATCGTGCACAGGAAGGGATTACATAGCATGAAGTGTTGTTGCTATTATAGGTGCGCTTGCACTTGCGCCTGCGCCTGCGCCTTAGGAATTTTTGTAGTTTTTTTACAAGGCATGCGTGAAAGGGCTTCTATTGTTGCACGAGTTCACAGTGTGCCTTGGCATGACTATTTTTGATACAACATGACTAAATGGTGTGCCAAAGGGGCATGACTGTCATTTAGCGCAAAATGTATGAAAATTGCACTGTGGAAGACAACACAGCTGATTCTCTTCATTTTGTGATTTTTTTTACTCTCTCAGCTCAAATTTTGATAGCAAGGGGTTAACCTTGGTAAAGTAGGGGACATAGGAGAAAAGGAGTAGGGGTCCATTCTGAGGTAGAGCCTTCCAGATTTGTAAATCTAGAAGGAGAGTGAAAAACAACTTGTAGGTGGGTTTTACAAAATGGGTTGGGATTGCATAATCTTCTTACGTTCATTGTTTATTATCAACAATCCTGAATCACCTAAACCAACATAAAAACCACAACAAATCCATAAGGAAGGACAAGGGCCACTTACCAGGAATATATAACGATGAAGGAGACGATGCGGGGACCACAAACATGACAAATGGTAACACGTGGAGCTGACAAGATTGCTGATAATGCGCATAGAGGAAAAAGACTCTTCATGTTTTTTGTAATTGTGAAAATGACAGGTCGGATGCGCCTATATATAGAAAAATGTGCAATAAATGTGCCACCAAATTTTCCTATAGCACACTTAAGTGGATGTCGACACGAAGGGATTTTTGCCATAGCATAGCTTTGAGAGTGTCTTCACTACATTTTTCAGCACCCACAGCACACTTAAGAGAGTGATAATAAGATGGCACTCTGTACCTTGGCGCACCTTTGAGAGGTGCAACATTTGGAGTGTTGACACTCCCTAGAATGCGACAAAGGAATAGAGGGGAACGTAATTTTTGTTGATGTAATGTGAATGAAAACTATGCCCAACCCAAAAAGGTTGAAAATGACCAAGTTCTAAAAACTAGATTTTCCGGAAAGGGATTTTATGCCATTCTGAACGTTAAGAGACCTCAACGGGGGACCAAAATGGAAATTTTTGGTATGGTTTCCTACAAAATTTCCCTTGTCAATTTTATAGGATAACAAGTGTCATGAATTATCAGAGGATATTTTTTAAGTTTTGGATCAAAAGTGATGTTCTCATCATGTGTATGATTCCATGATATTTCCATTAACTATTTTATTTTCCTCCAAAATCTTCTTGAAACTCCCAAAATCATCCATACAAGTCATTTTTTCACCGTTGGAGTATGACATTCCCTACACCTGAAATAACTGTCTTGCTTGTTTGATTCCTTACATCATTTAGCTCCACAAAATTCCAAAAACTAGCTTGAAGGAATTCAAAAATCATGTACACAACTTCTAAATTGGTTGTTCTTCCCTATAATCTTCTGAATGATGTCTTCATGCTACAATATAGCTAAAAAACAACTAATTTAGAGCTTCGAAGAACACTATTCTACCTTAGATTTTGAGCTCATTGTGAAATCAACATAGATTCAATTACCTTACACATGAAACACACTTGAAAACCCATATTATTACTTTCCTCTATGATAGAATGAGGATGTAATAGAAATGGAGGGGTTACATGAGCTAATGGGCTGGTTGGAGGAAGGGTTCATAGTGATTGGGAAAGTGGGCTTAGTTATCATGGCCAAAAAATTTTCAATTTTACATACTACACATTTTTCATGACAATAACTATCAACATAATTTTATTGATGCATCACTCATTACATTGGTAGGTACTAGCCACCACAAGGTAGTTAATGTTATATGTTTTACTTTGGATAAATTCACCTCTTGGAGCAATGTGTAAGGTATAATTGCAATATCAATCCATCAAGGAAAAATCTAAAATGACATGAAATTGTATGAAGGGTCTTATAATGTGGTGTAGCCAAGTAAAAAATAAATGAAAGTGGTTATTTATTTTGATATGTGTCTTTTATTACCATATCAAATGTCCCTAATTAAAAGTTGCGTTGAGTTATACAATGGAGATGGAAGAATATTTCAACGTATATAAAAATAGTTCAATTTTTTTGTGCTAACATGGTTGATGAAATTTTACTTGTTTCAGTGAGTACGACCATCATATTTGACATGTGGTCGATTACACATGACACAAAGATTTGGGATTTAACTGAGTAGTTTTTTGTAAAGAGGTTCCTTTCTAAATACCAACATCGAGGAGGAAATGATTCATGGTGTGAGGATGGTGGTGGAAGATGTGGAAGAGGAAACAAAGTTTTAAAAAATCTCAGTGTTTATTCGTTGTGACACAAAGAGCTTGGATGGTGTTGAAATGGCATTGGACCAGGCCATTGTGGTGAGGGTGAACAACATTTTGTACATTTTCTATTGCGACATGGGGATTTTTGGGAATTTTGGGCCCCGTATATGACAAGAACATGGATGATATTATTTGTATACTATAAGAATCAATTCATGCATTTTTATATTGGGCATAAATCATGTTTCCTACATGATGATATTGGCCAAGAGGGGCAAGGGAAGAAACGTGATGGATTCAAACATATGAAAAAATTCCTAATTATAGGAGGTGGTGAAGGAGTGATTTAATATAAATGGAATTAAATCTTATTTTAAGAGTAACTACTGTAGTGTGTGATATACAAGTAATAAAAACATAGCGAATGAACAAACAACAAGCAAGTAATGATATGAAACCCTAAATAAGAGAGAGAGAGAGAGAGAGAGGGTGACTTAGCTGATTTCATACAGTCTAGAGATGATATGGATAGGTGAATAGCTAGAATAGACTGGAAGAAGCATCATCAAAGATCATTGGAGGTTATAGAACTCAGAACTATACATGACAGGAGCACCCACTAAAGGACAAGAGCACCTAGGTGCTAGTGTCCACCCAGATGCTCATGTTTTGATCTTTTCTATACATGAAGAGCTTCATTGTTTATCACCCTATTTTTTTTGCTCTGTTATCACTTCAATTTCATCGATTGTACATGTAACCTGCAAAGAAATATACCTACCTACATATTTCCACAAACCACATCAAATCCTAAATTAAAAGATCTATAATGTGGAGTCGGATTGACCCTAACGGTCACCCCGAAGAGTGAACTTAGTACCAATCATTGCACTAAATTTTAGACTCCATGTAGTTCTATGTTTAAGTGTGTAATGGTGTCCTAGGATGCCCCTTGTAAAAGTTGCACAATGATAGTGGGCTAGCTATAGATTATAGTAAATGTATAGAATGTGTGAGATGGAATAGAATAGAATTCCCCTCCTATGTTATGTATGCAGAGTGATGCATCCTTCGTACCTTGAGTGAATTTTCTAGATGGACTCTTTTTTATGATCTTATGCCTTTAAATTTAAGCTTAGGTGATAATAGATAATGCTAGTGATTATCCCCTTATTTTGAGAGCTATGAATATGTATATATATGATTCCCTTGTTTGAATTTTGTAATTCACAACTAAAAGGATAACCCAAAAGTATAAAATATTCCCAAGAAGTAAAAGAGACCCAAAAGAGTGAGAAAAGGGTAGAAAGGGTTAGGAGTGCCTAGGAGGGACAAGAGTGCCTGGGCACTAGTTTCCAAAGCAAATAAAATATAAATTATTCAAATACCGACAAGGTTGTAGGGTGTGTAAGGTCAATAAAATTATAAAAGACAAAGCAAAAGGCCCAAAAGACATTGTCAATTACTAGTTTTCTTTCTTAGGAATAATCTATATAATAGTATTCTCTAAGACCTAGAAATGTACCCAAGTGCATATATTTTTTGTCTAAAATTCCCCCCCGCTTTATGTTAGTGAGTGAATACTCAATAGTATAAAGTAGATAGAATATCCATACATTATGATCATGTATAGAAGAGTTAGTTGATGGCATACAGAGTAGACAAGTGAAGCGTGAAGTGATCACAATGTGAATTATGGAGACTAAGAAAGGGAAGTGGACCCTAGGGGTGAAGTGTATGAATAGTACTGTGTGGTGTTTGTTGATGTGATTTTCTTCTTATTGCGTATAAGGACCACACCCACAAAATAAGAGCAAGAAAGTAGTCAAAATACCATATATTAAAAAATTAGATAAATGTATGTATAAGTAAGTAAATATTGTAAAGTGTGTAAAAGGAAATTGTGCACCTGATATGTAAAAGAGTATGAGATAGAAAAATATCCTATTTTCTTGGAATTGCTGATTTTGAATACTGATGGTGAGGTTTTTGGGTGATCTCACACCATGAGCGAGTTTTTTGGGTGATCTCACGCTAAGAGAGTTTTTTGAATAATCTCATGCTAAGATAAGAGTGTTGGGAGAGAGTTCTAGTTTTTTCTCTCATTCCATGACACTTCCTAAATAAGTACCATTGCAGATGGTACATCCCTAATTCATTTCGTTTGTTTCCAATTATTTTGATTGTAACTGAAATGTGACTGATAGATTGAATTTTTTTAACCAAAAGGCAAGTGCCTGCTACTGGAGAACTGATCTAAAAACTACTAAAAATTATGTTTATATGAGATATTAGCTTTGTTTTCTCCAAGGACATTAGCACTCAAGGTGGACACAAGTGCCCACCGCTATTGTCCAACTCTGAGCATTAGTGTCTACTCTATGTTTTGGGCCCTAGTCTGATTTTTGAGTTTTTTTTATAACTGTGTTTCTATTATGAATATATGTGTATTAGTGCTCACATTTATGTATTTGGGTAAGTTTTATTTGTATTAGTTTATGAGTTGTTATGAAAACTCATAATATTTGGATTTTATATTATTGTGAGAAAATAATGTGAATTATTTGGTTAGTATACCAGCACATGTAGATAAGTTTGTGAGATATTGTTGGGATAGATTTGAGATGTTCTAGGAAGGGGTCGAGAGATACGAGGGATGACTATTGACTCCTAGAATAAAGGGCATCAAAAATCTATATATTATAATCTCATACATGAATAATATATCCCGTATTGAATAGAAGAAACATTATAGTATATTTCTGGTGTTATTTGATTAAATATGTGTTCATCTTGCATGCAATCTGAACCAAAAATAATATTTTGTATCAGAGCAGGTGCATCATCTACCACTAGGAAATTCTCCTATCATTTGATCTACAAATTATTTATGTTGGCCAAAGCAATTGGATGAGTGGATCCACTCGTGCACTATTATTGGAGATTTTTGTGATTATTCCTAGCCATGTTTTCAATAATTTTGTGATTATTATGTAGTCAATAATTTCGTATTAAATATGATGTGAGATAAGTCTGTACAGATTGCATGAGCATGAAAATATAGACTAGCTTGAGATCTATACAATTCCATGTTTTGCATCTATAATCACATATTAGGAAAAATAAAGGGTTAGTGGCATCCATTAAAGTGAAGATCTTCTTGATCATTAACATATTACAATCCTGTTAATGCGTACGTGTGAATCGACCTCACTTGAACTATGTTGTCATATATGAGATGCACTCATAACCAAGGCATTAGCATAGAAGCACCAATTCTGGGTAGAAAAGAGAAGAAAGGTGTAAGATATTATTTTTCTTTGACATTATAAGTCTTAATTCCATGTGTGATATCTCAAAATACACATTAAGGGTGGAGGATAGCCGAATTGATGATGAAGGCGTGTCATTAGGTGTAGAGTTAGGCTAATAATCCCAGTGTTACATCTCTAGTTCAACTCTCACCAAGGTTCACCAAAAACCTTTTAGCCATGGGGGTCTTGGTTGGTTGGTAAATTTGAGAATTTACTAAGAGGAGGTCCAAGTTTCAACCCCCATTGGAAAGTTCACTCCATGAGGAATAGCCCGATCAATGTCCCTGAGTACCGATAGAGTAGTTCGACCAATATCCCTGTGTATGCGACAGATGTATGACGATGCTACTGGAGTAGTCCAGCCAACGTCCCTAAATGTGTTCCATTTGTACGAAGGTAGTATGAAGTGTACACCAACTGTACATAGGTGGTATGAAACCTAGGCTTTAGCTAAATGGAGGCAGTGTGAAACTTGTGCACCTAGTGGTTCCATCCTCACCCAAGATAAATTCACCTAGGCTGGTAGAGACTGTGCTAAATTTTAAAATGTAATGATTCCTCTATAAAACCAAAAAAACATACACATTGTTATCCTTCCAACGACATATATCCATGATCTTCAGTGCAGATTTTGTGCAGCCATAGAGTCAATAAAGGTTTTTTCTTTTACTATTTTTTAAGTTGTTAAGTCATAGCCGAGTCAAAATAAATAGTTTATTTTAATTATTCTTATTTTTATAAAATCATATATAAAATATTTAGTCCAACATTTTAATTTTTAACATTTGATGTTGATGTGTCAAACAAAACTTTATTTTGTCATTTAGTCTTTTAGGTTTTGTTTTTTAGTTTTAAAAGTGAGTTCGTGGAAGTCTAATTGTAAATTAAAGAGAATTTTTACCACTTTAATTATAGTATTTAAAATCTTTTTAAATAAATAGTTCTAAGTTCTGGGTGTGTTAATTTATCTTTTAGTGTTTTTGTATTTATTATTTTTTTGTATTTTTATTTAAAAGTAAGATTTTATTTTATTGTTTTAATTATTTTTTCGATTGCATTTGTGTGTCATCATTAGTGTCAAAAGTTGTAAAAAATTATATAGTTTATTATCTCATTATGTTCATTTTTAGTTACTTTGGTTTTGTCGAGTTAAATAGTGTTAGTATTATATTTTGGTAATTCATATTGTCTCATCATTGTCAAAGTTTATAAGTCAAAAAGTCTAAAAAATAAAATCAATTTTTTCCTTAAGGACACATTTTTGGTGGTAACCTAATTCTATCAATGTAAACTAAGGCTCATGATCAAATATAGCTGAGTTAGTAGTAGAAAGATGGAGGATGGAGGCAATAGAGGAAGGAGGTAAATCAGTGACTTCTCACCAATTGCAAGCAATGGGGCCGCACAATGTAGTAGTGGCATTTTTTTAGTTGTGTGGTGTGTTTGGTAATAAGAATAGATGATAATTCATGTTCAATTGTTGTAATAAGTGAGCTCCTGCGTGAGTGATATTTCTTGCATTTTTCCATAATGTCAAAATGTTGTGGAGGAAAAAGATCACTAATGTAAGACAGTTCATGGATCTTGAAAAGGTTTGTGGGAGGATCCAAGAAACCACACAAGGTGGACAATTGATGGGGTCTGTTCACGTCAAGGTTTTTGGTAAACCTGTTTAAAACCATGGAAGGAGAGATCCTTTATTTATATAAAGGTCATTAGTCACATATTTTGGCATGCTACAAGGGTGAGCATACTATAGGTGAGAGTGTAAATTGTTTTCCACCATGTTCACACTAGGGGGGATGTTATGAATATCTTTTTATTAGTGCTCACATTTATGTCTCTGAGTAAATGTTATTTGTATTAGTTTATGAGTTGTTATGACAACTCATAATATTTTGATTTTATATTATTGTGAGAAAATAATGTAAGTGACTTATTTGGTTGGTATACCAACTCACGTAGATAAGTTTGTGAGATATTTTTGGGATAGATTTGAGAGATTCTATGAAAGGGTCAAGAGATATGAGGGATGACTATTGACTCCTAGAATCAAGGAGGTCAAACTCTATATATTGTAATCTCATACATGAATAATATATCCCGGATTGAATAGAAAAAACATTATAATATATTTCTGGTGTTATTTGATTAAATTTGTGTTCATATTTCATGTAATTTAAACCAAAATAATAGTTCATGTGTCATTTATGTACTATGATGATATTTATTGTAGCTATGAGTTGTTTTAGGGGTGATTTTCACCCAATAGATGTCCCCCTCATTTGGGGTGCATATGACGACTGTAGGATAATTCAGTCTAAAGGAGAGGACTAAAAGCTGATATGCATATCTAAAAGTGGATACCTGTAAGGGGTGCATGGTAGAAACCAAGGCACATGCAAACAAGATAGATTAGTAGCATTTTTTAGTAGTAAACATAGCTAGCATGCAAGAGAAGAGAATGTAACAATCAACTTGGAAGACAAGATGGACCACAAAACTAGGTTTCAAACATGGGACATTACTCACAATGTCACAAGACAATCAATTTTGAAGAAACCAAAATCATACAATGATCAAATAAGACATCATACATATCCTGCAAATAATAGAAAATAATAGGAAGCAAGAAGTGACAAATACCCATGGTTATATAGATTCCTGCAAGGAAAATGCTACACATGAAGAACCCATTAGCATGTTAGAAATATAAGTATTATGTCAAAGTGTGTATAGATCAGTGAAAAGTATAGTGATTATAAAGAGAAGCAGAAAATAATTTGACAATAGAACCTGTGATGTATGAAGTGTAAGAGTAACAAAGGTAGATGGCCCCAGGAGCCTCGATGGGACTATTAAAGAGTTGTGTTGAGCATCATGCATCATGTATTAATTTTTGATAGGTCTTAAATTCACCTCAAGATACCAAGTAAATGCGTATGTGTATATAGAAAAATATAATGACATATTAAGAATCCGGCTAGCATAATAAGCAAAGTACAACATGTAAAAAGTAGAAGCAAACAAGAGTAAATGCAACTAAGATATGAAAATGTTGCATGAGTGTGATGGTGTTATATGTAACATGTGAGGATGATAGGAGTAGATTTCCCCCAGTAGATGTGTATGAGGTTAGGTTCATTCATAGATTATCCCTCAATAGTCAATAATGAACCATAGAACAAGAGTATGTCATTGAGAAATGAGTGTATTGCGTGAGCGTAGATGTTAGAAATATCTATCATGGAGCAAAAAGTGTGAATTTTGAATGATGTGGGGTTCATTTTAGATTTGGACCCTCAATAGTCAAGTGTGAAATGTAGCACTAGAGTACGTCATTGGGCAATGATGGTATAATGTGTGTACCAAATGTGTAGGAGTGTTGAGAAAGATTAGACGAGAAGAGTGGAGCGTGAATAGTAGTAGTAGACATTAGAGACAAATGGAAATGATGGAAGGGGGAGAAAGTGTAATGCCCCCAAGTGTGTAAGGGATAGAATACTATCTGATGATATTAAATTGTTGGGTTTAGCACACCGGTTGTACAAACAATATATCAGATCTAAGCATACATGCAAATAAAAGTGGATACTCTACCAGAAGAAATATAAAAAACAAGATACATAAATCAACACCAGATTTAATGTGGTTCACCCAGTGTGGGCTATGTCCACCAAGAAACAAGCCAATCTATTATCCAAAGCTTTGACAAGATATACAATGAAGATTTACAATCTTCCACAGCTCTTAGATGTACAATACTTTCTTTCTCTCAATCTTTTGCTTCATCACCAAGAATTCTCTCTCTCACCAAATTTTTTCAAGTTCTTTCTAATTCTTGTTAATCATCACTTATAAACCCTAGCTTTTATGCTTATATAGTCATTTATAGACTTAGGGCACTTAGCCATGCAATTACAATCAATAGATCTACTTTAATACTAAAAATAGATCTAATTCCCAAGAGTTAATTAAAACATCCTTGCACAGGTAACCGATGTCGGTTAGACCTAACCAATTTTGGTCATACCTGACCACTGCTGGTCCTGGGTGACCGATGTTGGTTCCCCCTTAACCGATGATAGTTACTATATTTTCTAGCAAATTTCCATTGCATGCTAAACTAAATTAATTGAGCTCCACAACTCAACAATATCCCACTTTGAGATAAATTACTGCACCGTACCTATACAACATCATTCTTTGATCCTTAGCTTTTTTTCTTCCTCTTCAAGTCTCAAACTCAAAGACCAATAGAAGTGGAGTGTAATTCCAACTTCTCCTTTGCTAATGGCTTCATTAGCATATCTGCAGGGTTCTTACTTGTATGAATCTTTTCTAGATTCAACTTTCCATCCTCCAATACCTGTCTTATGAAGTGATACCTCAACTGAATTTGTTTCATTCTCAAATGAAATGTTGAGTTATTTGCTAAATGAATTACACTCTGACGTTCACTGAATAATTTACAATCACCTTGCTCCTTTCCCAACTCTTCCATGAACCTACTCATCCATATCATCTCCTTGCTAGCCTATGTAGCTACAACATACTCTACTTCTGTAGTAGACAAATCCACAACCTTCTGTAATCTTGAAATTCGGCTAATTGTCATCCCACCTACTGTGAAAATATATCTAGTAGTGATCCTCCTATCCAGATCTCCAGCCATATCCGAATCAACATAGCCATGTAATTAAATATCCAAACCTCCATAACATAACTAAATGCTAGATGTCCCTTTCAAATACCTGAGTATCCATTGGACTGCTTTCAAATGTTCTTTTCCTAGATTAGCCATATATCTACTCATAAGTCCCAATGCCTATGCAATGTCTGGTCTGGTACAAACCATATCATACATGAGACTTCCAACTGCTGAAGCATATGGAACTCGTGTTATATATTTGACCTCCTCATGTGATGAAGAAAACTGATCTTTTCTCAATTTGAAGTGTCCAGCCATATGTGTACTAAAACATTTTGCATTTTGCATGTTAAACCTTTCTAACACCTTGTATATATAATTCTCTTGAGACAAATACAATTTCTTTTTTGTCCTATCTCTATGTATTTGCATGCCAAGGATTCTTTTTGTAGCTCCTAAATCCTTCATAGAAAATGTGTGAGCTAGCTTTCCCTTAATCTCACTAATGTCTTACATACTAGATCTTGTAATAAGCATATCATCCACATACAATTAAAAAATAATATAGCTCCCATTTTCAAGATTCTTGAAATAAACACAATGGTCAGATTCACATCTCAAGTAACTATGCTCATGCATAAAACTATCAAACCTCATGTACCATTACCTTAGAGCTTTCTTGAGCCCATATAGGCTCTTTTTCAACCTACACACTAATTTCTTCTTACCCTTGACTTCATACCCAAGTGGCTACTACATATAAATCTCTTCATCCAAATCACCATAAGGAAACTCATCTAAACATATAGTTGCTCTAAATTCAAATCATGTATTGCAAATAAACTCAATATAGTACAAATAGAAGTCATCTTAACAACAGGAGAAAATATTTCACCAAATTCAATACCTATTTTTTGTGTAAATCCCTTTACTACAAGTCTTGGCTTGCACCATTTTCTATCCACCCTTTTCTTCCTTGATCCTATAAACCCACTTGTTCTGCAATGTCCTCTTACCTGCTAGCAACTTAACCAAATCCCAAGTTTGGTTCTATTCCAAGGAGTTCATCTCCTCGTCTATGTCATGCTCCCACTAGATGTGGGTCTCATCCTACATTGCTTCTTCAAAACTCTCTAGTTCACCATTATTAGTCAATAATAATAAAAAATAGAGAAGGTGTAAATCTTTCTGGGGGTTTACTTGTCCTTTATGACCTTCTCACAGGATTTTGGGGTATCAGAGGCTCATTTTGGGCCTCTTGTACATTTGTATCCAAATCTGTGTGTGACTAACATCGGTCACCTATAACCGACATCGGTTTTACTAACTGATGTCGATTTGTCTCTTCTGTAATTGATACTAGTTTTGCTAACCGATGTCGGTTAGGGGACAACCGACACCAGTTACTGTGTAACCCTATCGGTATTACTTTTAAATCTGAGAGTTCATTTTCATTCACAAACTTCTCAACTGGTTCGTCCTTGGGTACTAAAATTTGATCCATGTACATTCTCTTTTCATTCCATACAATATCACGACTCCTAATAAATTTAGAATTCTCTAAATCCCAAAAATGAAATCTGAAATCACCAGATCCATAACCAATGAAAGTGCATCTCTTGTATTTTACATTCAACTTTTTCCTATTTTCCTTATCAATATGCGCAAAAGCTTCTAAACTAAAAACTTTAATAAAAGAAAGATCTACATCTTTTCCGGTCTAAGCTTCCTCTTTTATTCCTCCATCTAGTGAACTTGAAGGCCCACAGTTAATCAAATAAATCATTGTATCAACTGCTTCTACTCAAAACTGTAAGGGAAATCCAGAATGTATCCTCATACTTCTATCACATTCCATGATTGTTCTATTCATTCATTCTACAACAATATTCTCTTGTGGTATTCTTGGAACCATCCTTTCTCTATGTATCTCATTCACTAAACAATAATCATTGAAATCCTTGATACAGTATTCGCCACCATTGTCAAATCTAAGGCACTTTAACTTTGAATTTGATTCATTCTCAGTAAAGGCTTTCCATCTTTTAAAAGTCTCAAAAACATCAAATTTACGTTTAATACAATAAACCTATACCTTTCTTATAGCATCGTCAATGAAAGTAACATAATACTGGGATCCTCCATGAGAAGCTACCTGAGCTGGTCCCCACACATCTGAGTGTATAGGCTCCAATTTCTGCTCCTTCTTAGTTGCCCCAACTTTGAGAAATCTCACTCTCTTTTGCTTTCCAAAGACACAATGCTCGCAGAAATCAAGATCTAAATCTTTCAAATCTAATAACTTAACCTTAGCCTTTAAGATCTACATTCCTTTTTTACTCATACAGCTCAACTGATTATACCACATACATGCATTTAAATCTGAAGTAGATAATACAGAAAAGGAATCAGTAACACATGTAGATAAATATAATGTTCATACCTTCTTACCTCTTGCCATTACAAAATCACCGTTGATAACTTTCCAAGAGTCTCTTGTAAATGTAACCATGCAACCAACTTCACCTGGTTTCCCTACAAAAATAAGATTCCACCTAAGGATTAACACATGCCTCACATCTTTCAATACCCGTGTATTTCCATTTTTCAATTTTAGATGAACTTCCCCTTTACCAATAATATTGCAAGGTTCATCATCACCCAAATAAACATGCGCAAAATTGCAATGGACATAATTTTTGAAATAAACCTTATTAGGGGTTGCATGAAAAGAAGCTCCTGAATCTAAAACCCATGATTCAATTCTATTATCTAAAGAAAGAATAAGATTATCTTGCATTACCTCTACTGCAACAAGATTTTCTTCTTTACCTTTGTCTGGTTGTTGGTTCTCTTTATCCTTTGACCAACAATCTTTTGTTGCATGTCCTTTCTTTCCACATTTCCAACAAGTAATTCCCTTACCTCTGGATTTAGATCTACTATCCCTTGACTTTGATTTCTCATTACTTTTACTCTTGTATCTCTCCTTCTGCCTACCCCTGCTTTCTACATTCAAAGCATTCCCAGATGATGATTCCTCTGTATTCTTCCTGTGAATTTCTTCATTCAAGGTTATACTAACCACATCATCAAACTTCAAAATATTATTAGCAGATGTTGTATTACTAAAAACCATTGCCAATTTATCCCAACTATTAGGCAAAGAACATAATAATAAAAGTGCTTTCACTTCATCATCAAACAGAATATCAACTGATTTTAATTAATTTACAATAGATCTGAAATCATTCAAATGACAAGATGTAGATTCACCTTCATGCATCTTAGAACTAAATAGTTTCTTCATCAAATAAACTTTATTTGAAGCATTAAGTTTTTCATATAAATTACCAAGAGACTTCATTAACCCTACTGTAGAAGTCGCTTCTGTAATATTGGAAGCCACAAATGCTGTTAAGCACAATCTTATAGATCCCAAAGCCTTTCTATCAAGAATCTTCCATTCTTCATCAATCATCTTCGTAGGTCTATACTTCTCATCGAATGGTAAATAAAAATCTCTTTGATAAAGATAATCCTCAATCTGTATCTTCCATAATTGATAGTTTCGGTCATCAAACTTCTCTACCTTGTATTTGTTTTCTTTTACTATTGTTGTAGCTCCCACTCAATCAGAAAACCCTCTGTGAGTAAATCTGTCAACACACAAAAGCCTCAAACAAAGCTCTGATACCAGTTGTTGGGGTTAGCACACTGGTTGTACAGATAATATATCATATCTAAGCATACATACAAATAAAAGTAGATATTCTACCAGAATAAATATACAAAACAAGAAATATAAATCAACGCCAAATTTAACGTGGTTCACCCAGTGTGGGCTACGTCCACCAAGAAACAAGCCAATATATTATCCAAATCTTTCACAAGATATATAATGAATATTTACAATATTCCACACCTCTCAGATGTATAGTACTTTCTTTCACACAAGCTTATGCTTCTTCTCCAAAAATTCTCTCTCTCACAATTATTCTCACAATAATCATCAAATCTTGCAAGTTCTTCTTAATTCTTACTTCTAAATCCTAGCTTTCATGCTTGTATAGGCGTATAAAAACTTAGGGCACTTAGCCATGCAATTACAATTAATAGATCTGCTTTAATACTAAAAATAGATCTAATTCTTGAGAATTAAGTAAAACACTCCCGCACAGATAACCGACACTAGTTAGCCCTAACCGATGTTGGTTCCTCCTTTCTTGATCAATGTCATTCACAGGTGACCAATGTCGGTCCCTCCATAACTGATGTCGGTTACTGTATTTTCCAGCAAGTTTCATATTGCATGCTAATCCAAAGTAATTGAGCTCCACAACTAAACAGATAATTTTGTTAGCATCATGTGGTCGGTCAGTGGTATGTTTGGCTTTGTTTTCAATGCCATGTTATATGACCAGTGTGGGAGTGGATATTTTTAGCTCAATTTTTTAGATCGCTAATTTGTTTGTTTGATCCGCTGAGTCGGGGGTGTTGGTGTAGTGTATAGCCCAGATAGTTAGCTCGGTCGGTGGATGAGCTAGCTCTCTAGAACTTGCCCTTCAACTCAATCACGAGCTCACTGAACTCGGTCTCCTAACTCGATGAGCTACTTAGAATTTCACAGTGGTCAGGTCCCCTTCCAAAATAAAAGTGGACCCCACTGTTGAAAAACCTTTTTTTCCCGTAAAAAACCAGCAGTAAAAATCAAACTATATTTTTCCCCCCATACCACATTTTGACACCACGTTGACCCATTTTCCATTTTTTCCACGTGTCCAGTCACTGCATCACTTTTGCCCCTACTTCACTCTATGAAGTCATGTTCTTGTGCAGATGATATCTAGAGCATATGGTGTCTAATTTGACCTATTCAAAATCCATTGGAAAGCTGACTCTGAGATCTTTCATAAGAAATAAGTTTAGGGAAAATTTAGGAATATATGAAGTGTGTAAAATCCTTTGGATTACACCTTCCCACTTAGAAGGATTTTGTTCCAAAAAAACCTATTTTTTCCCTACTGAAAATGTCAATCATCTTCCTACATCTCATAGACACACAAGATCCATAGAAATAACATTATAGGAAAAACGTTTACGGTAAAAAATTTATAAGCAAATCATGAAATGATAATTTCAAAAATAGACAATCTACATGCCAACAAGAGGCTAGAGTCCAAATGATTTTCCCTATGAATTTTTCAATCTCTGTAAACAACTTAGATCAGTTTAAAAAGATAAACCAATGTCAATAATAGGTGAATGTCTAACTGAATCCTTGTAATATGTCATCCCATTGTGACTGTAACTGCCATCACAAAATTGATCAGCTAAAAATAGACAATCCAATGCCAAAAAAATCAACTGTCAAATTGATTCCTTGTGACAATGCCAATCATCTGTAAATACAATCTCACCCAAATATAGATCAATAATAACTAGACACCAAAAGACAATAGATACTCTAATGTTCACTGACACTGTGAAACTACCAAATCATTACAACTGCAAATATGTTTTTTTAGTGTAATCAAAATGTTCTCTAATGTTATTACCATATTTAGAAATCATATTTATTACCCACATGGACATGTGATTTAAAAGTATGCCCATATTGAGATTTCACATTATGAGCACAATTACAAACATGCCCAAAATATGGTTCTTAAAATGCACTTACCATATACATTCCAAAAAATAGATGCATTCCAAAAAACAATAGTTATCCTGCAAAGCAAGTATGAAAAATGAACACTGCCAATGTGCCCAATAACCTGCATAAAATGTTGTCAAAAATCCCCAAAGCTGAAATTATGAGTTTTATTCCCTATATATAAATTGTACCAGGAACTCAAAATATAAATAAGGAGATTCAAAAAGGAGTTTGTTTCTAATTTTTCAATGTAAGAAGATCATTGAGCGTGATAAACCTATCTCCCAGTTCCTCTCACAAATTTGATAACCCCAAAAATATTCAAAGCTAAAAAACATGGGAAAATATTTCCTTACAACATATAATGGAATCCCATATACCAACAACTCTAATTCAATTACATGTCATTCAATAATTAATAACTATGAAACATGTAATTAAAAAATTATTTTCCAACCCATTTTAATGGATTTTCATTTTCAGTTATTACTTGATCTAGGGTTGACTCATCGACTGGTGTTGGATTAAGAACTTCATTTACCTTTGTAATATGTTTGTATTCCATCTTCATCTTACCATTACTCTGATGCCCAGTGTCCACTCATATGAAAATGAGTGCAAAAATTCATGGGACAATGAATTACCAAGTTCCTACACTGAATATTCATGTAGGACTATTGGGGTATTAACTTTGTTGTTGAAAGCTTGTCTCCCTTCAGCATGCTTAGAGCACTCTCCAATTTTCATTCCCACATTAGGATAACCCAAACCTACAAACTGAGGATGATCGTTGACTTATGTTGGGTTGGAAATACCTTGGCCATTCTTACCAAGGCCTCTTCCATCAAATCCCATTTTCATCAATAATATAGATCCAATGCCTTTAGTATGTTTTTCAAATGAACCAAAAACATTACCTAAATTTGAATATCAATTTGAAGAAGAATAATCATGTGGTGAATAACTTACAATGCACTCATCGGTCATGGTTTTTGCATCTGAAGTTGAAGGAAAATCCTTCTTCAGCTCACCACATCACAATTTGATCAAGAGCTCATCCTTGGATTCTAGCTCTGATCTAAAATGCTCAATCTATTCTTCAAGGGAATTGATTTAATATAAATATAATTACATCTTAATTTTCAGTGTAACTATTATAGTATATGATATATAAATGATAAAATATAGTCAATGGACAAGCAAAAATCATGCAATAATATGAAACCCTAAGCGAGAGAGGGAGAGAGGGTGACTTAGTTGATTTCGCATAATCTGGAGATGATCTTAGCAGGGGAATATCTAGATCATACTTGAAGTAGCATTGTTAAGGATCTCTAGAACTTTTGGAACTCAGAACTATGTCAAACAAGAGTGCCCACATGAGGACGAGAGCACCCAGGTGCTAATGACTAGATTTGGGCACCAGTGTTCTCTCAAATACTTAGGATTTGATCTCTTCTATGCAAGATGGACTTCACTGTTGATCCTTGTTTATCACTCGTATTTTACTTCAATGTCGTTGTTCACACATGTAACCTAAAAAGAAAGATACCTGTTGCACATACCCACAAACCACATCAAATCCTAAAAATAAATATGTAGTATGTGCAGTCAGATAGACCCCGACGGTCACCTGAAGAGTGAAGTTAGTACCGAGTATTGCACTACATTTTAGATTCCATGTAATTATGTGTGTATGCATGTTTAATGATGCCCTCAGATGCCCTTGTGCAAGTTGCACAATGATAGTGGGCTAGATCTAAAATGTAGCAAATGTATAGAATGTGTGTGATGGAATAAAATAGACTTCCCCTCCTATGTTGTGTATGCATAATGATGTAACCCTTGTCCCTTGAGTGAATGTGCTAGATGGATGCTTTGTAATGCTTTTGTGTCTTTAGATGCAAGCTTAAGTGATAATATGTAATGTTAGTGCTTGGCCCCTTATTTAGAAGAAGTAACTAAGTATATATATGATTCCCTTATTTGAATTTCATAATTGACAACTGAAAGGCCAACCCAAAGGTATAAAAGATTCCCAAGAAGTAAAAGAGAACCAAAAGAGTGAGAAAAGGGGAGAAAGGGCTAGGAAAGCCCAGGAGGAGAAGGATCGCGTGGGCACTAGTTTCTGAGGCCATAAAAGATAAATCAGTCAAATATCAACAGGTTTATAGGGTTTGTAAGGTCAATAAAATTATAAAATATAAAGCAAAAGGCCCAAAATACATTATCAATTATTAGTTTTATTTCTTAGGAATCATATATATATATATATATATATATATATATATTAGTAATTTATAAGACCTATAAGTGTACCCATTTGAGGATGGGGAAAATGTGGATATGAGGGGAAATGGTTTTATTCTTTCCCCCTTTTGTGTGTGTCATTGGGTTTGTCCCTAGAAGGCTCTCGGCCTCTCCACAATTCAATTATGGGTGGCCAAACTAGTGCATCAATTCTACTTGGTTCCTCATTCATATCATCCTATGTATTTGTCTAAGGTCTTCTAATTGTCTTATGAGATGGAAAAGTGCATAGAAATGGTGGCCAAAAAGAAGACATGTAAAATCATCAAAAACACGTACGTGGTCCTAAATCACATGTTCGCAATTTTTTTTGTAAGGTTTGGTAAATCCTAAACCAAAATTGTGTATGCTTTATAACACGTATGTGTTTCTAAGGGCAAGGAATGCCTATGCATTTTAACACATACTCGTTCTTAATAATAAGCATTTTAAGGGGTTTTGATGTGGCATGAGAGACTAAGGGGCATATTTACTAATATAAGATTTATTTTATTATTTATTTATTATTTTATTATTTATTTATATAATTTTATTATTTATTATACTTTAAATTTATTTTAGTAAATATAATAAATTAGGTTCACTCTGCACATGATAGAATTGGTTTTGTAGCTTCAACAATTATAATTTAGAAGATAGTTTTTTAAAAGCTAATCTGGTCAGTACTTACTCATTTTTCAGGATTTTAGCATTAGACCTAAATATTTTAGAGTGTAAATTTGGTAATCAATGCATGTTTTAGGAAAATATATATTTTTTAAGGTTTTGTGGCCTTCTAGATTGTTCATTGACATTTAAATGTAGATTTTACAAACCTCATAGCTCCCAAAGATAGGAACTTGATTAGATGTATGGATTCATGATTTCCCCATGAGCATTGATTTGAAACCATAATTTCATCTTAGATTTAAGGTAGCATCATATTATTGATGAGTACATGCTTTACAAGTCTAGGAATATCTAATCAATTATATAACTAGGGCCAATTGGTAAAGTAGATCTTAGCTTTTTGTCACATGACACCAGTTAATACATTCATCTTGAGAGGGATTTAGATATATTTCCCATACGAGACAAATGATTGATAAAAAATCAACATACTCCAACCCAAAAAATGACACTCTTTCTCGGGAGAGATCCCCGGTATATAAAATATAGGGAGCTCATCCCATATCTATAGGGGTGATTTCCCCATATCTGTATAGGGGATAGGAAGGGGAAGGAGTGAGAAAATATATGGGTGTGTCCATCTAGGTTGACCAATATATGTAGATATAGGTGCCCTACTCCTAAAATTGGTACTAAGTTTGAAAATTGGTCCATGCTTCATCGATTGAAAGGAGACAACTTTGAGACATGTATATATAAGGGAAGGTCTAGTTATTAATTAGTTCAAAATTTTATGTGTTTTTATATAGATATAGGGGCACACCCTGGTCAATTGACGAAAAGAGTGCATGTACATGGAGGCACACATAAAAACTATAGATCTATCTTCATATCAGCAAGCCAAAATCTTGAAGTTGAAGTTGAAGTTTCCATATATAAGTTATACTTACCATACACGACGTGTTTTTCAATACATATGCATATTAATAGGGCCACGTGAATAATATTCATAATCAATAATGTACTAGAGATAATTGGTGACCACACATGCACACAAATAATGTTTTGATCCTGATAAAATAGATTAGTGATAAAAAGGGTTGATAAATAATATTATCTATCTGAAGACCCCATGATATCTTCATTTTTTCAAAATAAGATCAAGAGATAATTGATAGAGTTGGAAACTAAAATAATGCATTACATTGATCTATGTAACTTTCAACAAAAGTCAAGGTATAAGTATTTGGAAAATGTGACATAGATTCCAAACATTTATTTCCTTCCCCTAAACCCTAAACCTTAAACCCTAAACTGGTTAGGGTAATTTTTCCAATTGAATCCCTATGAACGTAATTATGATGATGTGATATAATTTGCAAATGAATTGGCCTCAATAACATCCATCACATTAAATTGATAGTTAATATATGTTGTGATATGGGATTTAATGGGACATAACTGCATCACTAGTTAAAAAATTAGTGATATTGTTCAATCTGAGAGGAAATTTGGGTCATTATAGCCCCATAAAATTTATTGTGACTATATAAAATGTGATTTTGGGATCAATTGACCCCATTACATCATTCTACATACTAATTAATTGATTTGTTTAATTAGAGTATCAATTTAGGCCAATTTGATATACTAATCATATTTGTGACTATTTGATGTTATTTTTGACTCAATTGTCCCCCCTAATTATATCATGAATTTCATAGTTGATTTGTTCAAGAAGATGGGAAATATGGGTTAGTTTGAGTCATTTAAAACTAATTAGAACTTTATAGTGTGATTTGTTGCTTAATATACCTAATTACAACTCTAGATGAACAAATTAGTTTAAGGGTTTAAAATTGAAGAGGAAATTTTGTGATGTAGGAACAACATGAAAGAATTGGATATATTGCATAAGTTTTGAGATTATAACTTATTAAGAGCATGCACAAGGATGTTAAGTGAAAAAATAGAGTGAGGAAATTATGGATTAGAGGTTGGGTGATAGCGACGAGTGCGCAAGGCTTGCAAAGATGCATTGGGAAATGGTTTAATTGCATAATACATGTTGGTTACAAAAGGTAACTTGATTACAATGTTTCCATGAAGTTGGGAGGGAAAGGAAGAGTTTTTTTCACTTTGGTATTTTTTCTATATTTTCATAATGTCAAGGTATAGTCATGTGGTTTGAGAAAAAATCCCTAGGTCAGTGGGTAACCAACACATAATAATAATGCATGTATGATATTATTTGTTGACAAAAATCATATGAGGAGTGAAAAAGAGTCATGAAGAGAATTTGTCTATGAACATTCATCACCAAAATAAACAAGGTCAACATACATACATGTATAAAAAATTATCTTATAGATATCTAGCAAGATGTTAAGGATTGATTATCCTCAACCATCAAATTTGAAAATTTTAGGAGGTCTTATAGGAAGACAATGTGGTGTTTTAGAGGAGTTAATGAAATAACTTAGAGGGGTTAGGAGTTAGTGAATCTATTGAAGGGTCCTGAAGAAATTATTTTCCATTATGTCTAGTTGTTTTCATTGATGTCAAATTCCATTGATGGAAAAGGGTGTCATGGTGTCATGAGAGTCTCCATGAAGTGAAATTCAAGGTCACACATGAAGGTTGATTGGTAGTAACTATGATTTCGGTGAGTTGCTATGATTTCCTGAAGCATGGTGCAAGAATGGATGGTCATGGGATGAGTTTAAAAGGTTTTTATGAGGTCATATATGGTCCAATAGATGTGTGAGAGGTATCTAAGTTTTTTTCATGAGGAATCATTGTCATTTCATGAGTTTTTGTGGTTGAGTCGGGTCCTTATAGGCTTATTCCTAGTCCTAAAACATGTGTTTTATCATGGTGGCATGATTTTTGGAGAAGATAAAACTTTTAAAAGAATAATCATATTATGTTGATGTTTTATATGAGGTGTATGATGAGTTTCAAGTAAGTTATCAGAGGTATGATGATGTTTCATGGTCCTTGGGAAGCAAGAAGGTGAAGACATGACATGATAGCACATGTAAGTCACTGTGGCTAGAGATTTTCAAGAATATTTGAGGAAATTAGGTAAGTTTTGTCAGTTATAGGATTTTTTCATGATGCTTCATGACAAGTTTCAGGTCAAAATGTTGAAGGAAACTCAAGTTATGGTGTTTTTCGTAAAACTGAGTTTTGAAGAAGGCAAATCCATCTTGAATTGGCAACTTGTTTTACTCACCCACTCACACACACTTTACATGGGACCTAAAGGTTTTTGGGGATGTTTTAACATTGAGCTAATAGTTTTTTTACAAAAATAATGAGGTGATTTGATCATGTTTTTATGAACAATCGTTAAGAAGATAAGTTGGTTTGAAACCCTAGTAAAACCCTCCTTATAGAGTGACTTGGGAGATTTGTTTTTTATAGAATCCAAATGAACTTAGCAAGAAAATAATATGCATCAAGGTTTTATAGGATTCCTCAGAGATCATTTTGGTGGTGTTTTTGTGTTCCAGTTATTTTGAGGAAGAGAGATAAAAACCCTTACTTTTGTGGAAATTTGTAGTTTTAGGGATGAGATGGAAGCTTCAAGATGAAAATGATTGTTCTAGAATCCTTTAGAGATGTGATACATGGCCATGAATTTTTTTAGGCATGTTTCTTGAATAATTTTTGAGATATAGGTCCTCAAAGTCATCCTACTGATTTTGGCCTTAAGGGCTAAAATGCTAGTCTTGTGGTTTGAAGTGAGTTTGATGAAATTTTCCATGTTCTAGCTGATGTTTTTGGTCATTAATAGTTGATTGGTACCTGATATGATGTTATAAAGTCATTTAAAATGGTATGGTGAAGTGTTTTTCAGTTGAATACCTAATGGCCTAGAATTGACCCTAGTTGGCTTGCTCAAGAAGGTGAAGGAACAAGTGTCCTAGATCAGATTTCTCCATGTGACATATGCTATTCTTAGTGATTGTACATGTTGGTATAAGTGTTACTTGATGATTTTCTAGGTGGTGGTTGAGCTTGGAAGTTTATTTGGAGGTGTTTGTGTTTGTTTCTCTCAAGATTAGTTCTTGAGCCCTTGGAGCCTGAATGAGTTGTTCTAGAGATTGGTATGTTTAGAATCCTTATGCCTTGATTTGAAGTTTATAATCAGTTGCATAAGATAGTATAATTCATGTTATTTTAATTCATATGTGGTTTGTGTCCTAGTGAGGTGTTTTGGTATGAGAACCAACTCTGTTTTGAAGACCTAGTTTTGGGGTCTTGAAGCCAGTTTGGAGTAGTTTCAGAGTTTGAGTTGTTTGGAGGCCTTCCACTATGTGTTTGGATGAAAATGTGAGTTGTTACAGAAATTATATTCAGATACCTTTCTCAATGGTTTATTAATTGAGACATGATGATGATTTAGCTATGTGAATTTGGTCATTTTTCAGGACACAAATTCTGGGTGCTTGAAGACCTAGTTGTTTTAGCATGCTTCTTAGCAGTGTTTCATAGTAGAGTTTGGATGTTACAAAGGTGTTCTTAAGATTTATGAATGTTTTTGGAGGTTGTTCCATGTTTTATGTGATGCTTCTTGAGCCATGAAAAAGTTGGTTATGTCTTTTAAGTACTTTGCATTCACTAGAGCTTAGAGAGTCCTTGTTTTAAGCTTGTATGAAGATTCTTAGTGCTTGTCTCATGTTGTCTTGACCCATTATAACCTAATTGGGTCATTTTGGTGATTTCATGTATATGATTTTCTTATTATATTTTTGAGTTGGGATGACTGACCTACTTGGTCATGGCTGACCTAGGGTGTTTTGAGCTAGTGTTAGGTATATAAGCTACTGTATTTGGTTCATTTGTAAATAGTTGATCTGAGAGGTTTGAGAGACCTATAGGAGGATTGAATAAAGTATTATAGGGGTTATGGAAAGATATATAGAAGAGGTATGAATACCTGAGAAATATATAGAGGATCAAATATGTAAGATGAAATTGATATATTCAGCCCATGAAGAAGAGAGATTGAGCGAGTTGAGAGGAGAAATTATTTTGATGAGGGTTTGAAGAGTTGTGAGCTGAACTTGGATCACTATCAGTTGTGTGAGAAACATATCATCAATTTTCCATTCATTTCTAGGTGTGTTCGATTGGTTGCTTGATCACCTTAGGGGGTTGTAGCCTCCTTGTGGGGTTGGTGCCTCACTAAATTAGGGGTTGGTGCTCCTTGGTAGGGCAGTGCTCTACTAAATTAGCGGTTGGTGCTTCACTAAATTCCTTTGTTTTGAGTAATATAATAAAATATTCTAGTGGTTTTTTCTTCCCCTTGATGGTTTCCCACTTACATATGGTGTTCATGTGTTGTGTATCTTGTTTCATGCTCTTATGATTTAATGGTGCACATCTTAATAAGCTCACATGGTTATGTATGTTGAATGGAAAACTTAAATGATGAATGTATGGTTTGGTAAATGAAGTAAAAATTGTTGTATGACTGATTCACACCCCCACTCTCAGTCACTGTGCTTATAACAATTTGTATTAGAGAAATTCCTTGTGAAATATGGTTTAACAACTTGAAGGAGATCCTTCTTGAAGCACAAGCATTGGGAAAATCATCTGATGTTGAAGCTATCTTTAAGAAAGAAGTATGAAGTCACAAAGTCCATGATTCATAAGGTTTACAAATAACATATCAATTGCATATGGAGATAGAGTCATGGTCAAGCAATCAAAGACCTAGAATCAAAAGTTGAGAGTGTGACTAAAGCCTTAAAGGACAAAGAAGATGCTTACCTCAAGTATGAAGAATAAGTTGAAAAATCCTTGGAAGTTTGATTTAGAAGAATGATTCTAACTAGGTTGAAGATGTATGGAAATTTGGAGAAGAGTTATAAAGCTCTTGATAGTATCTTGGAAAGTCAAAGAGCTACTAGTGATAAAACATGTCTAGGGTTCAAAGGAGAACATGTGAAGAATTATGAAAAAGTCTGGTCCAAACTCTCAAGAAAACAATAAGGTGACCAATAAAGCCAGATTTCATTTAAGAGGGTCTAAACATGTTATAATAACCTAATTCAATGAAGTTATGGTACTTCCTTTTAGTGGATATTTCTATTCATGTAATGATTTTGGTCATAGAGCTAGATATTGCAAACGAAGGTCTTCTAAGAATGGTGAAAGTATTCTTCAAAGGTGAATACTACTCATGTTGTGAATATGGTCATAAAGCTAAGGATCATGGTTAGAATCTAAGTGTATGTGAGTCAAGAGGAAATGAATAATTGTGTTGTATGCTACAATTGTCACAAATAAGGTCACATTGTCAATATATTGCCAAAAAAGTTAATCTCCATAGGGTATAGTAATAGGTTTCAAACATTCAAAAGGAAATAAAAGAAAGTGTTCAAGAGAAAAAATCAGTACTAATAATGAATCTGATCACAATCAAGTCTATTCTTATTGTTAAGAAGGATGTTGAACTAAGCAAAATAGAGATTAGGAGAATTGATTCTTAGTCTCAAATGCATAACATGAGGTCTAATCCAATAAGGTCTTTCAAAGAAGGGCCTAATTAAAACAAGGAGGAAGATAATTTAATCAAGCTCAAATCATATCAAGGAGGTATGTTTGCTATGTTGTTGAAGAACCAAAAGTCAAATAAAGTCAACTATGTCTGACTGCCATACCATTTGATCTTCAGTACATGAAAAGTTTGAGAAGGCTAGGTATTTGGGATACTTCAAAAGTCATAAGGTATGGGTTGTGATCTATCCATGAGATATGTTCTTATAATTTATTTATAGGTCTCTAATTTTGTAGATCATCAAGCCTTATCTGTCATATTGATGTTTTGAAGAGTTTATGTTAAGCCTTTTGATCCAATAAAGAAAGTTGTTTATATCATCTAGATGAAATGGTCTCTTTTTGTGTCTTAAAATTATATGTGTAATATATATGTGTCATGGTCTATATTTGAAAGTATGATATCAAGTATATCATGATGTTACAAGGTTTTGTTTCATAAGGTCTTGTTTTGATGTCTTGAAAACAATCTGAAGGTCTTCAAATGTGATGTTTCCTTAAGCAAGTAGTAGTCCAGAAGTGAAAATACTCTGGAATATTTAGGTATGACTAGTATGATCAGTCTATCAATATTTGAAATAATTCAAGAGTATAAGATTTGTAATTCTATGTCATCATCTATGTGGTTTCACAAGTTGTGTATCAGACTTTCTTATCTTCTATCAAAAGGTCTGTGGATTGAGTTATTTTAAGAAAAAAAGGTTTATCATAGTAGGAAATTGTCTTGGTTTAGGCTTGAAGAAATGGGCTCTAGATTCAATATCATTTGGTCTCATTGAAATCTGTGTTGGATAAGTGATTAATGGCTATCTCAAAATTTTAAAGTGCTTCATAAGTCAAAGAATGCAGGTTGAAAGTGCTTCAAGAAACCTTATGAAATAACATAATATCTCATCATTACAAAGGAGGAGTTCACTCCAATGGGAGAATATATGTCTTAGTCATGAATGTGATCTGGTACAGGTGTATTGAAGTTGTGTATGAAGACGAATGAAGGTGTATTCTGTGAAGAACAATAAGAGGTAGATGATAGAGTTTATAATTTTTCTCAAGAAGGTTTATGATCAGTTGATAATATGATTCTAAGACCTACATGAAAAAGGTATGATGTTGTCATCTAAGGTTAAAATAGAAGGTCATAAACATCTTAAAGTTTATACTTATTAATTCAGAGCATATGTTTATGGTGTGTGCCAGCTATGAGTAGAGTTATAAAGCATGATAATAAATATCTTCTTGCTTATGTCATAAATCCATATTCCTTTACATGATGTATCAAGTGAATGAGTTATGTGAAGAAGTGTAAATGCATCTATTATGAGGTATGGTTTTGAGTTTCATCTCTTAAAGAGTTAGTAAAGTTGAAAACTCAAGGAATGTTCTATGTTTATGTTGTCAAGTATGGTATAGTGATGATTAATCTAAAGGAGAAGATATATTATTGTGTGCCTCATTCATGGCATGGGTGTTAAGTTCATACACCATAGATATAATGTGAAAAAGGATGTAAAATGTGTTTGATATAATGAGTATCTTGGTATAACCTGTTGAATTAATTAAAAGATCAAATTTTGTTCTTTATGTCTTAGTAATTTTCCCTGTTGTATATAAGTTGTTGTGAATCTTCAATATATTGTAAGGATATGAAAGGAAGTTTAAGGTGTGTTGTTGTTTTACAAAGGTTCAATGATAGTCTCATATCTATTCTGATTTGATTCCATGATAAGATCAAAATGGAGGAGTTGATGAAGGAGAAATTTGTGTCTTTGACTGCTCTGTTTTCAAGAGGTCTATGGTACATGAGGCATGGTTTTTGAATGTTGAGTATTAAGTTTGACACGAGTATGTTAATGTATCACCGCAATTATGTGGAATGTAAAATATTGTGAAGTGTCTTACATTGATAGGTTTCATCTATAATTTCCAGTGCCCTAAGTTGGTGTCTTAAGGTCTATTGGAAGATTGAACTATGTCTTAGTCCCCTGATTCACAGTATATAAAGTGTCAAGTATGACCATGTATCTTCAAATTTGTATGAAATTGAAAAGGTTTGTAAGTTCACCATCCAAGGTAGATCAAAAGAAGAGATGATATTGTCATGAAGAAAAGGTGTTTGATTCTTTCATTTGTGACTTGATATAATAATTAGAAGTAGGGTAATGGTGCATTCTAGGTCTGTGAAGACAAAAAGTGAGTTTCTAAGTAGTATCCTATATATTCACTCCATGACGTATGTTCAATAATGAAAAGAACAAATATATCAAGTAAGACACAGGTAGTTTGCTTAAGTTCCATGTGCTTGAACTATCAATTATATACGAGGTTCATAGAGTTCTATTGAAAGATTCACGTGGTAAAAAGAATGGTAATCAATAAATGTGTCCTTTAAGCATCAACCAAGCTCCCCCCCCATGCGCTCATGTGGTAACCACTAGTTGGAAGCATTCTACACAGTCGAGTTAGAGGGGACTCCACAGTCTGAGCTCCAAATCCTACAACCTATAGAAAGCACACAAGAATCAATGACCTACCACAAGAAAAACCTGTGAAAAATAACAAAGCATCAACAAAAAAATGTAGTCAACCTTTTAAAAAAATGGTGAAGAAAAAACCAAAACAACATATAAATCAAAGCGTAGCAAATCAAAACACAAAGGATATTACAGATCTAGTTTTTTATGCAAAGATAAACGCTACTCCAAGCACGCAGCCATGTAGATCCTCCTCCAGCCACGTGGATTGACATGCAAATACCAAGTGTGTAAAAGGTTAGTGTTTTTTGCATTTATTTAAATTGAATTTTCTTCAAAATATGCAAAGTGCTCATAGAGCCTAAGTGGATAGAGAGAAAGCTTTGGGTGTGGGAGGTTTGGGGTTCAAACCCCACCCCCAATTTGTTTTTTAAACCAATTTGATTTTAGCAGCAAAAATGGAGAAACTGCCACAGTTAGAGGGCCATTTGGCAAAAAACCTTTACTAGACATGTTAGTTACTGCTAAATCCTCCTCTAAAAATTTAGTGAGAAAAACCCTATTTTAGGGTAAAACACAATTTCTCCTATTAGGCCTGTTTTTTCATTCTAGGCAACTTTTTCCAAAGGCGAGATAGCTAAAAATTGCATTTTTAGCTGTTTTTTTGCAATTTTTGGCATGGGCCATTTTGGGCTCCGAAGGCCACCAAGGCCCATAAAACAAAAAAAAGTGGCCGTTCAATTTTTTATAAATTTTTGAATGTAATTGTATGCTTCAATATATTGTACTAATTTGCAAGTTGTCATAGTCAAACAAAAATATTGTAACTACTCAGAAACTGGCAAGGAATTGTAATCCAAAATAGTAAAATTTGGTTTTGTAACACTCATAAGATCTTAAATCTCACACGCAGTTTTTGGTATATACGGTGCCTTTGGGAAGTGATTACGGGTAAAGCCGTCATGACTACTACCGCACTTAATGCCTAATATAGCTACAACAACGTCGTTTGAGCATTGACCCTTTAAATTGACAAGGAGTATTAAGGTCACAGTGCACACACTATGAGCCATCCCATCCATCTATGAATGATTACACGACATAAATCCAGACTGAGAAATTATCCAAGTATATAGCAAAGTTATGCGTGTGTATGAGGATATTTCTTTAAGTCGGTGTCAATAATCGCACAGACCCCTTTTAGTACTGTCTTGGTACCACGTATTGAATTCTTTCAAGTACGTTAATGCCTCTTTCACATATTATTGGGTATATAGAAAGGGCGAGATTCTTCCATGTAACGCCGGGTATATCGGAAGGGTGGGTATATAGAAAGGGTCAGTATATCGGAATGACGGTATATAGAGTGGGAGACCTTATACCTAGAGTGATAAGAACCACCCTGTCAATGTTTTCTACAAAATGGGCACCAATGCCCCCAAATTTTTTCTTTCAAATTCATAACTACTCAGAGGAAACAAATATGGTACATGAAAGACAAAAATCAAGACACAACTTGAGTTTGAAGAGATCTGGCCTGTTGTGATTGGTACTATGACCAAATTAGCTACTGATATAACACAACAGCGATAGTTTGATAAAGAAAATTAGAAAGCCAAACTTGTCATCTTGTTTGGAGTGTCTAACGATTTAAAACCCCACATTTGTGATGCCACAACATCCAAAGAAGCATGGGATAAGTTGAGCACGATGCATGAGGCCAAAAACAAGAATGTCATTCTGAATTTGCAGAGTCAGTTACACACACTAAAGTTCAAACAAAATGAGAAAGTTAAAGCTTTCTTAAGAAGAGTTGTAGAATTGAGGGCTTCACTTCTAGCCCTAGGAGAAGCAATCATGATGCTCTCGTTCCCATTTTTCTGAGAGCACTCCCTTCTTCATACCGTATTTTTGTAACAACACTAAACTTTTCAGATACGACAGTTAGTTTTGACAAATTGGTAAACCCACTGAAACAAGAGGAAGAAATGCATAATAAGGATGATGAAGAGGGATCAGTTACTTTCTTCACATCAAAATGGAAAGGAAAAGGTAAAGGAAAGCCTAATTTCTATCAAAAATCCCAACATCAGAATCAGTATCACAGGGACAAACAACAGAAGAAGCAATGTCAAATTTGTAAAAGAGGACATGACTTAAAATATTCTTGGTATAATACTTACAAGAAAAGTTCATCAAGAAACTATGGACCTCCACAACAATCTCACAAGGGACATTCTAACTACAATCAAGGGAAGAAAAAGGGGAACTAAAAAAGAAGACCCCATCAATAAGGAAATATTGTTGAGTAAGAAGAACATTCAGATAATGAATACTTCTTGTAAACTACTCGATCAAGTGAACCATCCATGTCATCTAGTGATGTCTGGTATGTTGATTTAAGAACCACTCGACACATGACCAGCCACAAAGACTGGTTTACCTCAATGAGGGACACACCTTCGAAAAGCCATGATTCTTTGGGTGACGATTCTTCATATACGCAACTACAGACTATCTAATGTCTTATATGTCCCTGGGTTGTCAATGAATCTACTTTTAGTCAGTCAAATCCTAGATCACAACCTAAAATTGACTTTGATACTCATTCCAGAAAGAAAATGTGTTTTATTCAAGATAAATCATGAGGCTTAAAAATAGTTGCAAAATCCTCCAATGTGGGACGCATGTTCCAACTTGATTTTATCCACAGAGATGATCAGACACTTGTGGCTAAGAACTCTACCTCAGCACAGTTGTGGCATTAGAGACTTGGTCATGTTAGTTTCAAGTATCTTGAGACACTACGCTAGTGCAATATGGCACATGGGCCACCATCTCTTCAGAAGGATACAGACAAGTGTCCTCACTGCCTAGCAAGAAAATAACATAGAGCGTCATTCCAGAAGAGTACATATTGAGCTCATGGTAAGCTTGATCTAGTTCATACCAATATTTGTAGTCTGATGCAACCGAGTCATTCTAGATTTCAGTACTTCATGCTATGTGTTGATGAATATTCAAGGAAAATGTGGATTTTTTGTCTTCGCAAGAAAAGTGAAGCTTTTGAAACTTTCAAGAAGTTCAAAGTAGCAGTTGAGAAATAAACTAGTGATCACATCAGAACTCTCCACTCAGATCAAGGGGGGAATTCACCAGTAATGAGTTCAAAGACTTCCTACAAACTCATGGGATTGATTGACAAATGCCTCCTCCACACACACTGCAGAAAAATGGTGTTGTTGAGAGAAGAAATTATAATATCATGGAAATGGTGTGATGCATGATTGATGACTCTGGGCTTCTAAAGACATTCTGGGTAGAAGCAGTAAAGACAATTGTGTATTTTTTGAACAGAGTGCCCATAGTTGCTCTTGAAGGAGTAACACCACAAGAAGCATGGTCAAAATGGAAACTATCTATTTCACACCTTAGAGTATTCAGGTGCAAAGCAAGTATGCACATACCCAAGCAGAATAGAAATAATTTAGACATGAAGTCACAGAAACTCATCTTCACTCAATACAGTGAAGAGACTCTTGGGTATAGATTGATGGATCCAAAAACTAGAAAATTCTACACCAGTAGAGATTTTGAGTTTTTTGAGAAGAAGGAAGCAGAGACTCCTCCTCCAGACTCACCAGATGTAGATTTTTCACCAATTGTAAAAATTGAAGCTGATGTTCCCACAGATGAGGAAAGTGATGATGTGGATGATGGTGTTTATTTGATAGAACCATGACCCCTAAGAAAATTTCAGCATATGCCCAAGTGGTGTACTAGCACATTACAAGATGCAAGAATGGATGCTCCACCAGATACATCCACTCCTGGACCACACACTCATAGTAAAGCAAGAGAATAATTTAACTTTACTTTAATGAGTAGATTAATTGAATATGATGAGCCCTCTGTAGTCCAAGAAGCCCTACAGTCAAAAGCTTGAAAAGATGCCATGGACTCTGAATATCAATCAGTGATGAAAAATAACATTTGGCATCTTGTCAATCTTTCACCAGCGAAGAAATCCATTGGATGTAGATGGATATTTAAAAAAAAGTACAAAGAATTTGGGACAATGGAAAAGTACAAAGCAAGACTCGTAACAAAGGGGTATGCACAAAAAGAAGGCATTGACTATGAGGAGACATTTTCTCCCACAGCTAAGATCAAAATGATCAAGATGATCTTTGCTCTAGCTACACAGTTTGGTTGGAAATTCCATCAGATGGATGTAAAAAGTGCCTTCCTGAATGGATATTTACAAGAAGAAGTCTACATGACTCGACCTAAGGGATATGTAGTACCTGGTATAGAAGCAAAGGTATGCAGACTCAAGAAATATTTGTATGGCCTCAAACACGCACCCTGGGCATGGTACATCAAGGTTGATGAGAATCTCGTACAATATGGATTTGTTAGAAATCCATACAATCCCAATCTTTACCTCAAAAAGCAAGGAGGTGAGATTATGATTTTCGTTGTTTATGTCAAAAGATCTAGTCATCACTGGCAATTCAGTGAGGATGATCGATGTAAGGAAGAAAGATCTTAATCGATCGTTCGACATGACCGATCTCAGGCTGATGCATTATTGTCTTAGATTAGAAGTATGGTAGAAAGAGAATCACATCTTTGTTTCTTAGATGAAATATTATAAGACAACGCTCGAGAAATTCAGGATGATGGATTGCACACCAATTTCTACACCTATGGAGAACAGATTGTAGTTATCTCATTCAGATCCATCTCCTAAGGTAAGTACCACTCTCTATCAACAGTTGATTGGGAGTCTCATTTACCTAACCTACACTAGACCAGATATCAGCTTTTGTAGTGAGCTATCTATCCAGGTTCATGCAGGAACCCAAAGTTTTTCATTGGAAATCAGAAAGGTGCATCTTGAGATATCTCAAAGGATTAGTGGGTCTTGGTCTATAATAAAAGAATAAAGACAACTTCTTTGTGTCAGGATATTCAGATTTAGATCATGCAAGCAACATTGATGACAGAAAATCCACTTCAGGATTTGTGTTCTTTATGGGATCTTAACCAATATCATGGGGAAGCAAGAAACAACACTTTGTTTCTCGTTCTTCCATAGAATCTGAGTATCGTTCTATAGGAGAAGCTATCTGTGAAGTGATTTTTCTACGTCACATACTCGAAGGACTTAGTATAATACAGGAAAAACTGACAACCATGTATGTTGATAATGAAGGTGTTCTCAAACTTGTTTGCAATCCATTATTTCATGAAATAACAAAGCACATTGAGGTATAGGTTCATTTCATACATGAGCATGTGTTTAAGCATAACATCCAGCTTCAATTTTGTCCAATAGCTGAACAACGAGCAGATATATTCACAAATTCACTTGCATGTGACATGTTCAGGTTGTTCAAAGAGTTCCTCTCCTCATCCCTTAAGACAATACACAATTAAGGGGGGGGGGAATGTTAGGATAATTAATTATGCATTTTATAATTAATTATTGTTATTAATTAATTATTATTATTTATACGGTTTTTAAACCACATTTGTCTTATTCCATAGTCATAAGATTATTTGTTACATAGTTGCAACTTATCATTTGTTTGTATTAAATTAATTTTTGCTTCCCGGATGTATTTTGGAAGCTGTTGTAATTTCAGTTGTACCTATGCAACCTTTCTTTTTTCTACACATGACTGTAAAATAACTATAAGTATTGCAGTCCATCCATTGTAATCTAGTTGATTTCACATTAATAAAATTCACAGGCTACAATCCTTGTTTTTTGAAATTACAATGAGTTGGATGATAAATTGATATTTTCTAGAAATTATATCCAGATATATTTCCATTGGTATAATACTTGAGATTTTATGATTATCTTAGCTATGTTAAGTTGTTCATTCTTTAGTACTGAGTTTTGGGTGCTTGGAAAGCTAGTTATTCTAGCATGTTTCTTAGAGTGTTTCATGGTAGATATGGATGTTTCAATTTTTCTTGAGATTTTTGGTGATACTGGAGGTTTTCCTCATGTTTCATTATGATTATGGAGCCATAAAAAATTTGTTTGGATTCTACAGAGTTCCTTGTGCATTCACTAGAGCTTGGAGTGATTATTTTGAGCTTATTTGAGAAGCCTTGTGCTTATTCATGATGTCTTGACCCCTTTTGACCTACTTGGGTCATTGGATATTATTTATATGATGTTATTGTTATGTTTTTGTGTTGGTACGACTAACCTACATGGTCATGGCCAACCTAGGAGTTTTTTGAGCTAGTGTTGGGTATATGAGCTAGTGTTTTGGTTCATTTGAATTAGTTGTGTGTGTGCATTCTTGAGCAGACTATAAGAGGATGAAGAAGATTAAAGAGGGGTTATGGAAAGATCCTATAAGATTTATGAATACGTAAGAAATATATAGGATCATATGTGTAAGGGAAATTGACCTATTCATCCCATGAAGAATAAGAATTGACCGAGTTGAAGGAGAACTTATTTTAAAAGGGTTTGAAGGTTGTGTGAGTTAAACTTGGATCACCATCAGCTATGTGAGTAGAATATCATCAATGGTTATCCATTTCCAGGTGTTTTAGTTAGTTATTTATCACCTTAGGGGTTGTGGTCTCCTTGTGGGGTTTGTACCTCACTAAACTAGGGGTTGGTTGTCCTTGTAGGGTTGGTGCTCTACTAAACTAGGAGTTAATGCTCCTTGTGAAGATGGTGTTTCATTAAATTCCTTTATTTTGAGTAATATAAGAAAAGGTTTAGTGGTTTTTCTTACCCTTGAGTGTTTCCTACTTACATATGGTGTTCATGTGTTGTGTATCTTTTTTCATGCTCTTATGATTGAATGTTTTACATCTTAATAAGATCATGTGGTTATGTATGATGAATGGAAAACTTAAATGATGAATGTATTATTTTGTAACTAAAGTAAAAAAAATTGTATGATTGATTCACCCCCCTCTTAATCACTGTTCTTCTAATAGTATCAGCATGAAGGATGAGATGGCCATTATAGACCATCAGTACACACGAGATTACACAAATCCGTAGGATGAGGTGGTAGATAAAAGAAAATAAAAGGGAGATAAGATTTCATTGTTGAAGAATAAAGGGCATGCATAAGGAGGATTCCAAGAATACCATGGTGCACAACTAAGTGCGTAAGGTATTAGACCCTAGTGGGGTGGTAGAATGAAGAGGAGTGCGCAAAAAGATAAAAAACTAAGATATATATTTAAGGAGTGTGAATATGAAGGCATGCATGACAATGTGAGAGTGTAGAAGCTATTTGATAGAGGATGTGTCATTGTAGGCCATTATAGCCAAGTGGAGAGAATATGTAATCTAAAATAGGTCCCTTGGAAGAATAGTAAGAGTTTGTAAAATCTCTAGAAGAGAATTTAAATCTCCATATAGAGTAGTTGCATGTAGATACCATAAAGGCTGTTGAGTGAATGAGAATAAAACATTGGGTTTAATTACATTGTGTTATTTTTCCAAAATTTGGAAAATAATATCATGTATTACATAATTAGTTGATTAGTTCAATAAGAAAATAAATATGGATTAATTTTGAGCCATGTAAAACTAATTCGAACTTTATGATGTGATTTTTTTCTTATATGAATAATTATAACTCTAAACATGAAATCAAACATTTAATTCAATTGAAATTGAATATGCAATTGTGATGCAAGATCATTACACGGAAATTGGATTTCTTACATAAGTTTTACAATTTAAACTATGGCCACCTACAAGGATTGTGATAAGGATAACTTGAATAAATCAAGTCTACACAAAATGATGATGTGATCCCTTTTATTTACTATTTTAAATCCCTCATCTGTGTATTGTTTAATCCTCTGTGTACTCCCTTGACTGTCATAGAAAAAGATAGCGGAGTGTCTTGGCATGCTCATAAAATGAATCTAAAGGGGTAATAGGATAAGGTTTTTTGAGTTAACCCTATTGCATGAACACATAGGAAACCCTAAACTAACCCATGTGAGATGACCCTCCAATATGAGAGGAGGACACATAAATAACTCACACTAACACACCCCCTTCATCGAGATGGGGAGTGGTTGTGATGATCAGATGGAATAGGAAGACCTCCTAAACCCACTAAGAACGATGTGTCAATGGGGCCTGAAACTAAGGCCTGATAAAGTAACCCATATACAAACACAATCTTCCCTCCGAAAAAAGAAGAAGAAAAGAAGGACTACAATAGCCTGAAGGAGATGAGAAGTTTGTAGAAGACCTCACCCCAAGAATAGACCCTAAGTGAAGAAACTTCATCTTAGTGAAGGGCTGTGAATAAATCTACAATCTAATCAACTGTCTAAATGTATTGAATGTTCGATGATAACCATATATAAGCTCCCATAGAAGTGCATATGTATCTCAATTTGCTTCATCTGGCTAATGCTGAACTGGGATTTCTACAAACAGAGATTTGTGCTTTGTGTTATCACATTAGATAATGGGTAGGCCACTGAAAGTGGATGCCAACGCTGTCAGAAACCCTGTATCCCAATAGTTCTGTGGCAAAAATCGTTAACTGCTCCTCTGTAGTTCTACCTTTGTAGATGATATCACAATTTGCATATTCCCTGCTTCTTGCTAGACCAACTAATAGGACCCCAAAACAAGAGAGAAACTGTAGCCCAGAAGTAGATTTCCCATTATCCTAAGTCACCGGCCAATCAAATCTGTAAATCCATCAATTCAATAATCAACCCATCCATGATAGTGAATTCCATCAGCATAGTGGCCTGCACATAATGAAGGATCCATTTAGCTAATGTTCCAATGTAGCTCATTGGCTCTTACATGAATTTGGATGGGGACACGATCCCAACACATCCGATAAATCCAGTTGAGTGTGAGTCAATTAATCAGCTCCCACCAATATCACTACAGAGTCCATCAACCAAGGGAGCTAGGAGCAAGTCTTAAACCAAACTTAACCTGGAAAGACAGAGTATAGAACGACTTGCAATCAGACATCTAAAACTAAGCTAGCAAATGAAGAGCATACTTAGGTTGTGAATCAAGATTTTCCTGAGTAGATTTGAATTTTGGATCCTAAAGGAAGTAATGAAAGCAGACACTAAGTCAGTCATTGAACCACGTGTTGGCTTAAGGCGATCTTCAAGAATCAATAATAGAGGAAGAGCTGCCTGTGATCACAAAGTCCATCACATATAGAAACAAGAATGATATGTAGTCAGCTTGCCTAGAATATAACCATTTGGATCGAGTTACCAGCCTAGTAACCCTAGTGTAAGTAAGAAGGATTCCATCTTGGCATACCAAAAGCCCGAGGGCTTATGTAAGGCCATAAAGAGACTTCTTGAACGTAACAACGAGGGAGAATCTTGGACAGATAACACGTAGGTTGTCCCATTATAATATCTACTCTTCCTCATGATGATCGATGTAAAGAAGAAAGATCTTAATCGATCGTTCGACATGACCGATCTTCAGGCTGATGCATTATTGTCTTAGATTGGAAGTATGACAAGAAAGAGAATCACATCTTTGTTTCTTAGATGAAATATTATAAGACAACACTCGAGAAATTCAGGATGATGGATTGCACACCAATTTCTACACCTATGGAGAACAGATTGTAGTTATCTCATTCAGATCCATCTCCTAAGGTAAGTACCACTCTCTATCAACAGTTGATTGGGAGTCTCATTTACCTAACCTACACTAGACCAGATATCAGCTTTGTAGTGAGCTATCTATCCAGGTTCATGTAGGAACCCAAAGTTTTTCATTGGAAATCAGAAAGGCGCATCTTGAGATATCTCAAAGGATTAGTGGGTCTTGGTTTATAATAAAAGAATAAAGACAACTTCTTTGTGTCAGGATATTCAAATTTAGATCATGCAAGCAACATTGATGACAGAAAATCCACTTCAGGATTTGTGTTCTTTATGGGATCTTGACCAATATCATGGGGAAGCAAGAAACAACACTTTGTTTCTCGTTCTTCCATAGAATCTGAGTATCGTTCTATAGGAGAAGCTAATCTATGAAGTGATTTTTCTACGTCACATACTCGAAGGACTTAGTATAATACAGGACAAACTGACCACCATGTATGTTGATAATGAAGGTGTTCTCAAACTTGTTTGCAATCCATTATTTCATGAAATAACAAAAGCACATTGAGGTATAGGTTCATTTCATACATGAGCATGTGTTTAAGCATAACATCCAACTTCAATTTTGTCCAATAGCTGAACAACGAGCAGATATATTCACAAATTCACTTGCACGTGACATGTTCGGGTTGTTCAAAGAGTTCCTCTCCTCATCCCTTAAGACAATACATAATTAAGGGGGGGGGGGGGAATGTTAGGATAATTAAATATGCATTTTATAATTAATTATTGTTATTAATTAATTATTATTTATTTATACGGTTTTTAAACCACATTTGTCTTATTCCATAGTCGTAAGATTATTTGTTACATAGTTGCAAGCTTATCATTTGTTTGTATTAAATTAATTGTTGCTTCCCGGATGTATTTTGGAAGCTGTTGTAATTTTAGTTGTACCTGTGCAACCTTTCTTTTTTCTACACATGACTATAAAATACCTATAAGTATTGCAGTCCATCCATTGTAATCTAGTTGATTTCACATTAATAAAAATCACAGGCTACAATCCTTGTTTTTTGAAATTACAATGAGTTGGATGATAAATTGATATTTTCTAGAAATTATATCTAGATATATTTCCATTGGTATAATACTTGAGATTTTATGATTATCTTAGCTATGTTAAGTTGTTCATTCTTTAGTACTGAGTTCTGGGTGCTTGGAAAGCTAGTTATTCTAGCATGTTTCTTAGAGTGTTTCATGGTAGATATGGATGTTTCAATTTTTCTTGAGATTTTTGGTGATACTGGAGGTTTTCCTCATGTTTCATTATGATTATGGAGCCATAAAAAAGTTGTTTGGATTCTACAGAGTTCCTTGTGCATTCACTAGAGCTTGGAGTGATTATTTTGAGCTTATTTGAGAAGCCTTGTGCTTATTCATGATGTCTTGAACCCCTTTCGACCTACTTGGGTCATTGGATATTATTTATATGATGTTATTGTTATGTTTTTGTGTTGGTATGACTAACCTACATGGTCATGGCCAACCTAGGAGTGTTTTGAGCTAGTGTTGGGTATATGAGCTAGTGTTTTGGTTCATTTGAATTATTTGTGTGTGTGGCATTCTTGAGCAGACTATAAGAGGATGAAGAAGATTAAAGAGGTGTTATGGAAAGATCCTATAAGATTTATGAATACGTAAGAAATATATAGGATCATATGTGTAAGGGAAATTGACCTATTCATCCCATGAAGAATAAGAATTGACCGAGTTGAAGGAGAACTTATTTTAAAAGGGTTTGAAGGTTGTGTGAGTTAAACTTGGATCACCATCAGCTATGTGAGTAGAATAGCATCAATGGTTATCCATTTTCCAGGTGTTTTAGTTAGTTTATTTATCACCTTAGGGGTTGTGGTCTCCTTGTGGGGTTTGTACCTCACTAAACTAGGGGTTGGTGGTCCTTGTAGGGTTGGTGCTCTACTAAACTAGGAGTTAATGCTCCTTGTGAAGATGGTGTTTCATTAAATTCCTTTATTTTGAGTAATAATAAAGAAAAGGTTCAGTGGTTTTTCTTACCCTTGAGTGTTTCCTACTTACATATGGTGTTCATGTGTTGTGTATCTTTTTTCATGCCTTATGATTGAATGTTTTACATCTTAATAAGATCATGTGGTTATGTATGATGAATGGAAAACTTAAATGATGAATGTATTATTTGGTAACTAAAGTAAAAAATTGTTGTATGATTGATTCACCCCCCTCTCAATCACTGTTCTTCTAATAGTATCACCATGAAGGATGAGATGGCCATTATAGACCATCAGTACACACGAGATTACACAAAATCCGTAGGATGAGGTGGTAGATAAAAGAAAATAAAAGGGAGATAAGATTTCATTGTTGAAGAATAAAGGGCATGCATAAGGAGGATTCCAAGAATACCATGGTGCACAACTAAGTGCGTAAAGTATTAGACCCTAGTGGGGTGGTAGAATGAAGAGGAAGTGCGCAAAAAGATAAAAAATCTAAGCTATATATTTAAGGAGTGTGAATATGAAGGCATGCATGACAATGTGAGAGTGTAGAAGCTATTTGATAGAGGATGTGTCATTGTAGGCCATTTAATAGCCAAGTGGAGAGAATATGTAATCTGAAATAGGTCCCTTGGAAGAATAGTAAGAGTTTGTAAAATCTCTAGAAGAGAATTTCAATCTCCATATAGAGTAGTTGCATGTAGATACCATAAAGGCTGTTGAGTGAATGAGAAGAAAACATTGGGTTTAATTACATTGTGTTATTTTTCCAGAAATTTGGAAAATAATATCATGTATTACATAATTAGTTGATTAGTTCAATAAGAAAATAAATATGGATTAATTTGAGCCATGTAAAACTAATTGGAACTTTATGATGTGATTTTTTTCTTATATGAATAATTATAACTCTAAACATGAATCAAACATTTAATTCAATTGAAATTGAATATGCAATTTGTGATGCAAGATCATTACACGGAAATTGGATTTCTTACATAAGTTTTACAATTTTAACTATGGCCACATACAAGGATGGTGAGAAGGATAATGAATAAAGTAAAGTATAACACAAAATTTGAATGATGATGATCCCTTTTATTTACTATTTTAAATGCCTCATCTGTGTATTTTTTAAATCCCATATGTACTCCCTTGAACTTTTCATATGTATTTTTTTTAATCCATATGTATTTTTTAATCCATATGTACTCCCTTGAACTGTTCATAAGAAAAAAGATAGCGGAGTGTCCTTGGCATGCTCATAAATGAATAGAAAAGGGGTATATATAGGATGCTTGAGTAACCCTTAGTGCATGACACATAGGAAACCCTAAACCTAACCCATGTGAGATGACCCTCCAATATGAGAGGAGGACACATAGGATAACTCACACTAACACCCCCCCTTCATCGAAGATGGGGTAGTGGTTTATGATGAGTCAGATGGAATAGGAAGACACTCCTAAACAACTAAGAAAGATGTGTCAATGGGGCCTGGAAACTAAAGGCTTGATAAGGTACCCATATACAAACACAATCTTCCTAAAAAAAGAAGAAGAAAAGAAGGACTACATAGCCTGAAGGAGATGAGAAGTTGTAGAAGACCTCACCCCAAGAAGAGACCTGTAAGTGAAGAAACTTCATCTAAGTGAAGGGCTTGGTGAATATAATCTACAATCTAATCAACTGTCTAAATGTATTGAATGTTGATGATACCATCATGAATAAGCTCCCATATGAAGTGCATATGGATCTCAATTTGCTTCATCTGCTAATGCTGAACTGGATTTCTACAAATAGAGATTGTGCTTGTGTTATCACAGTAGATTAATGGTAGGCCACTGAAAGTGGATGCCAAACTCTATCAGAATACCTTGTATCCAAAATAGCTTCTGTGGCAACGCGTTAACTGCTCCTCTGTATTCTACCTTTGTAGATGATATCACAATTACATTCTGCTTCTTGCTAGACCAACTAAGAGGACCCAAACCAAGAGAGAAACTGTAGCCAGAAGTAGATTTCCAATTATCTAAGTCACCGGCCCAATCAGAATCTATAAATCTAATCAAGTCAATATCAACCCATCCATGATAGTGAATTCCGTCAGCATAAGTGCCTATGAACATAATGAAGGATCCATTTAGCTAATTTTCCAATGTAGCTCATATGGCTCTTGCATGAATTTGGACACGATCCCAACAGCATATGATAAATACGGTTGAGTGTGAGTCAATTAAATCAAGCTCCCCACCAAATATCAATAAAGAGTACCATCAACCAAGGGAGTAGAGCAATCTGAAACCAACTTAACCCTGGAAAGAAAAGGAGTAGGAGAAGACTTGCAATCAGGACATCTAAAACCGAGCTAGCAAATGAAGAGCATACTTAGGTTTTGAAATCAAGATTCCTGAGTTCAGATTGTGAAATTTGGATCCTTAGGAAGTAATGAAGCAGAACCTAAGTCAGTCATGGAAAACTTCGTTGGCTAAGGTGATCTTCATAGAATCAATAATAGAGGAAGAGCTGCCTGTGATCAAAAAGTCATCAACATATAGAACAAGAATGAGTATGTAGTCATCTTGCCATAGAATATAAACATTTCAATCAGAGTTACACCTAGTAAACCCTGGTGTAAGTAAGAAGGAGTCCATCTTGGCATACCAATGCCCGAGGGGCTTATTTAAGGCCATAAAGAGACTTCTTTAACTTACAAACGAGGGAGGAATCTTGGACATAACACAGAGGTTATTCCATATAGATATCTTCCTCCAGATGACCATGAAGGAAGGCACTCTTAACATCCATTTGATAGACTTTCCATCTGTTCACTGCGGCAATGGCTAGGGTCAGTCGAATAGAAGTCATCTTCACAACTGGAGAAAAGGTTTCTGTATAATCAACCCCAGCTATCTAGGAGAATCCCTTAGCTACTAATCATGCTTTAAAATTTTTGACGTCTCCATCTACTCCATAATTTGTTCGAAACACCCACTTACACTGAATGATTTTTCTTCCTTTCGGAAGGGTGGTGACATCCCAAGTATCGTTCTTCATGAGAGAGGAATACTCCTCATCCATGGCAGAATCTAACTCAGGAATACTAGAAGCCTCCTAGAAATACTATGGATCAGAAGCAGAGGTGAAGAAGGAGTGGGGTCCAACGAAATCTGAGTGAGTACGTCTCATATCCGAAGTATCTCCAACTAAATATCTAGCACTTTGCAAGGTTTTCCTAGCCCAAAGAGGACTAAAGGATGAGGCTCAGAGTCGGAAGATTCTTTACTTGAGTGAGAAGGGACATAGTCCTCATCATCACTATTGTCAGAATTAGAAGACTCAAAGATCTAATGGTCAGGAGGATCCAGAAGAGGAGCACACTCAACAGTATCATCATCTGATGAGTCAGAATCCGAGTCAGTGAGCTGAAGAACCTCTATAGGTGGAGAAGTAGAAGTCGAAGAATACTCATCAAACTTAACACTTCTCTCAATATATAGGCTCATGAGAAGTAGGATTCATCAATCGATATCCCTTCACGCCATCAGGATACCCTACAAAGATACAAGGTTTGGATTGTGGTTCCAAGGCCTTGCGTTTCTTCTTGGGAATTTGAGCCATAGCCTTGGATCCGAAGACTCGAAAGTGCTCAACATCAGGCTTGGCATCCAAACTAGGGCTTCAAAGGGTGTCATCCCTCTTACAGCCTTGTGTGGAACATAGTTCTGAATGTAATTTGCACAATTCACTACTTCAGGCCCAATACTATGGAGGAAGAGACTTTGAGTGAATCATATAAGTGGCCATCTCCTTAAGAGTACAGTTCTTTCTTTCTGTGACTCCATTCTACGAAGGGCTATAAGCAACTGTATGTTGCAAAGAGATCCCTTCAAAAGTACAAAAATCCATGAACCTATTGTTTACGTATTCACCTCCATTGTTGGTTCGAAGAACCTTGATAGACCGTTTCTGCTTATTTCTCAGTAAGAGCCTTAAAGTCTTGAAAATGTTCAAAGACTTCAGACTTAAGCTTAAGAAAATATACCCAAGTATATTGCGAATAGTCATCAATGAAGGTTAGCATATAAAGAGCTCTAGTAAATGAAGGGAGAAGGAAATGGACCAGAAACATCGTTGTGAACAAGATCCAAAGGACGAGTGGCTCTCCAAGATTTTCCTTTTTCAAAGTTCTTTTCAGGATGCTTTCCAAGGGTACAACCCTCACAAAGACCCTTAGAAAACTTAACACGAGGCAACCCATTGACCATTTCGTTTTGACTCAATTGTTTAAGGTAGTGATAATTTAGACGTCCAAAATGCTCATGTCATAGCTTACTAACCTGATTTATATGAATGAGCAAGGAAGTGGGCATAGAATCAGAATTAAAGTGGGAGAAGGTGTACAACCGTGAATGGTGATCTGCCTTTCCCTTAGCCACTGTAGTGTCATTGTTAAGCTCACAAATGATCACCAAGTTTAGGACCAAATTCCCACTCGCATTCCTTCACCAAGGTGATTAATTTGGTAAACTGATAGGAGATTGGTAGAGAGATCAGAAACACTTAACACCTGGTTAAATGTTCCCCCATCCATCTCTACCGATCCACTACCAAAAACCAACATTGTCGTGTCATTAGCCATCGTGATTTGGGACATACCACAAGGTTTGATGTAGGAAACTTAACATGCAAAGAACCCATATGGTGTGAGGCACACCGGAATATATAATCCATGTCAATGAAGGAGCAACTCTGGCTACAAGGGATTTTCCTTTCTTCTTATCATTTTTAGCACCTTTTGCAGCAGAAGACTCGACCTTTAGAGCAATTTGTTTTATGGATTCAGGAACACTTATTTTATTCTTCTCAATTAAATGAGATAAGTGATCAATCTGTTTCTTAAAATAGTGTTACTCGTTGTGACCAACATTCTTGCAATAGGAACATAAATACTTGCTTTTATGTGCCTTAGGCTCAGAATTCGAAGTGTTTATGTCATTTTTAGGTTTGGTCTTGGTTTCTTTCTTAGGTTGATCCTTTGTTTCTTTCTTCTTTTCAGTCTTCTTTTCCTTGCTAGTACTGGCTTTGCTACAAGGGCATGTGACTTGGACTTGAGAGACCCCATTTGAATGAGTTTTTCCTATTCTTAAATGAGTTAGGATGAAAAACAGTCAAAGGAGGGCGTAGTCTAAGTATCGCCCGAAGCATCTTTTGTAGACATATAAAGTTGACACGAAGATAGAATATTTGGGACCTAGCTTAGAGAGAATCGACAAGATCTGTTGAGAATCTATCTTTTCTACTTGACATCCTTTTAACAATAATCTAATGTGGACAAATTCTGAGAAGAAATCTTGTAGGTTTTCAAAGTCACTAGGATTCAACCCTAGTAGTTCATTTTCCAACTCATGCACTCTCATGTCATCTAGTTTTCCAAACATCACATCCAGTGTTTTCCACACAAATTTAGGTGTTTCAGATGCCTCAACATGGAAGAGTAAGTAAGGAGAAACGGACATGCAAAGAAGACCTAAAGCTTCATCACTATGGTTTTAACCGCTTAGATTTTTTAGGTTCATCATCTAGTTCAGTCTCAGTTCCCATGGTGATGCGGAATAACCCTTTACCCCTTAGTTTCATTATTAATTTTCGATCTCCATTCGAAAAATTTGAACAGCGTAAGCAAAGGAATTGACAGTGCATCCATAGTGTGTGAGAGAGAGAGAGAGAGAAAGAAATGTAGAAAAGAAACACAACCACCCAAGACAATAACAACCCCCTGCTTTCGGCACTTTATAGTTTAGTGCATTGATTACAATCGGGTCCGTGCATGTGGTTTGAAACACTTGGTAACTTATCTTGCAATTAGTGTAATAACACGTAAGAGAGGAGACCACAATAGTGTTTCAAGGAGCGCAACAAAAAAGACACCGTAAACAAGCACAAGAAAAAAGAAGAAGGAGGCGAAAGCTAACACAGGGGGTGAGACAAAATGTCTCACGTCGTAAAATAGGAAACCCCTTTGTTGTAGACTATGGCGGACGCGCTCACTAGTCGCAAGCAATAATAAGGGTGAAATACACGGTTTGGGAACTCAAGGAGTTTAGATAGTCTTCAAAATGCTTGGAAAGGAGCTTGGAAGGCAAAGATGTGCACGAAGTGTCATTGCACACTTGAGTGCACGATTTAGAAAAAAAATGCCAATAACGCCTAAATTTTAGTGTTTGGAAATGCCCAATGTTACTATATTTTTAGAGCTATTGGAGATTTTAAAAGGTGACAAAAATATTATTGAGATATCAATTTGTAAGTTACAATAAATCGTAAGTGAGCAAATTAGAGTGAAATTAATAAAAAATAGATTTAATGAAATTAAATCTAATTAATTTCAAAGGCTAATTAAGATTCGAAAAAGCATAAATCCTAATGAAGGAAATTAAGACACTAGATTTAATTAAATTAAATCTAATCAATTTCTACTAATAAAAAAACTAATTAAGATTTTAAAAAAATTAAATCCTAAATAAAAAGCTTTCTCTTTTTGTTTTTAAAAATTTAAATTAAATAAATCTTATTAAAAAGGGAAAAAGGTTTTTTGTTTTTAAAAAAATAAAAATAATTTTTTATATGGTTTTAAAAACTTCAAAAACACTTTCACGTTTTTTTTATTATTTAAAACTAAAAAGCATGTATTAAAAAAAGGGTAAGAATGTAAAAAAGCTTTTAGAAAAAGCAATTTAAAAAAAGTTTGTTTGTTTTGAATGTTTTTTAAACCTACTAAAAAACTTTAACAAGGTTTTAGAAAGAATTTTTAAAAATGTATAAAAAAAACACAACTTACCACTTACCAAAAAAGATTTAGAAGAATGATTTGTTAAACAAACAAAACAAAAAACTTACCAAAAAATTGCATGCGGGTCTGCGAGGGCATGCAGGGATAGTCCACGTGTGTTTGGCGGGTAGTAGTAAATGGCGGGGATGAAGGCAAGACAGAGTCTGAAACGGCGTAGGCAGGGTTCATGGACACAAGTTTCGTAGCAACAACGAGTCACAGCAAGGTCGGTGCAGCAGCTAGGGCACAACAAGGTCGCGGGGGACAGCGGGCTGAGCCGCAGCACATCAAAAATAATGTTTTTTTTGTTATTGATTATTTTAATTATTTCATTTTAAAATTATTTTTAAATAATAAAAAAATGAAACCGCAACACCCTTTACCTGTACAAAAAGACAAAAAAAATACAATAACAAAGAGAAAAAAAACTTAGTTTTAGAAAAAAAAAACTAGAAAACCTCTTGTTTTGCTGTAGAAACCTTGAAAAAATCAAGGTGATACCTACACAAGGAACACAAAAAAACTATTCCAAGAACACTTTGTTAAGATGTGTTAGCAAGAAAGGATAGAAAACTAAGATCAAAAGGCTTGCACGAGGAATGAAAAAACAAGAGTAATTACAACTAGAAACCGAGTGCACGTTTTACCATATCTCAGCTCTGATACCATGAAAGAGTTGAAGGATTGTATTGGAAACTATGCACCACAAAGAAGTTGCACTCAAGTTGAATCGAAATAGCTCCAGCGTAATCACAAGTAAGAATCGATCAATAACTGAATAAACTTGCATAACAGAAAAAAGCTTGTTCATAAGAAAAATACAGCGGAGTGTCTTGGCATACTCATAAATAAATAGAAAAGGGGTACATATAGGGTGCTGAGTAACCCTAGTGCATGACACATAGGAAACCCTAAACCTAACCCATGTGAGATGACCCTCTAATATGAGAGGAGGACACATAGGATAATTTACACTAATAGATACCATAAAGGCTGCTAAGTGAATGAGAAGAAACCATTGGGTTTAATTCCATTGTGTTATCTTTCCAAGATTTGGAAAATAATATCATGTATTACATAATTAGTTGATCAGTTCAATAAGAGAATAAATATGGATTAATTTGAGCCATATAAAACTAATTCGAACTTTATGATGTGAATTTTTTTCTTATATGAATAATTATAACTCTAAACATGAATCAAACATTTAATTCAATTGAAATTGAATATGCAATTTGTGGTGCAAGAGCATTACACGGAAATTGGATTTCTTACATAAGTTTTACAATTTTAGCTATGGCCACATACAAGGATGGTGAGAAGGATAATGAATAAAGTAAAGTATAACACAAAATTTGAATGATGATGATCCCTTTTATTTACTATTTTAAATGCCTCGTCTATGTATTTTTTTAATCCATATGTACTCCCTTGAACTTTTCATTTCCATATATTGTTGAACATATCTACTATATTATGAACTTATGGCACTTATATTAATTGATCTAAATACTACTAAGTTACTCTATTCTATGGATTTTGAATGTGTGTGTTACTCTCTTGGATACAATGAAATGATTAATAGTGCTTTGTATGAATGCCATACTTGTTTGCAAGAATTTGTTATATGTATCCACTAACGTGAAGCCAAAGAAACATTTTTCACTATGTAAAGGTACTTGTCCATAGCAACTGACATGCAGCAACTGGGACTCGTGTATAGTAAAATACCTACAGCCAAATGAGAACATAAGCATATACAAGACCATAATTTTGGGAAGTTTGATCAATGTGGAGACTTCACCTGAGTTTTCACATTTCAATAAAGAAGTAGTGATGACAACAAGAATTAGATCTCACGCCAATACCTAACTATGCTCTATAACTATTGTGGAACTAGTTGATTTTACTTGATAACTGATTGTTAGACTTAATAGATAGTTATGTTTTTGTATTAGAACACCTTTTTAGTTCTGATTACATGCATAAGAATATAAAGATAATGTTGAGACTATAGAATATATCTATCCATAATTAGGGAATTGATGTATGTTTCATTCTGAATCTTCATGTTGATGAATAAAATCTAAGTTTTATCATTTTTCTATAGACATAATTCTTAGGAAAGGTTAGCACCCAAGGTAGGGCCCGCTTGTGGTTTGTTAAACCCCTCTTTCCTTTTTTTCTTGTTTTAGTTCCTTACATGAATAGATTATAATTGCAATAGTTTATTCATTTAATTATGTTATGCTTTTACATATTTTATTGATTAGTTGTAGAATCTAATTTCATCTACAACTTAATTTATTTCCAGCATTATATTTTCTAATTGTTGTGACAACAATCTTTTAGTTTATACCTCTTAAGCACATATAACTGTGTATATAGCAACGGAAGAGTTGAAATTTTACATCCCTAGGTATGATGAATAAATGACTATGGATTAGTGAACATCATACTAATTGTTGTGAGTTAATTTGCACCGCAATTTTTGGTTCCGTTTCCAGTGACCCTGCCAAGTTATTAGGTTTTTATGAGGGTTTTTCATTTCTTAGAATCACTTTATGTTTTAGGAATTCATATCAAACTAGAACCCCCCACTAATTACTGTTGAATGAGTTGATTAATTGATGCATGCACCCTCTAAGGGATGCCCATGGTATATTTTTACATAATCCAAAAGTAGCACAAATATCTTCATTTACCTCTGAATATTATGAAGAAGAAACCTCCGTACTAGGTTTTCTTTTCAAAGACAATCCCCCAAGTGATAGTTCTGTAGATGCTCCTAAGAAACTAAGGATGGTAGAAGAAGTAGACCAGAATTCTTGAAATGGGGCAACCACCTTTGAGTTCCCCATTACTGACAACAATGTAGCTACTGGTATGAATAATATTTCTCCATCATCCTTTCCAAATTTCCATGGAGCTATGTCAGAAGATCCAAACACCTGTCTCTTTAGTTTGATGTTTTGTGTAGGGAGCTATAATTATACCACTGATGCACATATGTTGAAATTATTTCCTGTAACACTCAAAGATATAGCCTTAAAGTGGTTCATGGGATTGGGAAGGAATGTTGTCACCACATGGGCACAAATGAAGGATAAGTTCCTCAATAAGTACCAAGACTATTGCAGACCAAGCAATAAAGGAGGTGATGAAATCTATAGTATGGCACGAAAGGAGGACAAACCATTATAAGACTATTTTTAATGGTTCCTATTTTACGTTCAAAATTCAAAACACACCACTAACATACCACCTAACTCCCTCAAATTACTCTTTTTGAAGGTACATAGTGAGGAGGACATGGATGCTCTGGATATGATAGGAACAAGGGACATTTCAAAAGCTACTTTTGACCAAATCTATGAATCCTGTAAAAACTATTCAAGAGATACTATGAAGAGGGTAAGGAATGTAATATCAAGAGGTTGAGTATCCCTCCAAAACAATGAGGGAAATATCTAAGTTAGATATTGTTAGCATGTTCAAAAACATGAAGTGAGAGATTGTCAATGATATGGCCAATCAACTAGATGTTCTACACACTAAAAAGAATAAAGATGATGTAGAAGCAACACTTAAAGAGTATTGCCATACATGTAGAAGATGGAAATCAGATTTTAGATGTAAACAATTGTCCAACATTTCTCAATAAATGGAGGCTTCACCTGATTTTAAGATGTTGGAGATAGAAGATGGGAAAGTTTTCTATGTTTCTCAAAATAAATCATGACCACCGAGGTAAGGTGGTTTGACACAAGACCTTATGAATTCATTTCAAAATTGGTCTAATAATTCATATATGTATCCCCCACCTTGGGATAATCCATAAAGATGGGCCCCATATCCTAACCAATATCAACAATAGTGGCAACCTCAAAATCTAAGGCCAACCACAACGGTAATGAAAACAATCTCCTCAATCATGGCAGTAGCCTTGGAGAGGAGGATAGCATGGGAATAACCCACCTTCTAATTACCAACAAGCTTACTCTCATCCTCCTTATTAGAAACAACAACAAGATCTAATTCCAAACCCCCAAGCAGGCTCCCAACCAAAAGCTACACAACTACCTACTCAACCAACGTCTAATCCTAACAATAAAGTTTCTTAGCCATCCTATTCCACTAAAATTTCTCAATACTCAAACTATTATGTTGATATCAACAATATCCATATTCACTCAGGAAGAGAACTTCCTTCACCAGATGGACCCACAATTACAGAGATTTTTGAGGAACCACAAATGCTACAGGATGACCCGCAGTAACAACATAATACAATGTACAAAAATCCGTAGCAACCTACGCAAATTTCTCACAAGTGTAAAATGTAGGGTAATGAGCCACCATTTCCTAAAAGGTTACAATAAAATATGATTGACCTCAAATCAGATTCTGACTCTAATATTTTTAAATAGTTATAAGGCATCTCCATTAAAATTCCATTAATTCAAGATATCAAGGATGTCCCCATATATAAAAAATTAGTGAAAGATCTATGCATAAAGAAACCAAGCAAAAAGATGAAAAATCCAATTACTATGTAGGTCCTTGGACAACTAGCTAATATTATGCTTGGGAACTCAATTCTTCCCAAATACATAGATCTAGGTAGCCCTTTGGTGAATGTCACAATCAATTACACAATGATAAAAAAACACATTGATGGACTTGGGGGCAATAATAAATGTAATGACAAAATAGATCATGGATGATTTGAAGTTAGGACTAAGATCAATAGTCGTAGTCTTACAGCTTCCATACAGATTAACAGTTAATCCTGAAGGATTTTGGGAGGACGTAGTAATAGTGATAGAATCTTGGGAATACCCATTGATTTTATTATTCTCCAGCCAAAAGAAAGCTTAGGATGATATCCTATAATCCTAGGAATACTATGGTTAAACAACTGTGGATGCATTCATTAGATGTAGATCTGGTAATATGATCATCTCCAATGGAAGTGACACCAAAACTCTCATGCTTTACCCACCTGCACAACCACTTAGTGAAGAAGACCAAATTGTTTGGGTGGAAGAGCCAATAGAAGACCAAAGTTTAGTTTAGTATCTCATGATGCTGGAAAAGTCATGCACAATCAAAGGATAAGAAGAAGATGTTGTTCTATCTAATGTAATGTAGAATAATTATGGTAAGATTGAAGAAGAGGATGGAAAATTGCAGTGCATAAGCTTTCTTGAGAATCAAATTCTACCAAAGTAGAGCACTATGAATGTCACAGGTAAGACTTGCTTCTTACACCAACTTCTTCCTCATGATTGTATCTTGAATTTTGTAAGTAGCAACATATGCTCCATGAATGATCTTTCTAAGAAAGTGGAAATCCACTCAATGTGAACAAAACATTGAACATGTAGCAAGATTAGTTGTTAGTTTCTCTTCTCAAAAATCATAGGACATCATTTGCATGGGAATATGGAGACATGCATGGAATCCATCCTAAACTCTGTACACATAAGATATATATCAAAGATAGTTGCAAGCCACTAAGACAACCACAATAGAGAATGAACCCAGCAGTGAGGGATATAGTGAAAGAAGAATTAAAGAAATCATTTGATACTGGATTCATATATCTGATTTCACACATTCAATGGGTTTCACATATCTAAACATATCTAATCCTTATTGTTGAAAGTTTGCTAAACATATCTAAACTTGATTCCTCTTCCTCTAAAGGCAAGAGGAAGTCTTCAAATAAAACCTCTGAGCCACCAATGAGATCCCATAGACACCATACTAAAAAGACAAAAACTTAAAAGCCTAAGAGAGACATTCAAATCTTCCTGGACAACGATGAGGATAAAATAGAAAATACTAAGGAAGCTATTTCAATTAAAGTTGAGAAGTAAGTTCATGCAGACACAAATGTAGACATAGTCATGGAAGAACAGAATGAGGAATTGGAAGAGAATAAGGAGGATAATTTAGATGAGAAACATGCTTAGGAGATCCCTACTGAACCAATTAGAGTTCAAACAGAGGTCATTCATACTGGGGAAACCCACATGAAACATGAAGGAGAAGTGTCAGTAGAATAAATTAGAAATGTAACCAATGTTCATAAGATCCCTAATGAGACATACATTATTCATGCATAACATGAAGAGAATGTAGTGACCAAGGAGATTGAGGAAGTGACAACACAACTAGTACATGAAACACGAACCAATGCAATGGATACTTTAGAAATCGTTCCACTTGATATTGAAGAAACAATTGAAAACATTGTCCAAAACCTGGAGCCATAACCTGTTCATGAATCTATTGAGCCAATGCACATAGACATTTCTCTAGTTACCCAAAATATAGCTCATATAATCTCAGAACCTATGTCTCCACCAATGCCACCACCCATCCTGTAGCCACAGGTTGTCATAAAATAAGTTTTTAGAGAGCCTCCTAGGCCAGCATGCAGAAATATGGAAACCTAAACCAATCTGCTAGACTATTGGGTATAAAAATTTGAGAGTTATGCTAACAAGATGCAAAGGAAATGGGACAGAGAAAAGGAATAATTGATCTTCCAACATCAATAGGATCTGGAGGAAAATGATAGACAGCTCAGGGCCAAGGAAAATGAAATTACATGGCTCTAGAAGATACAAGAAACTATAGGTCATGTGAAAAATGAAATATTCAAATGTAGACAACCGTCTAACATTTATGTTGTCTTCTTGAAATAACAAATTTTGCAATTGAAATACACATGTATTAACGATGATATCACATTTGATATTAGTGGAGCTAGGCCATTCTTCAGGATATATCTGAAAATGCCCCATGATATTCAGTTACTTTTATGTGAACTGTATATGTATAATTATGCTTTAGAATATGACAGAGACTGGATCCCTATACTCTACATTGGGGATGTGAAAAATTAGGCATTGTGTTCTTACTTCAAAAATGATCTATACAGGGAGAAATAAATGGTGGATTATAGAAAATTGTGTAAAGAACAACCATTGATGATCATAGTAGAGGTAGGCAATACTAAGGCAATGATTGAGGAATATGGGAAGTTTATGGTAGAGCAGAAAATAAAACAATGGGTATACAAAATGATACATGAAGCTCATGCTGAGGAAAGAGACTACATTAAGTATAATAATATGGAAAACATACATGCCTGCAGGGTAAGATGGGAAGAAATGTCACCAAAGATGAAGAGGAAATAAATGCATCCGTATATTAATATCATCCAAACTTTCAGAAGGATAAATTCCTATATTGAATTCTCTAAGGGATATGGAAAATATTGGTTTCCCATTTCTTATTATCCACCAATTTTTCATTTTCCTATCTGCTTCTGGTCTGGAAACATAGAGTTAGATGAGGACTTGTAGGACAGGGTAATGGAAAGGTATATTAAGAATGCAAGTTATTTCTTCAATGAACCAGAAGGCACCTTAGTACCAATGGAATTTAGGAAGGTGTGCAACATTATTCATGCCGACTCCAAGAAAAGTGAGGAAAAACACAAGAATTCTTGAATGAGGACATTCATGAAGTTTGGTCTAGGGGTGTGATGAGCCCTTTTATTTACTATTTTAAATGTCTCATCTATGTATTTTGTTTATCCATGTGTACTCCCCTGAAATTTTCATTTCCATATACTACTGAACATATCTACTATATCATGAACTTATGGAACTTATATTAATTAATATAATTATTACTAAGTTACTTTATTTTTTGGATTTTGAATATGCATGTTACTCTTTTTGATACAATGAAATTATTAATAGTGATTTTTCTGGATGCCCTACTTGTTTGCAAGAATTTTTTATATGTAGCCATTAACATGCAACTGAAGAAACTTTGTCACGATGTAAAGGGACTCATCCATAGAAACTGACATGAAAAAATTGGGAATCGTCTACAGTAAAGCACCTGCATCCAAAGGAGAACACACACATATACAAGAGTGTGATTTTTGGAAGCTTGATCAATGTGGATACTTCACCTGAGTTTGTACATGTCAATAAAGAAGCAGTTATGACAATAAGAAGCATATCTCATGTCAATACCTGATTATTCTCTGCAACTACTATGGAACTAGTTGATTTAACTTGATAATTTTGAACTTAGTATGAAAATAGAAATATCTAAGTGGAAAAGGAAAACAAAGGAAAGAGTACACCTAATTGTATTTTGGGAGAGGGGGAGAGAGTGCTCCCACTTACCACTGCCATGGAAATTTGTTGAACTTTGTATTGGATCTAGTTGGAAAGACTTGGGGTGATTAGTCCCCAAGTGGAATGTACCAAGAAGAATAGAAATAAGTGTAAATTCACCCCACATGGTGAAGAGAGATATATGTGGAGAATTCTAGTTGCTCCACATCCCTTCACGAAAAATATGAGCAATAGGAAGACAAGATCCCACTTATGGTTTGATAACAATCACCTTAACACTTCTCAAGAATGATGTTTAAGTACCACTGCAGATGAACATGAAACCAATTAGATTTGCAACAATTGATGACACAATATACAAGGGTAATGCTATCTTGCACGTACCCTTGGTGATCAGCCATAACTTCTAAATTGTCATCTATATATTCTATTTGAAACTCCAGTGAAATGTCTGTAAATGTTTCCAAACTATACGACAAACTGAGAAATTATTGAACTTCATACCCAAGACATAAACATATGGAATGGGCCTTATTGTCTACATCACTGGTATATTTATATAAGGTTTACACCCCTATGTGTTTCCTGATGAATAATTTTATTTTGAGCCATTTGTAGAACAACATACTAAAGTGGCTTTGAGTTAATTTTCTCCACCAAATGATAATGATTACGATTTTTTTTCACATATGCTTTTTGTACTAGTTGTGAGGGTGAGATATACATCTAATGGTTGCCCCTAAGAAAAAGAGCACACGATGATGGTATGAATGTGATCCAATCCTCAGACAAGATTGTTTTACCTATGGTGATAATGTGAAAATGTGTTTTAGGATTCTTGTAGGGGACAATCATGTGAGTGTGTATGGTGTATACTTCATTCGATGCATACACTAGCACATTATAATAGTGAAAACATGACATGAAGTGTTGACAAAACATGTAATAGGAAAACAACAAAGGGTCATGATGTACGTAACCACCCAGTCAATGTCCAAATCAGAAATATCTACAAACTAATCAAACATACAGTGGAAAACAATATGCCACCATATGATGGGACATAGAGTTCAGGATAGTCGCAGAGACGAGATGAGGCACTCAAGGCCAACAAGTGAAACAATCAAGTAACATAGGGAGTTTCCTGCAGAAGCACCATTGAAACTAAAGAAGAATGTAATAATCTAAAAAGAAGCAAGTAGAATGAAGAAAAGCTCAGTTTTGAAGGATTTTTCTATCAATAAAAATATGTGTGTTTTGATTTTTTACCCATTATACATGAATTTCACGAATCCATAAATAGTATGAGCAACGATCGTATATATCTGAGAGTTGTGAGGTAAGTAAAATATAATTAACCATGACCCTTATACCCCACATTAATATTAATTTAATTATTTATAATTAAATTAATACTCATCCTCACTTCATTCATTATTTAATTACCTTAATTAAAACCAATTTCCACCTCACCCCACCACCTCACCTAGACACCTCACCATAGACCTATTCATAACATATTTCCATAACTAACTAAGACTTATCTACTTACCTTAATAACTAAGACTTAGTTCAACCCTAAAAGCACAATGCCTATTATTCCTCTAACCACATTCCCACTCATTCTAAGATAACGTTCCATTTAGACCCAGTGATAAATGGAAAGACCTGGCCCAAATGATAGCCAAGATCTGTCATTTTTAGTAAACCTAGGAATCCCTCCTTAACCGACGCCGGTCAACCCAAAACCGATGCCGGTAACCCTAAACCATCGTCGGTTACCATATAACCATTTTGGTAACCTTGTTTGAGAGGTTAGACACATTCTCAAGTTTTGGAGCAAAGGAGATCTGCATGCAAGCAAGAACCAGAGCTCTTTCACACATCCAGGTAGCCATAACCAACACAACCATTGATCAGAGGTATTTGCATTCATAGGAGCACTCCGGGAAGCACCTGCCATGACACCTGTTTCTCCATTTCACCATGATCAACCATCACCACCACCTAGCCATTGAACCTACACATCAGTAAGTGTGTTCTAACCTGCACCACTTCATTTCCATTTAGTTTATAAAGTTCTTCACCTTTGTTTATCAATCATCAGCTATATTTTCACCCTACCACTATTTCCTTCTTGTGAACCCAACCATTCCCATCACTCATACCCCTTTTAATCACCTCTGTCTACCCTTGATACACCTCTGAATATTCCCAACATCCCCCAGACCTAAACCAACTCCTCACCATCTCTGATCTAGTCTCAGACAAATCCCCAAAACCATGAACTATTGAGTTATTACCAGCCCAGTTACCCAGTAACCGTCATCGGTTCCTACTAAACCGTCATTGGTCATACCAGACCTGATCGGTCTCTGTATTTGGCAGTCCTGCTAATACTAGATCCTAATAACCCTTTTTAAGTGATTCAAGTGACCCAGAATCTAACCCTGACCTGTTCCAGTACCTTAGTTGTTTACCTTATTTCAGATCTAATCATAGCCTAGCCTGTTATGTTAGATTTTCTTATTGTATTTGGATGAGATACCTAAATCATATCAACTACAAGTAGGATTCTATTTACTTACATTATTTCTTGCATTAAATTGTATTAAATAGTGGGTTGACTGCCACCGAGGAAGTATCACACTTCCTAGATCTAGCACATGCTAGGCAACCCACTGACATATATTATTTAATCCTCTTTTTGTGGTCTTGTTGTGTATTTCAGGTAGTTCCTCCTAGCCAAAAGGAAGCTCTCACAGTCAACATTGGATCAAGAAGTCAGAATGCACGCAACAACCTTCAAACCAACCATCACAATAGGTATTCCTCCTTGGCCCACACCCTTATCTGTTTTTCATTCAAAAACTTAAAGAAAACAGTGAAACATTTTGGCATGCCCGGTGGGACCCTCTCTTGGGTTCATTGCATTTTCTTCATATAGGGAAAACATTTTTGTGTGTTTCTTTCATTTCAAAAATTACACATTTAATCTTCTCCCTGGTAATATTCCTTTCTTCTAATTGTCTAAATGACATTTGTCATTTGGGGCTTAAAATGAACCACTTCTTCTTTCTTGCATTGCATTAGTGAAAAAGCATCCCTCTTCCTATTCATCATTTGCTACATCGAATATCATATTTTGATTTGGGTTTAAAACACTTGCATTGCATTCTGATTTTGTGCATTATAGCTCACATTAAAAATGAGGGAAACCTATATGCTGGAAGTCATGCCCAACTGATGGTTGACACAATTGAACCATAGAAAGCACTTGCTCTCTCTCTCTCTCTCTCTTGCCAAACTGCACAAAAATTTGAATATACACACCTTCTTAAATGACATCTTACCTGGGAATGCCTGTCAATGATCACACGATCAGAGGATTGACAGGTAATCCCCAGCTGGTTATCTCTGTCTAGTACCCCATCAGAGGAAGGACCACCCCCACCATAACATAACCTGAAACCTCACCCTTTAGATTTCCTTTTTCATAGGATGCCTTCCCAACCAAAAACTCTTTGTTCTGAATTCACGTGTCAGTCATAAATAGCATAAGCTACAACAAATATAAAATTCACTTTTAGGACTGCGTGTTTTCATAGCTTTGTGCTTGACTTGCATTTTGAGGTGAGAGGATACGTTTTCTTCATCTTTATTTTTCCTTTCACACTCTACCATCATAGTTGGAGTATTATGACTTTCTCTGAGTGTGTCAGGGCCTCATCCTATCATACCCAGGCTTCTGGGTTGATTCTTCATACAATCTAAATTCACAACACCTCATTTTTCTTCATTCTTCAGATTTCACAGTAACTGGCATCGGTCCCCTGAGACCGTCATCAGTTTACATCTGACCGCATCGGTTTACCTAACCGGCATCGGTTCCTTGTTCTGTTGGTCAGTTTACCCAGAGAACACTCATCTCACCTTCTTTTCTGTCTAAAAGTTTCTGTGTGTCACCATACTCTCTGTATTCTGATCATAGTCCTCCAATACAGTCTCCCTGTCTAACAGTCACCAGTTTCTACTTTTTTTTTCTGAAACTGTTATTCTTCACAGTAACCATCATCGGTCATCTTGTGACTGACATCGGTCACACCTTAACCGGCATCGGTTCTTGCAACTGGCATCGGTCACCCTGTTTTGATTTTTATCAAAATATTTACCCAATTTTCCTCTTGAAATCTATTTTTCCCATCTCTGTTGTCCCCTGTGTCATTTACAGAGTACAGTTCACCTGATTTACGTTGATTCACATGGTGTTGACTCGCAGCCAAACTAACGCCCTCATGTTTCATGCTAGCCGTCAGCCACTCCCACCTAGTCCATCACCACCATCCATTCTGTCACCTATGGATCTGACTCAGCTTATCCCCATCACCACTGGTGATGAGGAGTTTGTGAGACTCCTCGACCAGAATCCCACTGCCCTCCAGTACTACCTTGCTCATTCTTCCACCCAGGATTCCTCAGGATAGTTAATATACGACATGCCCATATCTATCCCTCCTGCTCTAGCCCCCACTTCTACGTCAGCTAGCACCAGTTTCGGTGCTACCGTCATCCACTTTATCACCTGTGGTGTCTCAGCTAAATCCCACAACCACTATAACTACAACATCTACGTCATCGATCACACCCATGACATCGATTGTCCCTCCGATAGTCCTCTATGAGTATAGCTCCATCTGCACCCACCACTTCCACATATACCCATTGCATCACAACCACCTCTGGTGTCAGAAACTTACACCCCTTTCCAAAACCTCATCCTTTCTATCCCACAATCCTTACCCCCAATCACCACTAGAGTTGTTACGACTACCCCACCCACTTACACATACTACCAACAACCCCCGACCTCATCTATTGCTTACACTGGCTATGTGCCACCCACATCTATTCCTCCTGCGCAGTTCTCATACTCATGCCACCATACACCAACATACCACCTACCTCATACATTCAGCATCAACCCCCTTTTTCTGCAGGGGGCACCCATTCATCCCAACCTACTAACGACCTCATTAAAATGATGATGGAGAAGATGCAGACCTTAGAAGCATCTGTTTCTGGCTCCCATAATTCTTTAACATATGATGAAATCTGTAATGAGCCTATCCATCCATCTATTCCCATTCATCCTTACCCAGTGCATTGGGAAATGCCTAAATTCAATTGCTTCAATAGTAAAGAAGACCCACAACAACACTTGCGGTCATTCAAACATGGGTGTTACCTAAATCACCCATGATGATGCTTTGCTCCTACGAACTTTCCCAATGTCCCTGACAGGACCAACATTGGATTGGTACAGTGGACTACCTCGACATTCTATTTATTCCTTTAATCAAGTAGCCCAAGCTTTCCTAGATCATTTTTCAATCAATGTTACCAAGAAAGTCACCATGACCGATCTCTATTCAACCCGGTAGTATGAAGATGAATCTATCACAGATTTGTTGCCCACTGGTGGAGTCTTATTAACCAATTGACGTTCCAACTACCTCAGACTGAACTTATTGAGTTGTTCACTAGAGCTTGTGCCAGACACATCTCACCAACTCTACAAGTCCAAACCTTCTGAACCTTTGATGAAGCATTCACCATGGCCCGAAAACTAGAAATTCATGCCATTGAAGAAAAGAAAATCCAATTACGGAACAAGAACACCCCATTCAAATCAAATGATTCTTCTTCATCTTCAAAACCCCAAAATAACTATTCAAAGCCCAAAGGATCTGCCAATGTGGTAGTCCTCAAGGTGGGTCCACCTCATCCTTCTAATCAGGCTCAACCTTCTTCCAATCTTTCTCCTGTCCAGGCCTTTCAGCTTCGCGGGAGCAACGGAAGTACACTTCGATCAGAGAGCCCTATTCTTCAGTCTTGGAAAAACTTCTTAAAGTTGGAGCCATTACACTTCCTCCCATAAAACCTCATACAGGTTTTGATCCCACTCGTCCTATGCCCGCATGGTATAAAGAGCATGACTACTGTAATTATCATCACGTTAAAGGACATAGTGATGGTAACTGCATAACTTTTAAAAACATTGTTCAAGAGATGATAGACAATGGAGACCTTGTCGTAGACAACCCAAAATGTGCCAGCAAATCAGAATTTGCACATCTTCAAAAATCCATTCCCTAATCATAAACCATCATCTAATCAAAATAGTGAACCTTCATCCAGTGACAACAACATCCGTGAGGTTCACACAGTTTTTGATATCATGCCAACTGTTCCTCAAAACCTACCTACTTCATCTATTGAGGAAATCTTGGCACGAGCTCCTCCACCCATAGAGGAGCATACCTCTTCTACTCCTCCACCACAAGAGGAGTCCCCCTCATCTCCCCTTGCTCTCATGGAGGAACCCACACTTTCTACCAATGTCATGTCATCGTCTGCTTCCCAACCTTCTGAACCATCAACACTTGTTATTCTCCCATCCACAAGAGAATCATCATCACCTTCTCCTCCACTGAGAGAGAAGTCTACCTCACCTGACCTATTATCTCTCCTACCCATGGGAGATTCTTAGACATGTCACTACCTATTGGGGATAGTTCTCCCCTAGCATCCCAGAACCCTATTGACATGATCTCAGCTCTTTACCTACAGAATCCAAGGCCAGCCAATTCCCTGTCTCACAGACATATTTTACAGGGATTTCCACCCAACCCATTCCATCCTCTTCTTCAGTAATCCCATTTTCATGGTTGGTGATCGTTTGGATTACGTTGATCATTCCATGCTCTGGGGACGTCTTCGGCTCCCCGTTTTGACCCAAATGCAAATGTTTCCTGAAGATACTTCCACGATCTACCCAAAGGTATTTTTGGAAACCAAAACTACACTGACCATGCCAATTGAAATGGATTCCTCTTCATCATCCCTACTTCCATCCAAACTTCTACCCATCACTACAACTATTCCCAAACCTAAAAACCTACCCACACTTATCCCCCCACCTGTATCTAGACCCATCACTACTTTGGGTGTTATGCCGACATCAAGCCTTACTCACCCACCTGTCAGATTGGACTTAGCCACATCTTCCAAAGTCCTGCAGTAGCATTATCCTCCCACCTAAAAAGAAAACCCAACCCTCTAGGCCACGTACACCAGTCTCACCTACTACACCCTTGTCACCTCCCCCCTTCTGTCCATCCTAGGGCCTCATCCATCAACCTTGACCAAACAATCTCATACCCAAAGCCAGTCAAAAGCTAAACAACCTACTACTACATCATGAGCCTTTGTTACACCTCATTCACCCAAAAACCAAACTCCCTCACCCTCACCCATGCACTTCTTGCCACCTATACCTCCACCAGTTACTATAACCCCAACCTTGCCTATACAACTTCAACCAATGCCACCTACCCAACCTTTACCAACCACCTCCACCACAACTCGGTTTCCCCCATGGGTAACCCATCCTCTTCCACCATCTGCTTTTCCTTCTACATCCATACTCCCATGTCACCTTTACCCAAGAAGGTGCAACTCAAAGCTAAGAATCCACTACCCTCCACTAAGGTAGTCAAACCAACCAAACCTTCCATCGCCAGCTCTTCTACCCCACCTTTACCCAAACAGATGCCAAGCAAGACCTAAGACCACTCCACATACCAAACTAGTAGACCAACCCATTCCCCCTCCTATAAAGCCTCTTCCTTCACAATCAGCCACACCTGTACCCAAACCCACACTCACCTCCCATTGTGATCCGTTAGCGGGGTCCTATGCCAACATTTTAACCAATCTCTTGGAGACTTTTGTCATCACATTACCACCACTTCGACCTTACGATCCTCTCAAACCCAAACCAAAAGGGTTTGATGAAACCAAGATTTGTGCCTATCATCGTGTGTCAGGACATGATGTTGAAAATTGTAAGGCTCTGAAGACCGTTCTTCTTCAACTTTTTCCTCCTGAACAAAATTTTGACGATGACGACCTTCTTGATGAGGACCATGCTCCACCATCACCTATCACCATACATCATCATCCTTTACCCATTCAAGTGATCAGTATCTCCACCCCCACAACCATTTTTCCCACCTCCAAAATTTGAGATCAACATGGTCCGTATTAGAGAGTTGGCCAAACCACCACCCAAATGTCAATGCACCCTACTCATTTCACAAGGCTCTTATCCACCACTAGGATTTTTCCCCTCATGCCATTATACCTTTCATGACACACCCTCTCCATCCACCTCCCCTCAGATTAACATGGTTCATGTTGCTACCCATGCTCAAAAAGACAAAGGAAAAGAAAAAGTAACTAGCCCATCAACCAACCCTGTACCCAATATACCATCTACACCCACTCCCAAAATCACCATCCGCAGACCTACATACCCTATCTATGATGGGGTCACCCATCATGCATAATGATAAAACAATTACATCAGTATCCTCTAAAGATGTCTTTGTATGATCTCATCTAGACTTCTAAATCCCACAGACAAGCCCTTATCAAGGTTTTACAATCCATTGAAGTTCTACCCAATGACCCCACACCAGTGGCCTCGATTATCACCCCTCACCATGTGGCCTTGCTAACCAAATCAGCTCCTCCTTCTACCCCCATGACCACTCCTCATGTCACCACCCTCAGCTTCTCTAAAGAGGAGATTGTACCTCTCCAGTCAGATGACCCTAATCCCACCCTATTCATTTCTATTTATATCGATAACATACGCATACACGTGTCATGATTGATGGTGGTGCTAGCATTAACATCATCTCCTCCCATGCATATAATCAAATGTGTATTCCTTCTAAACTATATGCATAATAACCCCAGTTATGCTATGCTCCTTCAACGACGCCATCACCTCCACCCTTGGCACTATTATCCTTCATGTTCGTGTAGGCCCTCGCATTATCCCGAAACTATTCTACATCTTAGAGGGGGAATTCCAGTATAACCTATTACTCGACAGACCCTGGATTTGTGTCATGGGTTGTGTCCCTTCAAATTTACACCATTGTGTAAAATTTGAGCATGAAGGACATAACTACACCATCCCACCGACCCATCACCATTCAAGACCTGTAACATGTTGTACCAGCCCAATGATGTACTTGTACCAGTCAAGGCATCTGTCCACTACCCCCACTTCACCTTCACCCACAAGCCCATCCACCAATGTTTCGCCACCTCTCCCACATCTAACCCTATTATTCCTACTGTCCTCATAGCCTCTACAACTGACTCATCTACTTCCCAATCATCTAGCAAGTCATCTATCCCCACTACCCACATATCGACTACTGATCCCTTAGAAGGTGTTTTTCAACGCCTCACTCTGGGAGAGTACCACCTATACAATATCGACACATTCCTCACTCCTCAAGAGTATGGGAACCTGTGCCAACACCCTAGTTATGACTACCGCGTAGGTGAGGTTTTTCCTTATGGTCCTCCCCACCTTCATACTAATCTAACGTATGGGGGACTTGATATTGCCACTTATTCACCTAAACCTCCATCCCAAACATGACCATTTTCATCTGACCTACACTCCCTTACTAACCACCACTTCACTCACACTTTCCTCCACCATTGCACATGGAAAGGATTTGGCTTCGGTTTTTAGGAATAGGGCCGCCATACTATCATTTCCTGTACCACCCATAAACACAATGACCGTAGTGGCATTGGCTTTGATGCACCACCTCCCAAGAAGGCTCGTGTCGACCTCATTGAGGAAGACAAACCTTCTCCACCTCATTCACCCACATCACCATCTTCACCCACAGAGTCCATAGATCCCAAATCTATTCCTCCTAACTTTTTTTTTCGTAAACACAATTTCCCTAGGACCTCTGACCTATCAACGTGATGGCGAGGCTCCCTCTTCTCTCCCATTCCTATATCCTGACATGATCGATGAATGATACACCTTCTATTAATGTCGTTCAATGTCAGGATGATGAGTCCATCCTCACCTACCTTGGTGTGAAAGACTCTTATATTCACCGGTTGTTACCTTCTGAGATGCAAACCATGTTGAATGAATTGACTATTGAAATCAACATTAATACTCAGGATGACCCACACATTCTAAAGATAGGCCAATCTTTAGATGCTACTGAAGAAGAAGCTTTTACCTCTTTCCTTTGGGACCATAGCAATGCTTTTTCCTGGTCCTATGCTGATATGTGGTATTGACCCTAAAATCATGGTCCACAATATCATAACCATTCCTGATGCCAAACCCATAAAAAAAAAGCTACAGAAAATGCATCCTCACATTGCTCTTCTAGTCAAAGAATAACTTCAATGCCTTCTCTCAGTTTCCTTCATCCTACCCATTGAATACCCCCAATGGATTTCTAACATCGTTTCGGTCACAAAGGTGATAGGGGGAATCCATATTTGCATGGACTTCCGTGACCTCAACCTAGCTTGTCCCAAAGATGACTTTCCTCTACCAGGTATTGACCAACTAGTTGATCTCACCACCGGCCATGAGATGCTATCACTCATGGACAGTTTCTCGAGTTATAATCAAATATTACTTGCTCCAGAAGATCAACACAAAACTACCTTCATCACCCCTTCGGGGTCCTTCTGCTATCGAGTCATGCCTTTTGGCATTAAAAAATGTCGGTGCTACATATCAACGAGCCATGACTTACATCTTCCATGACATCATGCATCACATATTGGAATATTACGTAGATGATCTTCTTAACAAATCCAAACATCGAGCCAAACACTTAACCGTCATTGAGGTCATCTTTGACCACCTCATCAAGTATTATGTTCATCTTCAACCAAAGAAGTGTGTCTTTACGGTACTTTCAAGAAAACTCCTTAGTTTCATCATTTCTTTGCGTGGCATAGAAGTTCAATCCTTCTAAAGTAAAGGCTATTCTATAAATTCCTTCACCTACTAATCTCCATCAACTACGAAGCCTGCAAGGTAAGTTGTAATCCATTCGTTGTTTTATCTCACAGTTTTCCAAATGCTGTCAACCATTTCATCATCTTCTCTAGAAGGATGTTTCATTCAAATGGGATGATGAATGGCATAAATCATTTCAAGACTTAAAAAAATACCTTCTTCAACCACCAGTGCTCATTCATCCTAAGGATGACCAACCCTTTTACCTATATATTTCTGCCACTGACCATTCTTTAGGTGTCATGCTCGCTCATCGCGATGAGAAAAACAGAGAGCAAGCGGTTTATTACGTAAGCCGTACCCTTTTGGAATATGAAACTTGATACAACCATGCCAAAAAACTTTGCTTAGCCCTATTTTTCATCACCACCAAACTCCTCCATTACCTCCTCAACCACAAAACCTTTGTTGTTACCAATACTGACCCCTTACACTATATGTATGTCAAACCCTATCAACATCAACATGACACACATTGGCTTATGCTTCTTACCGACCTTGACATCAAATTCATTCATCAAAATTCTACCAAGGTCCAAGCTATCGCTGACCAACTAGCAAACGCACCTCTTTCTGGGAATCAACCTGTTGACCAAAATAACCTTACACTTATTTTTGGTCAACTAACACCATTTTTCCCCATTTTTGTTCTCCAATCTAATTTTTATATATTTTAAGTGCTTAAGGTCCCCTAAAATCATTTCCATCAGATAGTAAATTTCTTTCCCTTTCCAAAAGTATAAATAAATCCTTCTAACTCCTCATATTTTGCAAGTTACGGGCCGACAGGCCTTGGGAGGATTTTTTGCCAAAAGCGGGTCGGTGGGCCTGGGGAAGACTTTTCGCTAAGGGGAAGATTATGGACTAGCGGGGCTGGGGATATATTCTTGGAACTTTGAATTTTTTTCTAAAAGTGCAATTTATAATTGTGGGCCCACGACCCCGTGGAGGATCTTTGCGCCAAATAAAATAAAAATGTCTAAGGCCTGCAAAGCAACACGTGGCCATGTTTCAAGTCAAAGCAGGAAGGCGGGTCATTGGAGGAACTTTGGAATTTTTGGCTTTTGTTTTGAAAAAGTGTAAAGTATAGAAGTAAGCCACACCTTCACCAACACCTAGAGAATCCACGTGTCAAGCCTTTGTCAGCTGCGGGGAAGCGGGCCGTCGGGGAAATTTTGGGAATTTTGCAACTTTTGCAAATATCATAGTTTGCAAGTTCGAGCCCACGAGCCTAAGGAGGTTTGTTCGCCAAATGAAAAATCTGAAGTTGCAGGCTTACGGGGCTATGGGGAATGTTTGCATTTTTGTAATTTTTATGCAAAAGGTGACAAAGTGAATTTTAGGCCCGCAGATCCATTTTGCAAAACTAATTTTTTGCCATTTTTGTGCGGATCAGATTCAAATATTCAAATGAGCATATCCTTCGATCCAGTGCTCAAAATTCAAAAAATTTGGTACCATTGGAAAGGTCTTGACCTCCTCTATGCCATGGAAACATAAAATATTATTTTTAGTAGGGTTAGGTGGGTGAAATATTAGAAAACGTCTCTAGATTGAAAAATTCTAGTTCCAGGTATCCCAACCACCAAAATTTAATGCAGTACGATTTGGTTTCTTCTCCAAAAAGCTTGAGTGTATTGGGGAATGGATTTTCAGAGGTGCCCATGACTTTTCTGGACCATTTAATTAATTTTTTTAGTTGGCAAGAGAAAATTTTGAGTTTTCTTCTTTCTCTTTGGTTTTCATCATTTTATATATTGTAAACACTTCTCATTTGAGAAAGGAGAGATTCTGGATGTGGGGAAACTCTGTCATTTGTGTTTCCCAACTCCATTTGATTTGTAATCCTTCTCATATGCCTGGAAAGAAAATTTTATGCTTCTAAGTAGAAAATGTAATTGTCTGTGCACCTTCTAGAGCAATAAACTCATGTTTTGTGGTACTCTTCAACCCTTTCTCGTGTTTTATTGTTTCTCCATGCTTCTCCCTTTCAAATCTATTTTTTGTGCATGCATTTCACGTTTTTAGGTGTAGGATGTTATGTTTCATGGAGTTTTTATAGTGGATTAGAATCTGGGTTTGTGTCACTTTTGTTTGGCCTCCCTCATCTCCTTTTCCCCCTGTTTCATCCTCCCTCAGCAAAGTATCTCACCTCTTTCCTTTTCTGGTGTATCACCGATTTAGTGTAGGCTTTTTTCACTCTATCTTTCTCTTCGGTTCCTTCAAAGGGTTAGATTAGGATATATTAGTTTTTCTTGCATTAGAGTAGGTTGTGGCAGGTAGTTTAGGAACAAGAACCAGATTTCTCTGGAGGACCATCTCAAGTTTGCAAGTCCCATAACTTGAGAGATGATCCAATGTTATGTAGATCACACCGAATGCCCCACACTAAACCAGGCCATTCAGGGGTGCTATGGTTTCACACTAATAGTTTTGGCACACCTGGTGGGACATCACATAAGTTAGAGTTTCATATTTTAGAGGTGTCTCATTTTCAAACAGAAAATATTAAGCCATTGTGCTACCACACCTAACAGTTCTAGCACACTCGGTGGGACCAAGAGGTCTCCATTTTTTATTACAGCAAGATTGATGTGCACTTGTTGTAAGTATTTAGCCTTTGGAGGCACATGCAAAGCACATCTGGTGACTCCATCTAGTCAACAACCCATCCTCTAAGTTGTAGACTTTCCTCCCCATCCATTTTCATCCATTTTCTTCCATCTCTTTCATTTCTTTCCATTCCATGAATTTGTGCAATCATGACTTCATTTCCATCTTGGAATTCACACTTGCAGTAGCAGCAGTGCAGTCCACCTCCAATGTATTTCACAACTCCTCTAAATCAACATTATGATCAGATCCAAAATAATCATGCTTACCCATATGAGTAGTGCCAAAATCAGTTTGGCTATGGAGCTTATCAAGAACAAGGGTATGCATATAATGATAACAATTACATGGAAAATGTTTATCTGCTGGAGAAAATTCAAAGGATGGAGGCTAGCATGGTTCATTCAAGGACTACAATATAAATGAATGCATTTAGGATTGGTTGCAAGGCACCTTGTCCATGGGAAGGCCCTTTTCTAAGACACTACAGCCCTCAAGAGAAGCTTGACTTCATGGTTGAAATACTACCTCAACTTGCACATTGGACTGAGGATATTGAGGCATATGAGAAAAGTGCAAGACAAACTTGTCAATGGGTAAGTCATTCACCAGCTCCTTGTCCTTCATTTTCTCTTTCTCAAGCTTTATCATTTCAGCAGTGCCAAGATTCAAGCCCCTCACTTGCTGCCCCAAATGTTGTTTTCTCTTATCCATCTCCTAATCTTCCATCTCATCTCAATTATTATACCTTTTTCCCTTCTACGCAGTCATTCCCTCTAAAAAAACAAGAAGTTCCACTTCCTTCTCCACCACAAACAATAGTGAAATTGGTTGAATCCCAACCTACCCCTCCTCTTGCATCCCCAAATCCATGTTGGGAAGATGAAAATCAGACAACCAGCCAAGGGCAACAAGAAGAAGATCCAAGAGAAGAAGAAATGACCAAAAGCTTGGTTAGCTTGGCTCTCAAATTTGGGATTACAAATATCCCCTTGATGGTTAAGCCAATAGAGGAGGTCAAGGTTGAAGAGCCAGTGGTGGCTAAGGCTGAGTTTGTACGAGAACAAGAACAAGAACAAGAACAAGATGATCAACAATCAATTTTCTTTGAATGCAGTGCCCATGTTGGCACTTTATTTGAAGAAAATGTTGATCCAATTCAAGCTGCACAATCAATCATCAAGGAAGAAGAACAATAAGCTCTAGGTCATATTGAAGAGGAGAAACTGGAAGAGATCAAATCAGAGTTGAAGCCACTTGATGAAGAAAACATTGTTGAAGTTTTTTTCTTTCATTTAAAGGGCCTGATTTGATTGATGAATCCATGATGGAGGAGAACCATATAGTTCAAGAGGCTTTAAGTACAGAGCATGCCACAGAAGAACCTTCAGTTATTCCTGCCACTGCATCCCCTTCAAACTCTAATGTTGAAGGAGAGTTTGAGATTTCAAACTTTATGCTTGAAGATGAGGGGAACCATGGTGAGAAAGTTTCAAATCAGGAGGACACCATGGAGGAGGTCAAGCACATACAGTAGGAAAAAGAGGAGGAAGATTATCTGTCTAACTTGGAGGATTGCTTTGATGGAGAGGAGCCCATGGAGATCACATCATTTTCTCCTCCATCATCCACCTTCCAAGCACATGATCCTACTTCTATGAAGGGGAGAATTCAAATACAACAACTTTCATTTCATAACAGCCCTCTAGAACCAAGGTTGGAAGATCCAAATCTTCCATTTTCTTCATAGGAGAAGGGAAAGAACAAGAGGATATCATCATCTCTTCTCACACCATCCACCCAAGAGGTATCTACAAGAAGACTCCATTTTTGGAGTTAAATATTAGAGCAAGTGGGAAAATTCAAAGGACCAGACCTTGCCCAATCAGGTACTTGGCTTCATTGGAGCCAAGGGAGAAGCCAAAACTAGTCATGCTTACTTCTAGGGCATGATGATGAGTATCAAAGTACCAAGGATCAGCTGCAATGCCTCTTCAATCCAAATACAGAGCAACTAAAAGAGGTATTTGTCTTATTTCCAGTTGACACCTTGATGATTTGGGTGGAGGATCGGCTTATAGTTAGTTTTTCACTCATACAAGAAGCCATATTCAGTGTCAAATCATTTTCATGGCTGCCAATTGTAAGAAAGGGAAGGTAATTCTCCCTGCCAGTTGCAGGATTTGTTTAAGTTCCCCTTTGCTTCTAGTTAGTGTAGAGTAGGTAGGTTTTCTTTTAGTAGAAGAAGTGCTTGTGCAGACTCTACATATCCCACTTGGGGTATACATGATTTTCAATTTTATACATAGTCTGTTGTGGTGTTTTGTTGCTCCTGCACAGTGCATTGGAAGTGGCATTTGGTGAGATCAGCTTTAGTTTCAGTGGTGTTCCAAGTGGCTCAGGGATCATATTTTCAAAGTTCAAATCAGATTTGTTTTTACCAGGTAGACTCCATACCCAATGGATGCTTTAAGGCAACTGATCATTTCACCTAGCAGGAAAGTGATCCCCATGAGTTGCCAAATTGTTGACCAAAATAAGCTCACACTTATTTTTGGTCAACTAACACCATTTTCCCCCTTTTTGTTCTTCAATCTAATTTTTATATATTTTAAGCACTTAAGGTCCCCTGAAATCATTTCCATTAGATAGGAAATTTCTTCCCCTTTCCAGAAATATAAATAAGTCCTTCTAACTCCTCATATTTTGCAAGTTACGGGTCGGCGGGCCTTGGGAGGATTTTTTGCCAAAAGCGGGCCGGCAGGCTTGGGGAAGATTTTTCGCCAAAGGGAAGATTGCAGGACTGGCAGGGCTGGGGAGATATTCTTCACACTTTGGAATTTTCTCTAAAAGTGTAATTTACAATTGTAGGCCCATGAGCCCGTGGAGGATCTTTGCACCAAATAAAATAAAAATGCCTAAGGCCCACAAAGGGACATGTGGCCATGTTTCAAGTCAAAGCAGGAAGGTGGGTCATCGGAGGAACTTTGGAATTTTTGGATTTTGTTTTGAAAAGGAATAAATTATAGAAGTAAGCCACACCTCTGTTAAGCCTGTGTAAGTCAACTATGCGGGAAGCAGGCTGTCAGGGAAATTTTGGAAATTTTGTAACTTTTGCAAATAGCGCAGTTTGCAAGTGCGGGCCTGCGAGCCCGAGGAGGTTTGTTCACCAAATGAAAAATGTGAATTTACAAGCTTACAAGGCTATAGGGAACATTTGCATTTTTTCGCCAACGATAATTTTCAAAAATTTGTGCAAAAGGTGCTAAAGTGAATTTTGGGCCCGCGGATCCATTTTGTAAAACTGGTTTTTTGCCATTTTGTGTGGATTCGATTCAAATATTCAAATGAGCATATCTTTTGATCTATTGCTCAAAATTCAAAAAATTTGGTACCATTGGAATGGTTTTGACATCCTCCATGCCATGGAAGCATAAAATATTATTTTCAGTAGGGTTAGGTAGGTGAAATATTGAAAAATGTCTCCAGATTAAAAAAAAGTCCAGTTCCAGGTATCCCAACCATCGAAATTTAATGTAGTATGGTCTGGTTTATTCTCCAACAATCTTGATTGCATTGGGGAATGGATTTTCAGAGGTTCCCATGAATTTTCCAGACCAATTAATGAAATTTTTTGGTTGGTAAGAGAATATTTCAAGTTTTCTTCTTTCTCTCTGGTTTTCATCGTTCTATATATTGTAAACACTTCTCATTTGAGAGAGGAGAGATTCTGGGTGTGGGGAAACTCTGTCAATTTTTTTCCTGACTCCATTTGAGATGTAAGTCTTCTCCTATGCCTAAAAAGTGGATTTTATGCCTCTGAGTAGAAATGTAATGGTCTGTGCACCTTCTAGAGTAATAAACTCATGTTTTGTGATGTTCTTCAACCCTTTCTCATGTTTTATTGTTTCTCCATGCCTCTCCCTTTCAAATCTATTTTTTGTGCATGCATTTCATGTTTGCAGGTGTAGGATGTTGTGTTTCATGGATTTTTGATGGTGGATTAGGATCTGGGTTTGTGTCACTTCTGTTTGGACTCCCTCATCTCCTTTTTCCCCTATTTCATCCTCCCTCAGTAGAGTATCTCGCCTCTTTCCTTTTCTGGTGTATCACCGCTTTAGTGTAGGCTCTCTTTCACTCTCTCTTTCTCTCTGGTTCCTTCGAAGGGTTAGATTAGGATAGATTAGTTTTCCTACATTAGAGTAGATTGTGGCAAGTATTTTAGGAACATGAACCAGCTTTCTCTAGAGGACCACCTCAAGTTTGCAAGTCCTGCAGCTTAAGAGATGGTCCAATGTTATGTAGATCACACCGAATGCCAAACATTAAACTAGATCATTCGGGGGTGCTTTGATTTCACACTAACACAACCCTCTAACTTCGATTTCCCAGATGAATCCATAGCTACCCTCTCCTTAGATGAACCACTTACCAAATGACACTCTGCTTCGATGGCTCCAAGTGTCAACATGGAGGTGGGGCTGGTGTTATCCTTGTTCCTATTGATGGTGAACCTATGCCTTTATCTTTTAGACTGGATTTTGATTGTAAAAACAATATCACTGAATATGAAGCACTCGCATTGGGTCTCTAGGATGCTTATGCCCTAGATGTTAAGTCAATCAATATCTTTGGTGATTCACAGCTGGTCATAAACCAAGTCAATTGTATATACTAGTGTTGTAATGAGATACTTCAAACGTATAAACATCACATAGACATAATTTTGACCACTTTTGACTATTACGAACTTCAAACTACCCCATGTTCTACCAATAAGTTTGCGGATACCATGGCCTACTTGGCTTCTCAGATACCTGCTTTTCCTGCCGACTCTAAAATCTTTGTCACAATACAAAGATTCTAATCACCCTCTTACTTACCTCGTGAGGTCTACTCTGTCGGAACCGTTACACCTAACCCACGTGACATTTGGTATAAGCAGTTTGTAGACTATCTTTCTCTTTTCATTCTACCCACTGATCTCACTCGTAATGGACAATGTTCCTTTCTTAAAAGTGTCTCTCATTATGTCATCATGGGTGGTCTCCTTTATAAGCACGGCTTCAATGGTATTCTCTTACGATGCCTTACAAGTTCTGAAATTCCCTAAACTATCAAGGAAGTTCACTATGGAATTTGTGGAGGTCACTTTAGTGGTTTAACTATTACAAAATGCATTCTTCACCTTGGCTATTATTGGTCAACCCTAAACCGTGACTGTTGTGACTATGTCAAACATTGTATAAAATTCCAACAACATGCTAATCTTCATCACACACCTATTCATGCTTTACAGGTCGCATGAGACCTTTAGCCTTTCTCTAAATGGGGATTATATCTTGTTGGCGAGATCAATCCCCATTCTTCACAATGCCATAAATGGATTATAACCGCTACTAAATATTACACTAAATGGGTAGAAGCCATCCCCATCATTTCTACAAAAGCCAAGAAAATATGTGAATTCATCAACCATCACATCATTTTTCGCTTTTGTGTTCCTCACCGTCTCATCACTGATAACAGAAAGTAATTCAAAAACAAAATCCTACGTAAACTGTGTGAGTGCTTTTGGCATCCAACTCAGTTTCTCTTCACCTTATTACCCACAAACCAATGGCCAAGTAGAATTGACCAATAAAACCTTGAACAAAATTCTTATGAAAGTAGTTGATGATACTAGCAAGGATTGGCATTCACACATTTCTTTCACCTTGTGGGCTTATCACACTAGTATTCGCACTTCGACTACTACCACACCTTTTTCTTTGGTCTACGGTACCGAGGTTGTCTTGCCTCTTGAAGTCCAAATTCCATCTCTCTGCATCTCACTACAAGACATGCTCAACTAAGATGACTTTCACCAAGATCATTTGGTGCAACTTGAGTTATTAGATGAATGTCGTCTCAATGCTCTTGACCATCTCCAAATCTACCAAAAATGTATCAAATTTGCTTATGACAAACGTGTCCATGAATGAACCTTTCAGGTCAACGACCTTTTCCTGAAGGAAAATCAACATGTAACCAAAGAAGAGAAAAGTAATCGGGGGAAATTTGCTCCTAATTGGCTTGGACCCTATATCATTACCCATGCCTATGGATCAATTGCTTATCATTTGTCTTCACTTGAAGGTAAACCTGAACCTGAGCCTCTCAATGCCTTGAATCTTCAACCATTTTATTGTTGACATCAAGTCCTATATCACTTTTTGTCAATTGATCACTCGTCCCTTGAGCGTTGTTCTTCTTCCATGTTACCCATTTTTGAGGATCCATGACTAAACAAGAATCATGTGATTACAGGTCACCTTTCAACCTTATCTTCAATATGAGTACCAAAAATCTACTCATGGAAGGATTCTCATGGATACTTTTCATCTTTTAAAAAGATGGAATCCCATGGTCATTCATCACTCAAAACTACCTCTTTCATAGTTAACCTCTGTGTTCTATGGTTTTTGTCTTCTAAAACAAGAACCTAATCCTCCTCTATAGTATCTTGTCCATGACTTAAAATGTCTAAAAAAGAAAAAAAAAATGGGATTCAACTCCTTGAGTCAAACTTCCAGCAAAATATGACTCCCTCAAAAAGGGACATCTCTTCTCTCTATGTAGTGCAGCTATAAATAGCTTGCTCCCTTGAAGGACAACTATATAAAGTCATTGCCAAAATATAATAAATGTTCTAAAGCTTCCTGCATTGATCACCTTCATGAAGACCTCAAGGAGAAAATCTACTCATCCCACATAGACTTCCCGCATCGATTAATCTATCAAAACAAAAAACAAAAGTAAAAGCAAAGAAAGAAAAAGATTAACTTTTTCATCATGGACTTGCCTATTTTGATCTTGGGTCTCTTGCCAAGAAGACATGTAGTTGTACACTAGGTTACACTTAACCATCCACTTTCACCTCTTTGCCTTTTGTGCCCTAATTTTCTCTCTGCTCAAGGGACTTACCACAAATGTGACATTTTGTGATCATGTGACTTTCTTCACCATTAGAATAGTCCATTATGCAACACCTTTAGGGTCTTACAGTTCATAAGCCCATCTTGGGTATGGTAGACTCATTAGGGTTCTTATCAATTAAGCGGATCTTTTACCACCTCTTACCATTTGCCTTCCTCATTACTTATTGATTATCCTATACAGAACCAGATCATCGACACCTAAAATTTTAAATGACTCAACCATGCCTATGACCTAGACTCAACCATGCCTATGACCTCACTTCAACAATATCTATGACCTAATTCAATCATGCCTAAAATTCACCAACCCATCCCCCTAATTCATCATATTCTTCCCTAGCTTATGGGAGAACTACATCAGCCGGAGGCCCCTTTTCATCGGGGCTATGTAGGCTAGCACTTCGAGGGCATGGGGCCCTTGAAGGTTAGCTCAGCCATTCTTCACCCTAACCTATTTTCCCCTTCATTTTCCTATTCACATCCTACCTTAGTTCGTTTCCATTTTATATCCACAATTGGAAATTGACACCAAACAAGAAACAATTGATGAGCATTTTTACCACATCATCACATCATTCATTTATCATTTTCACATTTCCACCTATAGCAAATATTTGGAAACTTAAACCATAACATGCATATACATCATCATTTATTTTCCATGTTACCAATGACTTGGACATTAAATTAATATTAAACACAAATGACTCCATCATGCCTAAAACCTGACGCCATCATGCATATGACCTGACTCCATCATGTTTATGACCTTGACTCAATCATGCCTAATCCACCTAGCTTCCATCACATAAACAATAACACTAGAAATTACACACATAACTACAACCTCATACCTGTATCTATTTGGCCTTTCTAAGCTTCCTTTTTCCTGCAACCATTAGTACCAATGCACCTGTTATCATTCCAGCCACCCATTGAAACATACCTACAAGCTCAACCTACCCCTACATTTCCTTTGTTGTGTCTTAGGAGTTGTTATTTTACCTATACCTTGGCCTTACCATGTGCCATGACCTGTTTTCCTGAACTTGACCTACTTGGTGTGACTAGTTGACCTTATGTACTTTCTATACCTTGTGATGTTGTTACCTATGTTGTTTTAGCCTAACAACCATACCTTACCTATTGTCATGTCGTTTATCCCGACAAAACCTTTGGTGTACCGGAGCATACCTAAAAGTTCCTACACCTAACTTACTGTTGTGTTTCTCGACCATATCATATACCTTGGATACCTGAATCACTTCACCCTTGTTTGGATAAACCTATCGACCTTGGATGATGTATCATTTACAAGCTCTTCAACATGGTACCGTGTTGCAATCTATATGTGTGCGTGCATTTGATTGCCATTACCCATGACCTGATTTTGACCACGACCTACTTCCCCTTACCCAAGTTGATTGTCACCCTTTCCCTCACTACTCAAACCTTTCCCCACCTATCTTCCCCACCTACACCTTTATCAAACCACTCACCGATTCCTTCTTACACCTCATCAGTGCCCGGTTTGAGGGGGATCACCTTCACCCACACATGGGGCATTCACTTCCTATTTTTTTCAGCATCGCTTACCAATACAAGCTACACAACAAAAAGGGGAAAAATGTAGACACCAAAATTGGGTCACACTCCCCTTGGTCCCCTTTCGAATAATCAACTTAAACACATTCACCTAACCATGACCCTTATACCCCACATTAATATTAATTTAATTATTTACAATTAAATTAATACTCATCCTCACTTCATTCATTATTTAATTACCTCAATTAAAACCAATTTCCATCTCACCCCACCACCTCACCTAGACACCTCACCTAGACACCACCTAGACACCTCACCATATAACCTATTCATAGCATACTTCCATAACTAACTAAGACTTAGCCCTACTTACCTTAATGAACTAAGACTTAGTACAAACCCTAAAAGCACATGCCTATTCTCCCTCTAACCACTTTCCCGCATATCTAAGTGCAATGTTCCATTTAGACCCGGCATAAATGAAGCAAAATCTAGGAGAGGATAGCCAAGATCTACTATTTTAGGCAACCTAGGATATCCCGCCTTAACCGACATGCCGGTCAACCTGAAACCAACACCGGTAACCCTAAACCATCATCGGTTACCATATAACCATTTTCATAACCTTGTTTGAGAGGTTAGACACATTCTCGAGTTTTAGAGCAAAGGAGATTTGCATGCAAGCAAGAACCAGAGCTCTTTCACACATCTAGGTAGCCATAACCAGCACAACCATTGACTAGGAGGTCTTTACAATCACAAGAGCACTCCGAGAAGCACTGCCATGACAACACTGGTTGCCATTTCACTGATCAGTAATCACCACCACCCATCCATTGAACCTTCATGGCAGTAAGTGTGTCTCTAACCTACACCACTTCATTTCCATTCAGTTTATAAATTTCTTCACCTTTGTTTATCAATCATCAACTATATTTTCACCCTAGCACTATTACCTTCTTGTGAACCCGACCATTCCCATCGCTCCTACCCCTTTAAATCACCTCTTTCTATCCCTGAGACACCTCTGAATATTCCCAACATCCCCCTAGACCTAAACCAACTCCTCACCATCACTGATACTAGTCTTAGACAAATCCCAAAAACCATGAACTATTGAGTTATTACCATACCCGCAGTAACCGTTGTCGGTCTAAACCAGACTGTTAGTCACAGATCGACTTTGGTCTCTATATTTGGCATCCTACTAATACCAGATCCCAATAACCCTTTTTAAGTGATTCAAGTGACCCAGAATCTGACCCTGACCTGTTCCAGTACCTTAGTTGTTTACCTTATTTCCAGATCTAATCATAGCCTAGCCTGTTATGTTAGATTTGCTTATTGTATTTGGATGAGATACCTAAATCATATCAACTATAGTAGTGATTCTATTTACTTGCATTGTTTCTTGCATTAAATTGTATTAAAATAATGGGTTGACTACCACTGAGGAAGTATCACACTTCCTGGATCTAGCACATGCTAGGCAGCCCACTGACATATATTATTTAATCCTCTTTTTTGGTCTTGTTGTGTATTTCAGGTAGTTCCTCCTAGCCAAAAGGAATCTCTCACAGTCACCATTGGATCAAGAAGTTAGAATGTGTGTAACAACCTCCAACCGACCATCACTATAGGTATTCCTCCTTGGCCCACACCCTTATTTGTTTCGTCAAAAACTTAAAGAAAATGGTGAAACAAGTAACCAATCCAAACGGTCCCAAAACCTATCAAAATGAACATATACTTTCTCATAATAGACATTGATAATATAATTTATACCCCAAAAGCTTTAGGCTGAATGTTGAAACATTAAAAAAATACCTATGTACTTACAAGATTAGATTATGAAAAAGTATCTTCTAAACTATGATTCATGGAGTTGTGAGACTAATTCCGTGAGGTGTTGAGAGGCCATATTTTCTTATATTTACTAAAATAAATTATAATAAATACTAATATATAAATAATAATAAATGAAAATATTATATTTTATAGCGCGTACATGTTCCTTAAATTATGCATACAAAGCAAGTGCCACTAGGCTCGAAAATGCTTTTATTTCCTGACCCTATTCCTTGCAACTGTTAAAACACAACATCCTACATGTTTTTGGTTGAAAATTCATAAATTCATCTTCCACCATGATAAATCCTTAAAAAATGATCGATTTATTTCTTTAAAATATGCCTACAACGTAAAACAAACTATTCTCTTTCTAAATATATCATTTTTACATTTTTTACTATTGTAAGGTTTCCATTTATATTTATTTCAAAATATATTTTATACCTCTATTTTTAGGGATTATAAACAACCATATTTTGTTATGTATCTTTTGTTTCACTCCGAATTGAATATAAATTATAAAGTCCCAAACTAGGACTAATTATATACATATTCAAAAAAAATTAATTTCTGATATTTTTCGCAGTAGTTTAGGGGGCATGGTTGGCTTTCCATTATTTTTAAAATTTCAAATTCTTTTTACTTTAAAATAATAAAAAATAAATACTTACCAAAAATTAAAAAATATATATCCCAAACTAGACGATCATATCTATCTTTGTGCCAAAGGGTTTTTTAAAGTAATAAATAGTGTTAAAAGGGGGGGCGAGGGGGCATGACCAACTATCTACTATGTATTTTATAAAAATAGGAGAACCCATTTCCATTTTATCTCTTTAAATCACTTACAAATAACCATTTTCAAAACAAAAGTAGTAGTTTAGAAACTAGACTCAAAATGCTACAATTCATATTCTTATAACATCTTCACATTTTGATTGTAGCTATCTCAAATAACTTGTACAAGTTGAAGTTTCTTTATTTTTATAAAAATGCGTCCACCTAATACCCCCTTTTGGCCCCCAATTTTGATGCACTTACCCATATTTCATCTTTTCTTCATGTCACTCCTCTCATAAGGGTTCTACTCAATAATATCCCAGGTGTTTTACATTTTTAGTACTAGGAAGAACACACACACACACATACACACATTTATTGTCTAAAACAATATTTATATAAGTTATTGGGGTTGTGAATATGTATACACATGTTTTTCCTTCTAAATATTTGTATACATGTCTCAACCTATGTTTTATTAATAATATTCAAAGTTATTGAATTTTATGCAACCCTTACAATATGTGTTAAAATTTAATCTCAATACACCATGTTTTTTCTATTATGAGATATTTCCTATTTTCATCACTTTTATAGATTATTTTGGTGTATTAGTTTAACGCTTATGTTATTAAAATTGGTAGTAATGTAATCAAAGTAATCCCAAAAATTTAAAAAACCATTAAAAAGTTAGATTTTTAAAATTGGCAACCATTAACATAGATTTACTACTCAGTACACATTACATTAAGACAATCATTTGTATTGATTATCAATATCTAAGTTTGTAATATCATAGTTACAAATTAATTTTGATTTAAATATTAGTGTGCACATGAGGCTAGAAATGAACAAATAGAAAGGAAATAAATGGGAATGTAAATTTTCAAAGGGAAATAAAGACATGATGTTTAAGATTCCATTACAGTCTAATTGTTTTTTTTTTGCTTGTTTTTATACTTTTTTGGCAATATTGAATGATTTTTATTGTTGAAAGTCATGAGTATAGTTCAATGGCTATTAAAATAAAATTTATATTCAATTTTATTATAAGATGATTAAGGTGATGCAATGATGGTAATGATTAAGTTATTTTTTGGTCTAACTTACAATTTGATTGATTTTATTATTATTGTTATGTTGAAACATACATTAAATTATTATTAAAGCCTCTTTTGATTTGATTTATTTTGTATTCATCTTTTTTGATTTAATATTTTGTAACTTTTTTGGTAAAATTTGAAAGAATTTAAATTAAATAAAATTAAAAGTGTTTTTCTTATAGAATATGAATATTTTTTTAATTCTTTAACTACACATGTATCCAGAAAACCTCACAATTCTTGTTTATATGTTTTATGTTAAAGTATTCTCTTGAATATTATGTGTTTATGTGGTCTTTGAGAGATGGTGGTGGAGGGATTTGATATTCTGCGGGCTTTCAACTAGGATGATTTTCTCCTCTAGCTTCATATTGTGGAACTCCTTTGTATCCACTCGCATTACATGCACCTCATGACTCACATGAAAGACTTGTAAGAAATATAATTGAAGGCTAAAATATCAAGCCTTTTTCCAACAAATTTTTGGTCTCTTAATGTTGAATGCATTTATAAGTCTTTGCTTCTATCTTTACTAGATTTTGTGAAATTGTGTGAGGCCAAAGATGATTCCCATGCCATATTGTGTTCTCACATTATAACCAAAGAAACCAACTAAACATTATTTTTATTAAAATTATAGGTAGTGGATATTAGTCTTCAAAATATTACCTTATGATTTGAGGGCCCACATCAAAATGATATGCCCATAAAATTTCAAGTCCCATATCAGAAACAAATCCATATGATATTAGACCCCATATCTAAGTGAAAACTGGAAGATCATGAATCCACAGTAATAATGAGTCCATTTTTTCATTTATTGTTGGAAGGAAGAATGGTAGTGTACTAGATATGGACAATTGATCTCAAGGTCAAAAAACAATTCCATATGGCATTCACTATAGATGAAATATTTTCATTTTTCATTTTCCATTTTCTAATGGTAGTAATCCCTTGTTGTGGTGGTGATATAAATACAAGAAATAAAACTGATGTGAAATCAAATAATCCTAAAAATATTTCTTATAAATCCTCTTATTCTTTCATCTCACATGATAAACCATAGAATTTATCAGTGGCAATTTAAGTTCACAAAAAAAATACTCAACTAGGAGGTATGTGAAAAAAGGTGTGAGTTAGACTGAGTAATGAGAAACTAATAAGATTGATGCCATTTTGCATGTTCAAAACGTGATTATAACAATTATAACAATGACAAAGTTGGCAAAAACATGGAAGTCATGAAGAATCTTGTAATATATAGAAAAATTATAGGCATCCATCCCCATGCCTATTATTTGTTGAACATCCTCTTGAAAAGTGTATTCAATTCATAATATTATAATAATCATATTCAAATATGTTTCTTTGTAGGATCTATTATGAAATATTCTTACACTATAACAATGATATTGGTCTACTTCAACCTTGACCACATTTTTAAAATCAACTACCCTTCATTTCATTAAATATAATATTAGAAATCAAAATTTAATTAATCAAAAACTACTACATCTAATTTTGTTGAATTCCTTCCAAAATTTATTAGAACTTGGTCCTCTCTCATCTTCTTTAACCACTACCTTATACTTTGAAGCCACACAACACCAATATTTCAAAATAACAGGGCTAAAAATATATACATGATAATTATTCAAATTTAATGAGTGTTAAGAACATGGAATTTTGAGGATGCGGTGCAAAATATAAATACATAAGGAAATCTCTTGTGACTGATATATATTATTTCTTGGAAAAGAGTGGATAATAGAATGAGTTATAAACACAAAGAAATTAGACAATAACATCACCAGGTTCAGGATCAACATAGATAGTTTTGTTATATATAATTGAAGGCTCAAGTTCTCAAGCCTTTTCCCTATAATTTATTTCCATTTAATGGTGAATTGATGCAGGAACATCTGTAAATTATCAATTTTGGTTTTCTTAGGTGTTTATGGGTGTCTAGGTTCCATTTGGGATGGTCATAGCATGTACTAGTCCATTTGGACTCCATAGGCAAGAATAAGGTGTTTCCCTCCAAAATGTATAATTTTAATATTTGAATAGTTCTTAGGTATGTCTTAGGCTTAGTATTCAAGTGAAGGGGTAATAAATTAAGTAATTGGGGTCTTGATACATGTTCTCCACCTATACATACTTATTGGACCCAGCTAGGGTGTAACCTCTCTTGGTTTAGATTTATCTTGGATGATTATATGATAAAAACCCTAACCACCTTCTTGGTTATACATTCTCATCATAGGTATTCTAATATAGGGATTAGGAGAGGTGAAAAAAATGTCAGTTTTAGGTGGTGGAGATCTTTGTATTAAAGCCACACAAGGCTTAAGAAGCTTTGTAAACAAATTCTTGATGATGTTAATGAAGGAATCATTGGAGCATGTGTTTTGTGCAATATAATAATGAAGAATATGAATAATTATAATTTAGTTTATGGTTTTAAAATAATTTTGTACATGTGTTTGAAGTCGGAGAAACTTGTGTAGGGTTATAAAGGACATGAAAGCAATTTGGGAGCATATCAAGAAGACTATCAAGTGCATTTCCTAGTAAAGCTATGTGTAAGAGGTAAGAGTAAATATGGGTTGTTAAGTGAAGAATGAATAATTAATGAAATGAATGAATAGAAATCTGAGCCTAATCTACATAGTTATCAATATACTAATGAGAAGTAACATGTGACTAAATGATCATTCATGTGTGATGGGAGAATCTAAACTGTAACCTTTATCTTTAATAGTTTTAAAATGAGTAATAAATGAACCATAACTTGTTTCATAGGGGAAGTACCTTGATATTATTGTTTCAAGACACTAAGGAGAGTTATATGTCATTTCATAGTCTGGTAGAAGTTCAAACAAAGCATTAAAATTCAAAAAATCCTCCTCTCTATTTTTGATACCATGTTTCAAGGGTTTTGGGGTAAAAAACCTATTTGAGTGTTAGTTGATATCTTTATAACATGTTTCAGTTGTTTATCAAGAATATTATGGTGTATAAAAAGGTTTATCCAAGTGTATGAATAGTATGAGAGTGATCAATGAGAACTTGACCCATTAAAAAGAGAATAAATATAGTCTTAAGAACACTCATGCACAGTTGAAGGTTGAGAAGGAAATATATTTGAAAGGAAAGTCTTATACATACTTTAGGGGTTTTGTGGAATTATGATAAGGTTGTGGAGAATTTACAGGTGTTAGGAAGATATAAAGACCTTGGTATAATTGAATGTGGGAAGTTAGAGAGCAAGAGTGCATAAACATTATTTTTGTTGTTGTATGATCAAGTTAGATGTAAGAGTGGTCTTAGAAAGGTGTTCGATGGAAGTTGATTTCCAAGAACTTTTGTAATTGTTTGTGAGATGTTATAAAAACGTTTTAAATCACTAATTAGATAGAACACGAGTGTTGGAAACACAAAATTTTAAGGTGTAGTTTTGACTTTGACTGTTTTGAAGATAAAAGCATGACAGTGCCTCTAGAACCCAAGCTGTAAATGAATTGATAAGTAAACTTGTTGGAGGTATTATCAATTGTTTTTGAAGTCATGGTAAGGAGTAAAGAACCATGTAAATCCATCAAACTTTAAATACCCAAATATTTTCTGGAACATTTCCATTAAGGAGCTTGAGAAGCAAGTGAACCAAAGGATAAGAAGTTCCATTAAAGTGAGCTTAAATGGAGTGAGTGAATGACTTGGGGAGTTTAATAAGTGATGAATAGTGAGAGGTGTGGAAGAATTTTATATGGTACCAATGGAAAGAAAGGATCAAAATAAAGCATTAAGAACTTAAGAGTAAGCCATAAGAAGGCATTAACTTGAAAACTTAATCAAGATAATGTTAGGAAAGTGTATGAACATGGTAATCAGCTTGAGAAAGTGTAATATGGTCATTTTGAGGTGTTGAGAAGTTTGGTACAAGTGGAAAAGTAACAAAACCATAGATGGTCATCCAAAACCCTAGGTGACCTAATTGAATACCTAGTTCTTGAGGAGGAAATTTATATGGTTACATTGTGTAAGGTGATAGAAATTGAAATTTTGCATTGAGGAGGATAATGGGTATCCAGAAAAATCATTAGTTTTACTTGAAAGTTGGTGGATCCTTCTGTAAATTGTGGTTTGTGTGCAAGTAGGGATATTTGAGTGACCTAATTGAAAATAGTAGATTAAGAATAAAAACTCATGGGCTTAGAAATGAATCGTGAAACTTTGGAATCTCTCTAATGGATGAAATGGGTATCTAAAAAAAACTTATAAGTGAAGGATAACACTTGATATTTTTTCAATTTCAATGGAATTTTTGCTTTAGGAGGGATACAAGTAGAAATTAAGGTCTATAAAGGAAATGGTAGTAAATGAAGTTATGAAAATTTTGTGAAGTCATCTAACATGTTAGCTTGGTCATATCTAATAGGTCTAAAGAAATTTTGGGTCAATATTCAGTCATTTTATGCAATTTGTTGGCTATAGGAAGAATCAGGCTTCTTGAGGAAAGGTAAAAGTATATGTTTTCGGTGTTTTGGCTTAGAGATTGTGCTAACAATTTATATTTGTTGATTTTGTTGTTGATACCTACATCATGAATTCTTTGTTACATTTTCAGAAATAGAACAAAGAAATATTATCTCGTTAACAATAATGAGTTCATCTTTTGTGTTTTTAAAATATGTAACTTTTTCATGAAGTTTGAAAGATTTTAAATTTTAAAAATTACTTATGGAATTTTAAAATTGGTTTTTAATTATTTAACTATATGTGTGTCTAGCAAACATCATAATTCCTATCTAGAATACTTCACAACTCTTACAGATATGTTTTCACATTAATGCATTCTCATAAGAATTATGTGTTTATATGAACTTTGAGATATGGTGGGGTAAAAGCACAATAGTGTGTCCCACTAGGTGGGCTAAAAATGCGACTTGAAAATTTTTCGCACTAGTGATTTGAGGGGGAGTTTTTCCAAACACTCCCTTCATGTGAACTTCCACATATGTAATTAGAGGGGGTTCCCTTGAACCCCCTCACCTGAATGGGGTTCAAGAAAACCCTTTGTATACATGTATGTATGTATTAGTGATGGCTCCAAATCCACAAATTTTACCTCTACCCAATGCCTTCACGTGAATCCATGTTCACCCAACTCACTATCAACACGTCCAATTAGGTATTTTCTTATTTTTGTTTTGTTTTATTTTTAAAAAATAAAATAAAATGTTGGGGGTTCAAAAAATTTTAAATAAAATTTAAAATGTGAATTATAGCATTAATGGGTATATGGTATTCTAAATTGAGTTTTAATTTTATTCTTTACAGTTATGGTTGTTTCTTCTGTAAAATTTACATGAACATACTAAACTATAGATTTCCACACTTTCATTTATTATTCAACAAAAAACTACAATTGGCCAATAAAAAGTGCATTTTGAAAACATATTAAAAGACCTTCAAAATATACAATTAAACCTAAAAACAGTCAACCCTTTCCAACCTGAGTCACTAAAAAACTTTATGGATGAGATAAGATTTAGTGTGACAGAAAATGTGGAGTATAATGAAGTGATAATTAGACTTATAGATATGGAAGTTGTTAGGATCTCATGTTGAACGAGCTATGTAGAAAAATAGAAAATCAAGGGATATTATGTTAAAAAATGTAGATGTCACCTTTGTGCACTTTTGATTTATCCTACACTTTTGGCCTCTCAAGACCAATTTCTTGACTATGATTAGTTAACTTTATACTTCATTATCATAATCTATATTGAGGTTCACCTAAACCTAAAGGTGAACAATTTAGATATCCCTGGTTATTTTGGGAAAGGGCGTGGGTACATCAATAGTAGGATCTTGCACTGATGCAAAGGAGATCATCCTTTAGTTATTATGAGATAGATTATTGAGAGGCCATGACCTTTCCTTGGTGGCTTTCAAGATGTTTCCACACCACTTATTTACAGTGCCCTTGAGGTGGAAATAAAGGTTCTTGGGAGCATTTATCACGAGATCCAACTTATATCTTTTGATGTTGAATAGTTCCTCAAAGACGCAATACCCATGACCATGATAGTAGACAAAACTAGGCACATAGTGATTTATACACTCGTGCACATTTCATATCACCTATTGAGGTTGACATAGTTGTGGATGTTATGCAGTTGTGTCGGCTAGCATGCATGATATCTTCCAACATATTGTAATTATATGAGTTGGTTATAGAGGAAAATTTTATTCCATTATCATGGGTGTTAGGTCATTTAGAGAAAAGGAATTCTCAATCCATCACATCATCTGTTCAGGCTCGAGTGCAGAGTATCGCAACACTTACAACTGGACTATATGTTGGTATTTTGACACCTTATGTTCAATACACTTCTGCTTCGGTGTGTGTAAATTAAAACCTATTTTTAATTAATATTTTGTTTCATTATAAATTTATAATACAATTATTAAAATATTTAATCAATCATGCTAACATGAAATATTACAATGTGTACCTATGTTCTTAGGATTCAACACCAGTTTACTTTAATGAGCAGTTTAGTGCTTTGTAACCCATAAACATTCCACATATGACATTTTCAGATATCATGACTATATCAGTTCATAGCCTTGATCTCTTAATTGATATTTCCACCATACCTCTTAGCTCATTCAGCACATCATATATATTTCATATAGTAGAGGTTGTGGATGGTGATACGATTGAAGGTGGTAGCCACACATATCTCGAGGCGCATTCAACATAGGTATAGAATTATATATAAATACATTTTTTAGATAATAAATGTAAATTGTAATGTGATTAATGTTTTATTATCTTCTTAATTTTGAATTATATTTTTTTATACGGATCTACTAGACAAATATATGTAAAAATTGTAGATCATCATGTCCTTCACCCATATCTAGATACCGAGGTAATCAATTTATTTATACGATATGTTTAATTATTTGAAAATGTTTTATAATTTTCTCACATTTTAATATAATGGTGTGTGTGTGTGTGTGTGTGTGTGTGTGTGTGTGTGTGTGTGTGTGTGTGTGTGTGTGTGTGTGTGTGTGTGTGTGTGTGTGTGTGTGTGTGTGTGTGTGTTTGTGTGTATGTGTCTTCTGCACATACATTATTTTTTATTGATGTGGGGTGTAGCAAAGCATAGTGACGGATTTGATTCTTTCCCTAGTACACGACGGAGATTATATGTGTTTTCATGTACATGTATATAGTTTGTACATGATATTTTGACATGTATTTGTATATAGACATTGATTTTGTACACGTTATTTATTGGATATATGTTGAAAACTATCTCTATATTATTACTCATCCACATTAAATTAATTAAAGTAAATATCCATTATTATTATTATTATTTATTACTCATATTGTGTTACCAATATTATTAGTGAGTATGTGATTAGATTTAAAAATATAGTTGCCAAGATGACTTTGAATGTTTTTTTAAATTGAAATCATAATCTTATTTTATTAAATATTTCTTAGGATTATGGAGGACCGAGTATTATTTAACATCTATGAATATTTTGATGATTTTTTTTCTAGTAAAAAAATGTATAAGTTGTGTTTCAACTAGCCAATATGCTCAAATATGTGGTCGATGCCCATACTTCTAGTGGAGAACATTTTCAATCAAAAGAGTATCTCACGGAAAACTTTACTGGATATGCTTACCAATGTAAACATGAGGAAAAACTATGGTAAATGGAATAGAAAATTAATGAGAAACATGTTATTCTTGCCACAATAAAAAGAGAGAAGAAATTAAATACATGGTTATGTGACAATATATAGAAACTACGACACAATTTTCTTTAATGCAACTTTATTACTTTACATCACATTTGTGAGTTGGATCCATTAATAAATTTTTCATAATAGATATTATGAATACCATATATTTTTATATCATTCTTCCAAGAAATACATAACCTTGAAATATAAGATCCAAAAACATATCGGAATTAATCATATTTAAGTATAATGAATCAATATTGTACTAAATGACAAAGTGACTCAACCTAGTACACAATTGAAAATATAGACAAATATTGTTCAAAACCATAAAACCTTATAGATTAATTTGTATATAGTTGAGGCCCCTCTCTCTAATCAAAATATAAAATAATTATGCATGCCAAAATATTAAATTAATATATTTAATAAATGATGGAGTCCAAATACTAGCTTCAATTTATTGTCCACTACATCAATTTATTGGCATGGTATGAGTTACCCTGGTGAAAAGGAGGCCTCATCCCATTTTGTTTTGTGAACTTGTGAAATTACAAATGATGAATCCTATGCATATGAGATCTTGTTCTTACATAGAAACAAAAAACATAGAGGGTCATGATTGATAATGGGTCAAGTACTAATATTTGCACATATAAACGTAAACATAGCAATATTGTATATTGCAAGCAATATTTAGTAGAAAGTAAAATAATTATTATGGGATACGAGAATGTTATTTTGAAACCACTTGGGTATATAATGTTTACATTTCATATTGGGCCCCAAGAGGATCTTAGTTTATTTTTATGTAGTGTCTATAAATCATTAGATTATGATGTGTGTTATGAATTAAATTATATCAATCTAAAATATGTTGTTATATACCCTACATCATTTACAAATTTTGTATATGAGTACTTGAAGTGATTACTTTATATAGTTAAATTCCTCCTATATCACAAAAATTTTAAATTTAAGGCCACTTTTAGATCTTTGTACGAGAAACCATCATATATTAGACCTCACATAAGTGATCTAAGGGTTTTTATGACCATGTCTAGTTTTCTTTTTACACATGTTTACGGAAGAAACCTCAATACTAAAAAGGAATCTACATCTGAAACATGATATTTTAGGTTTTCATTTATTCTCTTCACTTTTTTTGTCAATCTGAATGTTGTGAATTTTTTATACATGCATTAGAGTTTTGGTGGCTAGTTTCCACTAACTAACCCTTTAACAATAAAACCATGTACTGGAAAACAAATCACTAAAAAATGTAAAAATAACAAAATATGTAGATAATTTTATATATAAATCATTGTTATGGCTATAGAGTTCATTTAAATTATGATTCGATTCATTTTCATGTTCATTCAAATATATTTCATGTTTCAATATGTATTAGAAATATTAAGTACAATAGTTACACTTAATGGCAAAAGGCTTATAAGGATGGTCAAACTAAAAGTGACCCAGGGAAAATTTTAGTGGCGAATATTCCATTTTTGAAAATTTTGAAAAGGTGAATTTTTTGGCACGGGCCAGTGACCTGTTCGCCTAAAAATTACACTTTAATTTTTTTTAGGGGTCGGCTTCGCCTACCCTTGAAAAATATCCCCTATATAAACCTAGATTATTCACCAGGTAGAACACTTCTACTTCACATTTTTCAACAATATGATATATCCTGTATTATAGACACGCGACAAGGGGGTAAGTTATTGATGCGCGACAAGGAGGGTTTGCAGACAAGGAGATACTGTAGATATTGACGCATAGTAGACGCATGACAAAGATTTTGTTGACGAGCGACATGGAGTTTTTTTCGATGAGAAAGAAGAGGGCAAAGGTTGTAGACGCGCGACAGGATATTTGTTGTCGCGCATCAATAGACCTTAGTCACGCACGTCACTAAGGCCTATTGACGCGCATCAACAGGCCTTAGTGACGCACGTCAATAGGCCTTAGTGACGCGCGCCAACAGGCCTATTGATGCGCGTCACTAAGGCCTATTGATGTGCGTCACAGGCCTTAGTGACGCACGTCAATAGGCCTTAGTGACACGCGTCAATAGGCCTTAGTGACGCGCGTCAATAGGCCTTAGTGACGCGCGTCACTAAGGCCTATTGACGCGCGTCACAGGCCTTAGTGACGCGCGTCACAGGCCTTAGTGACGCGCGTCAACAGGCCTTAGTGACGCGCGTCAACAGGCCTTAGTGACGCACGTCAATAGGCCTTAGTGACGCGTGTCACTAAGGCCTATTGACGCGCGTCACTAAGGCCTGTTGATGCGCGTCACTAAGGCCTGTGACGCACGTCAATAGGCCTTAGTGATGTGAGTCACTAAGGCCTATTGACGCGCATCACTAAGGCCTATTGACGCGTGTCACTAAGGCCTATTGACGCACGTCACTACAATTTTTTGACGCGCGACAAGGAGGTACAACAGATATTGACGCATAGCAGACGCACAACAAAGAGTTTGTTGATGTGCAAAATGGAGATTTTTTTATGAGAAAGCAGAGGTCGAAGGCTGCAGATGCGCGACGGGAGATTTTGCTGTCGCGTGTCACTGCATTTTTTGACGCGCGACAGCAAAATATTCTGTCACGCGTCTGCAGCCTTCTGTCGCAGTGCTTGATAATCAGGCGAAATTTTTTCATATAACCCCCAAAAAATTCACCTTCCCGTGAAACCGGTTCCGAGGATATTCGCCAGGTATTCTCCACCTCCGATTTCCAGGAGGTCTCTTAAAATGAACCCTGAAGTGACCATTGTCTAGGGGATTTCCACAAGAGTTTTAATATGAAATAAAACACCAAAATAAGGAACTAATATCAATTAATACTAATAATATCAATCATGTGATTTCCATATAGTATAAGGAAATAATATCTAATGATTAATTAAATTCTTGAAATATTTTTTCCTTTTCCAATTCTTAAAAATTCGATGCATGAGCATCAACTCTAGTGTGCATATAGGTATGGCACCATCAAATTTTGATTTTTTAGGTATGGTCATAGGTATTTGAGGTCATTATATTTCATTTAGATGTGTTGGTTTGTGTCTTGGCCTTTTCAAATTTAAATTGTACACTTTCCCTCCAAAAGTACAAGTTAAGTCTTGAAGGCCAATTTTGGCTTGATATAGTTGTTTTAAGGGATTATTGGATATTGAAAATTATATAAATGATGAAATGATACTTAAAATGTGTGTCTTAGGTCCTCTCAGGGACTATAAAATCACAATATGAGTTGGAAGGAAAGAACTTGGTCTCTAGGATAAGAAATTTAGTGTTAAGATTGAAATCATTCATATGACAAAAGGGTATAAGTGTCTTATTCAGTTAGGGCTTGATGGTAAGCATTATAAATTGTAAAGTGTAATAGAATTATTCATTCCAATCGAGTGTGAATTAAGTAAGCTTCAAGGGAAATATTTTTTGTGTGGTTTCTTGTATATATGTACTTTTGTGACAATTTTATAAGAAAACTTATGCCTGATGAATGAAGGTGAAATTGTATGCATACCGTTGAGAAGGAAAATTGTGTATGGTAAGAATTATTTCCTATATTTGCTTACATTAATTAGTTTGATTCCTTTATTGGGATTTTTTATACATAGGCTTGAATACAATTTCTCTGTCCTTTAGTAGACTTTTGAGGTATTTGGAGTCTTGTGTGTGATTGTGGAAGAGATCTTGACCTATAAGGTGTTACATGTAAGAGAGAGAATCTTGTATGATTGTTATAGAAATTAAAATGTTCTCATAAGGCTATGAATGTGAGTAATGATCATGATTTTTTGAAGGTCACAGTGAAGAGTTAAAGATAATCCATGTCTTGAGGGTGGAGCACAAACTTTTACTACTTGTTTTGATGTTCAAAGGACCAAGACCATTTGGGAATGAGGAGAAGAGTGATTGAAATTCTTAGACCCTGGTATGAGTTGTTGAAGTTTTCAAAGAATCTTATAACCTTTCCCCAAGTGTGAAACAAAGGTTCACAGATCCAGTTCACTGTTGAATATGGAGATTTAGGGAATATTAAGGTTGTTCATGAATCAATTTGGCTTTTGAAATGTCATTCTTGTTGCAACAATATTTTTGGAGCTTGAAGGAGTGTTTTAGTTGAAAATATCATGAAGAATCATCAAATATTTCCCTCTCGGGCTTACACAGAGGAGGAAACCCTTAAATTAGGGTTTAGTTAGAAAAAATCACTTTTCTCATAATTTTCCTGACTAAACTTCTTGAAATTTTAAAGATATATCTGTGAAGGGGTCATAAAAGTGTTAGAGAAAGAATTAGATAGAATCCTCCTTTCTTCTCCAAGTTTTCGATGACAGTTTGCTGAGAAAAATTGGATAGAGTTCTGTTTGGTGATTATTTAAAGGATAAGGGTCTAATCGAAAGAAGTAAGAGTTGAAACTTGGAACAAATTATCATATATAATTCCTTGCAAACATTGTAAAGGTTTTAATTTTTTACATTGGCTAATTTTTGTTCCATATTCAAAATCTTGGGAACTACAGGGTGTACAGTCCATTGAATACCTAAGTGAAGTTTGCCTCAATGATTTTGGAAGTATTTTTATGAAATAAGAGACCCTAAAATCTTGCACCAAGCTAAAATCCTTAAATGAGTGCCAAGAATGAATTCTACCTTTTTATATGAGTAAGTAAAACCAAATACACTAGGTGAAAAGTGCCCAAACATGGCTAGTGAAGAACACAACCAGCAATGGAAGGATTTTGTTAAAAAAGAAACTTAAGAGGGGAATGAGGTTCATAAGTTTGGAACACTTCATTTAGTTGCTAATGAATATTAGAGGATACTTCCATTTTGCATGAAGGGCATCTAGACCACCCAATCATGAATTGAGCAAGGGTAATGTTCTTGAGTAGAGTAAGGAAAGTCTTAATGGAATAAGGTAAAGTGTGAGTATTTTGATTATGTGAGGTCAATTACAATGGAAGATATATTTTGGATAATGGCTCAAAAACATGATAATATTGTTTTATGAGTTCCATAAGTTCAATTATTAAAGGTTCTACTTGGAAGAAATACTCTTCCTTAAGACCAAATGAGCTAATTTGGGCCATTGCTAGAAGAAGCTGGGGTCAAAATAGAGTAATAGGGACTCTTGGGTAGTCAAGGAGTATGGATCAAGTGGAAAAACATTAGGGAAGGATATGATGTAGGATACAATAGTAGTATTGAGAGATTATGTAAGATAAGTACAAGTTATGTTTGTTAGAGTATTATTTTCCAATGCCAAGGTAGGGCAATTTTAACTAAGGTAAGACTACTTGTTCTAGCCATTGTTCATGATTATTTTGAGTGATATTATAGAATTATTTAAGGTTTCAAAGCAATATAAATTGAATAAAAAAGATGCTAAGATGCAATATTTAATTGTGAGAGTATTATAGATGAGAATTGAATGATTTTAAGTGATTTGAGGATAAAATTGAATATTTTCTAAGGTAAAGATAGGTGGAGTACAAGAATTTGACATAGCCTCTACATAAAAATTTCCACACAAACAAGACATAAAGAAAATACTAAATGATAATGGATTTGAAACCATGAATGATACTAACAATATATAGGAGAGGAGTTGTGTGGAGGAAACTTCCTAATTCTACTAAGGGATTTTTTTTGCAAAGATATATTTATTTATCCTACCATATTTCATTAATAGAGGTATTTTTGTACATGTGAAGCAACTAGGAGTACCCATATGGTCTTCAAAAGGTATCAACATAGCCATATTATTAATATGTAATCCATCACCTATAGAAGTAAATTTGAGTATCTTAATGTTGAATGTAAATATTCATTTTCTAAAGAGACAAGTGTAGTTCAAAGATAGTCTTAACTAGATTGTAAGCATAATTAGGGTGGAATCCTAGGGATTAAAACCCCTACTATATTTTTTAGCATATATCCCTTATTGGATTTCTAATACTTGAATCATTTTAAACTATTTAAAAAACCAACAATATTTTTGTATAAGATGGGCAACCATAAATGTATGTGCAATTGTAATTTTTTTGTAAATTCTCCCCCTTTTGTAATTTTGTTCACCTATGTTTTTGAATTTTAACAAAGACCATAAGATGACTTGCTAATATTATACAAACATAATTCAAGCATGATTAAAAAGAGGATAAGTATGTAAATGATTTAATTTCTTTATTAGGTTGTGTAACAATAATTCAATGTAGTATTTTCCTTGAGATTGAATTACATTACTATAAAAAAGGTGTTGGGTCTTATGTATCATTTAAAACATATCTTTGTAGCATAACATCAAACTCTTTGATAATCAAAATAAACATTCATACAATAATTTTAACATTTAAGGTATGATTCAAGTCAAACTAATGTGAAGGTTCTTAGATAATTGTGGTAAATACATTAAATTAGATAACTATGTTAACTACATTATTAAAAACATTATTACACTTAGTATTAAAGTAATATCTTTATTTTTCTCAGGTTGTATTTGATGAAATCTAACAACACCATGTACATAGAAAAATTTCCACTCAAAATAGTAAAGAATTACAATTCACAATTTGATAAATGCTAGATTAGGAACTTCACAAATGAATGAGGGAGATGGAAATATATAGGTAGATAAACTATAGGCCAAAAATAAAATATCAATTACTAACCATGTATACCCAAAAGGTGATGCATAACTAATATAACTAATTTGAGTTCACAAGTGTAATATACTCTACATAATACCAAGTGGCTCAGCTAATTATTCAATAACCTCTAAAAAATTCCCATGATCTTCTATATATAGTCTCTATTTTTTTCATCCACATGCAACCTTCACCGAATGCAGATGTGACCCACTATAAATTATATGATGCGCATAATGATAAATATTTTTGGCTGGTTCATAATAAACAAATATTATCCCACTGTGGAGGACTTTCACTTGTTTTAAATATGTTCCCTACACTACAAATGAGCTCCCAAATGTTGTATCCTCACTTGTTAGTTCACTTATTTTTTCTCTCTTTTGTACAATGTGACAAGTAGTACTCTACTTTCTCATGTTTTCCTTTTTGTAATGAATGCAAATATATCACTTGCAATACAATCATTAAAAAAAATATTTTGTTGTTAGAATCATTCGATAAAATATTATAATTATTTAAAATAATTATTCATATTATCAAATTCTAAATTAATTAAATTATCAAATACAATCCTTTTACAAAAGTACCTTGTTTAAAAAGTTCAGATGTGTGGTCATAATTAGGTGAAATCAAGGGCACATCTTCAAATTTATCATCCTCATCTGATCCATATGAATCATCCACAATTTGTAGTGCCCAAATTTTTATAGCTCTAGTTATCTATTGGTTCCTTTATTTCTAGACATGTTTTGATTGAGACTCTAATAGACTTTGGACATTTTACTATGATATTTTATTTAATGGACATTATGGCATTTTGGGCACGTAGCGCCAATTGGACTAGATTCGTATACTGATATATTTCTTATGATGTTGATGACACTAACAGGGTTATATGATAGACTTATTGGTTAGATGTTAGTCTCTTGTGGTTGATTTGATTAATGATATAGTGTTTTGGATTTAATGATGGTAATTTCATGCTAACCTAAGTGTATGTTGTTGTAATTTTATTTGTGGATGATTCATGGCAAACTATGTGGATAATTGTATGCATTGCACTATCAATTGTAAATTATGTTTGGACATTATAAGTTTGATTGATATTGTGATGTATAGATGATTTTTATTATATTGGACAGATGCGGAACTAATGTGTGCAATGAGTGTGCAGGTGACAGGTATAGGAGAGCATGGGTTTCAGGGCAGCTATGCAATTGTGCACAAGTGGCCCACGGGCTGAGTCCTAATCATGCTAAATGTTTGAGGCCTTAGATTAGATGTATTTAATTGGGCACCATGGGTGAACCCCTCAATTATAATGTAATTATGTTTTGTAAAATTAATTAGGTTTAGGGTGTGTTTTATTAAGTAAACTAGCTTAGGGGTTTAATGATCTTATCTTAAGTTAAGTGTTGGTTTTGGGAAAGTGTGTGTGTGTTGGTAGAAGGGATTGGGGACCACATGTGAACCTTGGGTGGACCCCACACCCTCTACCCTTGTGCCCAAGCATGCCAAACCCGAAATTGGGTTATTTTGGGCAATTTTAGGGACCCCTTTTGAGTTTGGGGGTTCCCTTAGCATGAAAATGGGCCCTTGGACCCTACCTAATAGGTAGGGGGGCCTATTTCCAAGGTATGGAGAGATTTTCCCTCCCATTTTTCCCCCCTTTAGTCACCATCCATGTAAGATGGTTGGGTTGTGTGAAATTGTTAAAAGTTTCTCCACTTTGTTTTATTTTAGTTTTTGGTATTTTGGGTTATATGGGATAAAAGGTGAGTTTACTATTACTTATTTGGTTTTTGGAGTCTTTGACTCTTGAGAGGAGAGGGGGGGACACTTGTCACTTTCCCATTGGTGAGGAAACTTTTGGGTTCCTCTTCTTATTCTTCCTCATGTGGAAGGAATGGGTCTTCTGGGTTCTTTTTTTTTTGGAGCACTTGGAGAATTTTGGGAGCTTGGGGGTGAGCTTGGACAAAGGGGAAAAGCTTAGAGTATTGGAAAGCATTATAGAGGTAGGATACTTAACCTTCTTCTTCTTAGTTGTGCTTATCTTGTTAGCTATGCTTAATCAATAGAATGGTGTGTGTGAAATGATGTGTTGTGAGTTGAATGGTTAATGTAGTTGTTTGTTTGTTCTTGTTGTTTCTTTGTTTTCTCTCCACCATCATTTGGATTGATGGTTTTTGGAGAATGTAGGGGAAGAGAGAGGGATTTCCCTCTCAAACCTCATGGTTGTTGGTCAAGCCATGAAGGTCCTTCTAATCCCCTCATATGGTTTGAGTGGGAGAAAGGTTCATATGGCTTGAACCTTTCCCCATTCTTGGTGAGGAAACCCTTTTGGGTTTGAAAATCCTCCCAAGAAGGATTTCTATAGCATAAAGGAGGAATAAGGAGGATGAATGATTAGGAGGTATAAGGAGTTTGTATATATGTATTTTTTGGTGCTCCTATGGTTGGACACCTTGATTTGGGCATCCTACTTCCTCTCTTCCCCCTTGTGAGGTTGACCTTGTTCTCATATTGTTGTTTTCATTGTATAGTAGGTCTAAGTGGTTGATTGGTCTTATGTTTTTTCTTGTTGTGTGTTTAAACCCCATTATACTTGTGCACATTGTGGAAGCTAGTTCCTCTCTCCCATGGGCTTAGGGGAGGCTAGCATGACTTCCAACCATGGAAAGGCATGTGATGATGCCTATGGTTGGGTGGTAAACAAGCCATGTTCTCTTGGAGTTGGATTCTTGTAGGAGTATTGGAGTTGGAGCTCAAGTTGGAGATAGTAGAGTCTTTGCTATCTTAGTCTTCCTCATCTTTGGAGGACATTGCCTTCACCTTGTAAATAAATGTGGCTTGTCAAGTCTATCACTCTTGTAAATAACCATTATTGTACTTATTGCTTCTTGTAAACTTTGGTCTTTACCAAGAGAGTTTTTATTTTTATTGTGGCTAAAATCTTGTAATATTATCAATTGAGATCAAAATGAAACCATGAACTTTTTACTTCAATGTCTCTTGTTGGAAGGTGTTGTTTGTTTAGAAATCTGCACAATATGTAGTTATGCAATATACGCTTGAAAACTTGAAATATATAGTTGTGCATTAATAATAAAATCTGAAAATTTAGTGTGCTTGCATTTCAAAAAAAAAAAAAACTATGGCACTTCACAATTAAAGTAACTTTCTTCCATTTACCACATAGCCACATTGTTGACTTTTGCACTTTGTATATGTTTTTTTCATGCATTCATAACAAAAACAATAATAATCCATTGTACATATTATCCAGTTATTACTATCCACAGTCATTACAGAGTGTAAATACCTATAATTAGGAATCCTTTCACATCCATGTTTTTTCCTTCGATCAACACATGTTTAATTCATGCAAAAACAATAAAAAAAATTAATGAACTAAAAATTTAATAAAATAAATGTACACATGGATGTGTAACTTGTATAATCAATTTCACGTTCATGTATATTTGTGTGACTACCTGTAATCTCCCAAAACACTCTGTTGTGGAGGTATTTTACTCTCATGTGGGGATTCTAGAATTGTAAAATATTTCCTACACCATTCAACAAACATTTTGGCATCAACCAATCATTCCCACTTATAATCAAATATTTGTTTCTTTAGAGAAAATTTTATGCATGCACCAGCGCCATCGTGTTCCCCTTCCCATGAACACTGTAAAAAAACTCTACAAATGAAGTATTTTGAGATAACATTGATATCAAATAAGTGAAATAAGGGAGATATGATTTGAAATTTGATGCACAATCATCAAACCAAATTAAATGTTGATTCAATTGTACTGCTTGTTCACTGAGATATTGAAAAAATAACTAAAAATAGTGTTATATGAAGTGGGCGTCATGTTCCTTATCATCATTGATATAGAAGTGGTAATATTTATTAATCAATCACTTCTCATATGTAATTTAAACACCCATCCAAATCCAATTATGCATGCCTATAATAATACATGAACCATGACAATAACATGATCAGTATGATAATATTGTGTTTGAATCTCTTTTGATGATGAGAAAATGAGTAATTATCACCAAAATCAACCACAGAAAATATGGAACTGAGATTAAATTTTTCTATATTGGTTTTTAAATTGAGTATACTTCCACTTTTCATAGTGATACTATTTTATGTGAGTATAAATCAGACTTCGGAAACTATTCAAGAATGTTTGCAAAAACGAGGATTTCCTCTTCTACCAAGTCCAAACTTGTTGCATTCTTTCCAAATCTTGTTGAGTAGTTGATGTCATTTGAACCTAAAAATTGATATATGTGAGTGTTATATTCATGTTCACTCAACATATAAATCAAAATAAAATATATCCAAATTTAAATTTATATATAAATTTTCTTTCAAATGATCACCTCTTATAAGTCACCATTTGAACAGTGTATGAGTCTTCATCTATTTTTTAAAACCTTTTCAAGTCCCCAAACTTATCACAAACACCTTTGATGGAAGCCATTGGACCATCACCACTATCATCAGATATAGTACAAATAATTGAAGCTATTAATTCACTCACATACTTAGGGGGTTTTTCTTGGTCCATTTTATGCTTCTCTGACTTTTCTATACACATGAAAAACATAGATCATCATTATATGTATAAATCACATGTCCAATAATAAAAGAATCATGTATAATCAACCTAGAAATGAAATCACACTTTAATGTGTATGTGTGTGTGTATAATTTTTTACCTAATTGTGATAATCAAATTTGACATGTTAGCAGTAACAACAAGTTTCAAGGATTGTATCTTCCTACATGTACCAATGCTTCAAAATATCAAACATTTGTTTTCTAATATTAATATGTGGATGTTCTTCTTTAAACATAACGTACATCTCGTGTTGGGTTATTTCTAACCAATTCTTTAGATGTCATTCATACTCATTTCTACCCATCCTATACTTCTAAACATCCTCATATTTAGAGAAGTATGAGTCCTCTCACTCTAAAAATATAAAATTACTTTTATAATACTTTTCTCAATTTTAGCAGAATGTGGATTATTATACATTAGTGCCCAATTTTATTCCACATTAGAATCATCCAATGTATTTCTCCTCTTCACATACCTATTGATAATCTTTATAGAAATACCCAAGGCATGAGCAGTAGCACTGGTATGATGATTCTTTTTTGTATCTTCACTTACAACTAAAGTTAATATCGCTCTACGATAAATATTGAAATCCATCTTCACCAAGTGTTTCAAATTTTTCTCGGGAAGTAATTTCATAACTTCTGTTATAAAAGTGACATATGATTTATGGGGGGCTTCCACTTCTACATCAACTGTGTTCATGCCACCAAAATTTGTAAAAATATTAAAATACATGATTACACTGTTCATGAATGTTTCTATATTCTAGTATTCAAAACAACTATCTAATACCAAGATTTTATATATGTATAAAATGTTAAGTATACCATCTATATAAGAATGAAATACACCATGTGTAACTATGTACATGGTATATACAAATTTTATGTCTACATAAATCACACTAAAATATTTAATTTACAACAATACATTAAAAACGTAAACAACTATACAATGAAAATTATTAAATTCATGAACCCTTACTACTACACTAAATATTAAGAAATTGCCTGAAATACAAAATTCCCCTCAAAACTATGACATGTGGGTTTACCAACGTAAATATGGTAATGCACACATTATGTATAACTCAGTAACGTAAAAAACACTTACAAGAAAGTAGGAATCTATGTCCCTCAATGAAAAGTATTCAACAAGTGGAAGAATTTTGGAAAATATCTTGTATACTTTTAATTATTTACACTCTACATAATTTATGCCCATCTAGAATATACATGTGTGTGGGTGGTTTCATCTCATGTTTATACAACCTAAATTTTTGGTAGCCATTATATTGTAGTACTGTTTGGATGGTTTCCTATTCAATAGTATCATGTAAATCATTTGTACAGGATAGAATAATAAAGCGCGACATTTGTAGTAGAAGTAATTGTATAAGAAGAAAGTGTAATATGTTTAATTGGAATAGGAGAAAGGCATATGTTGATATCTTCTTCCATATTAACATGTATAAAATGATGATAAGAGACACAATTAGATTCACCATTATTTATTTCAATAGGAAAACACCGATACCAAATTTAATTGTATCATTTTCCATTAAGATAGAAGAAGAGGAAAGAGAACATGTAATTGAATCATTTGAAATTTTAGTAATCATTTGATTTTTGATTTAAATGTAAGAGTGAGGAAAAGATATATCAAGTGCATCATTTATTCAGGGAATAAAATGTTTACATATATCATTTTACATTTCATCATGATAATAAGTAGAAAATCATTCAATATTATCATTTTCTATTTAAAGAAAAAAGGAAGAGGAATCATGTTTAGTAAAAGCATTCTTTATACAATATTTATATATTATGTTATATTTTATAGAAAATCATAATGATCATCATTAGATTCATTTCCATTATCACTATAGTCATCATTACGAACATACTTATTTGTATCTTCAAGACTAGGTACTATAACTTGTTCTTAAATAAAGGAAAAATCCATAGGAATTAGGCATCTTTAGCTTGGATTTGAGGGTTTTTCCATATTTATAGTGTTGAAACTAACTCATTTATATTCAATGAATAGATAATAAAGAATATAATTAAGAATAAGATCATATTTGAAAGTAAATGAGGAGAGACAAAAGGTTGCGTAAAATCCATTTTCTAGGGGTAGTAACATGAATGTATTCAGATTGGATACTTATATTGGAAATGCCACTTGGATATGTAGAAAATTGATCCCTACCCATGAGTTGATAATGAGAATAGATCTAGTTGAAGGGATGGTATCCCTCATCATCTTGGGAGGA
>CM034152.1:651228350-651290281 GCA_019776745.2 Taxus chinensis
GAGGGGGAAACAGCCACACCTTACAATAAGACTCAAATGATTGATAAGATGATTATATCCAAGTTTCTACCTCATATATGTAACCTACTTATGTTATGTAAACTACCTAGGCCGACCTACTAAGCAATATGAAAGCATAAATAAATGAGAATGACATGTTAAGATATTATTTTAGCCACAATTCAGCCATACATATCTGATATATGACATAAGGGATTTAAGGCATAGCATGCCCCTCCCCTTCAAATAAATAATGTCCCCGATGTTGGTGATCTTTGGATGTTGTTGCAAGGAATATTTCATCTTCCCATGTTACATTGTGACCGTTCAAATTCTTCCACTTGATCAAATTCTTGGTAATGACCCTTGTCCTCAACATCTTAGTGTGTATCTTAAGGATTCCTTCAAGTTCCAAGATGATTCGAACCTCCTCATCAAGCTTGGGTAACACTGATTGAATTGACGTGTTTTTTCTAATGACCTTCTTCAAGAAAAAAACATGGAAGAATGGATTTATTTTAGTTGACTAAAGGAACTCTACTCAGTATGCCACACTACAATTTTTTTGTAACACTTGATGAGGGTCGTAGTATTTAGGTGAAATATTATTATCCTTACTCTATTGTTTCAAGGATAGTTTTTTATATGGTTGCAATGCACAAAAAAAGCTACCAAATCTAATTTTTTCTCGATATGGTGTTTGTTGATCAACTTGTTGTTTCATGCAATTATGTGTCATTTCCAAATTCTCTCTAAGGCTAGAGAAACACCTCTTGTTGGTACTGAATGTTCTCTTAAACTACATAACTTTAGGTTGGACCCTTAAGGTGAAGGTTGGGAATGGTGGATGGTACACATATAATGCCAAAAATGGATACATTTTGGATGAGGTGTGAATTGAATTTTTTATACCACCATTCTAGAAGTGTAGGTCACTAAACCTGTATGTCCTATTTATATGAATAAAATCATTGAAGATACCCCTCTAAAAAATTACTACTCGGTATATCAATCATATTGGGCACGATATCATGAAGTATGAGCCACTTAAGTACCCAATCATGGAAAAAAAAAACTCAGTCCAAAATTTCTAGTAAATATAGGGTCATGATCATTAACTCTAAGTTTGGGTGTACCATGTAGCTTCTAAAATTTATCCCTAAAATATATGGCGATTATACTTGTTGCAACAGGATGTTAAGTATAAGGAACAAAAAATGATTTTTTTAGTGATTATATCCACAACCACCATGATTACACTTTTCCCTTCTAATTTTAACAATCTTATGATGAAATCCATGGAAACCTCCTCCTATTGTTGACTACTAAAAGATAAATCTTATAGAAGACATGAAGTCGTAATAGTTTCTCTCGTGTTTACGCTAACACACCAAACATTCTACCAAAAACATATGGGCATGTCTTTTAACCTTCCCCTAAGAAATATTTTCTTAATTCTATGATCAATTTAAGGAAGCAAAAATGGCCACCCACTAGAGAATCATGGAGCTGAGAAAGAACCTAACTTTTAAGGGTATATTTTTTTACATTAGTACAATCTATCATTTTACTACAATGTGTCTCCCTTCTGTACTTTTTTGAAAAACATGGATCGTGTTGGAGATTCTAAATTAGTGTGTAGGTCTATATGTCAATTTTCCACTCGTATCTTACTTGATAGGTAGAATATTCATGTAAGATTGGCATGACATATAAAACTTTTATGTGAACTCATCCCTCTTAGATAATGTATCAACCTCCAGATTTTCCTCTCCTTTCGTATAAATGATCTCAAAGTCATAACCCAATATATTTTGATCCATTGTTACTATTATTCATATGATATTTCTTGTTCCAACAAGTATTTCAAACTATCATGATTCATCTTCACCTTGAAGTGAAAAACCATGAGATAAGGTCTCCATTTTGTGAATACATGAAGAATAACCATCATTTCCTTCTTATAAGTTGGTTTCAAAATGTTCTTAAATTCAAGTTGATGACTCTAAAATGTAATGGGGTGGCCCTCTTGTATGAGCACTACACCTATGCCACACCCTAAATCATCATATTTGACAATGAAGGTGTTAGAGATAAATATGAGGTAGAAACAACTAGGGTGGTACGCATAGCATTTTTACAAATTTCAAATTCTTGTGTTGCTTCCTCATTCCAATGGAAGGAGCCCTTTCTTCAATAAATTTGTGATTTTGTGGTGTGATGTTACTTTAATTCTTCTCAACGAAAAGCACAATAAAATGTCCCACTTTTTGGTAGTTTTGTACCATTATAAACATGATTTTTTCAGTTTCAATTGATTTTCTAAAGGTAATACCCATAAAACCGTACACATTCATGAAATTCCACAAACTAATGAAATGTTTTGTTTAGAGTGTAGAATACATGTAATTTTTTTTAAAAAAAAAAATTGCAAAAAAAATGGTCTTTTTCTTAATTTATTCATACGTTGATTCTTATGTTCTAAAAGAGGAATGGCACTGTCCCCGGGTGGTTTTATTGAATGAAAATTTATTTTTTCACCATGAAATTTAAGATATATGTTCAAGATTTGAATTTTGAGGTGTTGTCAAATTTTCATATTTTTGGACTTATATTATTTTTTAATTAATTATTCAGTAAAAATATTTCAAATAAATGGCGTACAAATGTTTATGTCAATAACTTTTTAAGATTTATATCGAAATTGAATTTTTTTTTCACAGGTAAGAAGAAGACTTCAATAAATAGTAATTGTAATTTTTTCAATTTTTTTTTATATTTTTGCTATTTTTCAAATTGGGTTGATTGTGTATGATAGATTATCCTAAAATACCATATGTTAGCAAAATATAAAAAATAAATAGTAAAACATATTTTTCAAAAAATGAAAATTATATTTTTAGAAAGCTAATAAAATTCTGTATTTTGTGTTAAAATTGGTAATTTTATTCATTTTTTAACCCTAATTAAGTGGCACCTAAGTGGCACATTTTGGCATAAAATTATCCTCCAAATGAATTTGGCGCCAAAATGTGCCACATAGGTGCCACATAAGGGGGTTCGCGCGAAGGGCGGTTCGCGTGAAGGGGTTCGCGTGAACCCCCCCTTCGCCCGAACCCCCCTAAACCCTAAATCTGCTGCCTAGAACTATATATATATATATATATATATATATATATATATATATATATATAAACTCTTTGCTGCCAAAATTATTTGAATTCGTGGTGTTCGCGCGAAGGGGTGTTCGCGCGAACCCCCATTCGCACGAACTAGTTTCTTTGTCCTACGTGGCAGTTCAGGTGAAGGGGGTTCACACGAAAGGGTATTCACGCGAACACCCTCGATTTCCGATCCCGCCCAACTTCTTACTCGCGTTTTTTGGGACACAAAGTGGGACACAACATTGTGCTTTGATATAGTAACATGTAATACGTAATAATACTCTAAGATAATTCAAGGTTGTAGGTACCTTCCAATACACCATAACCCTTGATCTTTTGAGGATCTAATTTTACACCTTTATTGGAAATGATGAGACCTAAGTAATCTATCTCTTTTACTCCAAAATCGCAGTTGGATTATTTGCCATAAAGTTTCAACTATTTAAGAGTTTCCAAAATCTTATTTATGTGATGTAGGTGTTCCTCTCATGTCTTATTTTAGATTAAAATATCATCAAATAACACTAGGAAAAACTTTTACTGAAATTCCTGAAAGATAGAATTCATCAAACTCTAAAATGTAGATGATGAATTTATATGACCAAAAAGAATTATTGCAAATACATGGTGGCCCTCATCTATCTAAATACTTTTTTATGATTATCATCATCTCGAATTCAGATTTAATGATATCATGATAAAATATATAACTTTGTAAAATAATCAACACCGTGTAAATCATTTATCAAATCATCAATGAAAAGAATTAGAAACTTATATTTTCATATATTTGTTGAGCTCCTTGTAATTTGGAAACATGCACCAAGATTCATCCTTCTTTCATACTATCACTATAGGAAAAGAGTAAGCACTCTTTCTATAATGAATAATACCTACTTCCAATATCTCATGTACCATTTTTTCAATATCAATCTTTTGTAGATGTGTGTATCGATGAGGTCAAATGCTGGGTAGTTGGCTACCTGGTACTAACTGAATGACATTTATCATGATATCTATTTGGAGGCAAACCCTTTGACTTATCCCCAAAAACATCTGATTTCTCATTAATAATTACTTGTAGATCTAATGGTATATACCCTTGTGATTTGTTGGGCTTCCATTGAAAATAGTTGGCCCATAAACCCATCTACACCCTTTTTAAGAAGTTTCTACAGTTGATGTGAGATCACCAATTGTGGAATTGTTTCTTACAACCAACACAACTCAAAAGTATTCCTCTCATAATATAAGCAGGTGAAAAAATATAGGAAGTTCATCTCAATAGTTCCTAATGTATTAAGCCATTGGACTGCTAACATAATGTTTGCACCCCTTATGGAGATGGCATACATGGGCTATTTAACAGGTAATCTCCCATGGATAGTTTAAAAGTACCAAACTTTCCTACACATCTAATTGTACCTCCATCTGTAACCATGACTAAAAATTCTAGGGATGGATAAATAAAGCAATTTAAGTGCAAAGAAAACTTATGATTGATGATTTTGTAAGAAATTATAGATCTAATTAATACTATCACCCTTGGTTACTTTATGAACCTGAAAATCTTGAGGGTTTGTGGGGTTCTAGTTCCTAAAATTGCATGACAAGATATATTTGGTTGATATTCTTCAGCATCGATCTCAAGAACTTATTTTTATTTATGATATACTTCATCATTAGCTTCATCCTCATTGGGACCTTCAATGTAGAAAAATTTCCCTTTAACACATTTATGTTTGTTAATCCATTTTATATCACACTTGAAACACAGCCATTTTGATCATTTCTTTATAAAAAATTGAGGATTTAATGTAGTAGGTTGAGGGAATGATTGCATCGAGGTGATATGATATTTGGTGTTAGTGAAGGTATACTTCTTAAAGGACAAAAAAAATTCATTTTCCTTGTGTGTCGTGATAATAGAAATAGAAGCATAAATTGGATCAAACATTTTTACCTCATGTTGGATATGATCCTTAATACTTCCAAGGAATAGTCCATTCTAATTATTATCCATAATTATCTCCACACGTAAGGAAAAACTTTGGAATTGTTGAATATATTTCTTCATTGACCCCATTTTTTGCAACTTTACCAATTTTTTGTAGTTCTCATCCACACTACTATTATAGTGCATTTACATCTCTTATGTAAAAAATGACCTAGTGACACTAGAATACTTCTTCTTCTCTTGAGCATGTATCCATCAATACCAAGTGATTTGTTCAAGATCTATATATAAAGATTCCATGGTAAACGTCTTCGCATGCATGTGATCAAATGTAGATCAAAGAAAATATCCATTTAGTTGATCTAGTTGAGTGGGTCATTTCCATTAAATTAAGCATGTCCACATTTGTGAGTATGTTCCATGACCTGAAATTAGTGTTATCCCCACAGGAATGCAGCACAATAATTAAATCACAAGTGGAACGTTCGTTGATCCACATTGAGTTTTTTTAGGGGATAACAACAACTCAATGTTTTTATAAACCTTAGCCATGTTTACCTCAATTTTTTGGACATCTTAGCCATATCTCATTTTAGCACCACCATCTCTCCTTGGATGTTATCACACATCAGGTCAAATTCTCCTTTCATGGTTTGTAAACTCTCCACCACGGGTTATATTTTCTCATCCACCAAAGAAAACATATCACCTAAAGTTCCACCATATTCAAAATCTAATTCATCCTCCTCTTTTCTAAGTGTTTTCCTTATAGTAGTAGATCCTTTTGGTTGGTATCTAGGGCCAGTACATGGAAATGGGGGGGCCAACAAGTGGTAAAAAAGTGTTTTTGAAAGGAACAATAAGAAGATCATTCCAAGTTGTGAAGATCTCAGATGATCATAGCACACCAAATTTTATAATCTGAAAGAAATTCACTAGAATAACTTTACAAAAGAATTTGCAAACAAAAAATAGTAATATCATATATTATTATGGAACTCTCATGTATGTACAATGAGAATGGGACTTGCTTATATAGGTAAGGAAGATCAATCTAAGAACCAGTCAAGGTTGTAGATCAAGCCATAAATCAAGGAAATAACTAGTCATCAAAGAACTAGTCAAGACCATAGATTTAGGAAATAACTAGTCATCAAAGATCTAGTCAATAACATAGATCAAGGAAAGAACTAGTCATCATAGATCTAGTCAATGTCATAGATCAAAGAAAGAACTATACCTAACAACTAGATAATATCTTCCTAATATATAAATAATATAAAATAAATATCCACACACATAAGTGGGTGAGGATAAATACAATAAAGGTAAATAAAGTACCTAGGTGAACATGAGCTAAGGTAAATAGCTACTCTAACAGTTTGAGAGACATTTTTAACATAACGCACTCACATAATGTGATAACATTATATAATTTTGTTCCATTATGATGTGTGTTCACTATGGATTGGAAATTACAACAATACATGCTCATGTTATAATGTGATATTTTTTGACTATGTAAAAAAATCATAGAGAATATGACATGCTAGTGTTATAACATGAGCATGTTATGTTTGTTTTGGCTCAGAAATTAGCCACCCTTTGGCTTGGATATTTAATCCTATGGATTTGACTTTATATTATGTGCATGAATCTATGTTTTGTAAAATGATATAAAAAAAGATACAAATATCGAGTGTTCTCTTTGTTGGCTCGCATGTTTTAAAATTATATTCCAAAAAAACACTACAATGACATCAAGCTTTGTCTTAACTTTGTAAGTGTTTTATTTATTTCTAAAATCTAAATACTTTAAGGTTTTGATCCTTAATTACTTTTAGTATTGCCTTAATTTTTTGCTACAAAACATATATTATTGTTTCCACTTAATTTTTGATCCACTCATCCAAAGTAAAAAAAAATACATTGTCAAAATCTACACTTATTTTACACACATTTAGAAAAAAATTATTTTCAATTATTTTTCTCAAAATTAAGGGGGAGCACACACAATATTTTCATTTTGAATGATGTCTCCACTTTGAAAATTAATAAATAATAATAATTTATTCATTACAAAAAGGGAAAAAAAAATAGTGATACATAATACATAACCTTATCTAACTTTCCACCGAAGAGATTTGGACAATGATTAACGAAACTAAAAAATTGGGGGGCATTTGTGCAACACTATTTGATAAAAAATAAAGACCATTTTTTGTGTGTTCCGCATTTGACCCTCATAATCTATGCCATTTTTTAAGAAAAAAATATTAGTTTAAAAATTAGATTATGAGTACTACGATTCTTGTTCTTATCAAACTTTCAAATTTTGAGCATAGGAGTGTCAAATTATTTGTTGAAGTTCAAATTTTCCTAATTTTATGAAAAGTGGCCTCTTATAACTCCTTTTTGTCCCCCATTTTTATGCACTTACCCATGAGCATGTATAACAATAGAACATCCAACTCCAAATTTTTCTGACAAAAGAATAATATGCATATGGCTTCATCAAGTCATTTGTGAGTAAAACAATTGAGGCATTAATATAATCTCTTTCTTGTTCACTTGATACCATGCTTAATTAATGGGGGAATGTTAGAAATATTATAATAAGGTGATTTTAATTCATCACTATCTCTCAATAAATCATTGTTGTTATAGTATTGTATAGTGTAGTTCCGATAGATTAGATATGTGATTGGGAGTTAATTGTTGTGTGTAGACACTAAATCATGCACTTTGGGTACATTTCTAGGTCCTAATCACATACCAATATTCATATGATTCCTAAGCAAGGAAACTAGCAATTGACATATATCTTTGTCCTTTTGTCTTCTTTTCATGTCTTCTTTTTGGCATCTTACACCCTATTGTCCAATGTAGCTTTCACTACTTTATCTTTCTTGGCTCTAGATACCAACACCAAGTCAAGATGCCAGCGCCTAGGTGCCTCATCCCCTCTAGGTGCCTCCAACCTCTTTGTATCTTGCTTTCCCTTTTTGGGCTTCTTTTATCTTTTGGGCATCTTGTTTTCTTAGTGGTCGGCCTTTTAAATGTTAATTACGAAATTAAAACAAGGGAATCATATAAATATAAAGCTATGTGATAAAAATAAAGGACCAAGCTCTAAGCATCTATTACTATCACCTAAGGTTGCATCCAAAGGCATTTCAAGAGCGTCAAAGCATCCATCTAGCTTCACTTAAGGGACAAGGGACTACATTTTCTACATACACTCATAGGAGGGGAAGTTCATTTTTCCATCCATACATCTGCTTACATTGCTACATCTAGTTATTGCTCGTTATTCAAGTGCATCTTCCACAAGATCCACCTAGGGAAAACTTCTTGCATGCGCGCACGTGCGCACGTGCACACACACACACACACACACACACACACACACACACACACACAAGAGAACTACATGGAGTCTAAAATGTAGTGTAGTGCTTGGTCATAATTTCACTCATTTGGATGATTGTTGGGTTCATTCTGACTCCCCATTTGCATCTTTTTATTTTTAAGATTTGATGTGTTTTTGGGTTTTGTAGGAGATCATTTATTTTGCAGGTTATACGAGAATTATGTGGGCATAGTGGGAAACACATGATACAAATAGCGAAGGGTGGCAATATAGAAGCGATACAAGAAAAATCATTTTTTAAGGTTTTTCACAGTCATTGATACCAAGAAGTAGTCTACAAGGCCTAGGTGTCCCTAATCTTATCTAGGTGCCCCAGTCCATGCACATCTAGAATTTACACAATTTTTTGGGCATGGTTGTGACAGTTTCCTCCTCTTGTTCATCAATATTCCATTTCAGCACACTTCTATGTCAATTACAAAATTATCTAAGTGTTATATTCCCTCTCTTGCACCTAGGGTTTCAATTTTACATAGCTTATTTCTTAGTTAGATATGTACTTGATTTTTTATCATTGTGTGTGACTTTACAATTAGGATTTCACAAATTTTTAACATTTGTTAAATCATTTGGTGAACCCGTTTCATCTAGAAATTCTTAGATCCTCATTTTTCTTCTCACATTGCTCATAAGTTCTCTCAATCCTCCTTGTTTCAATTACTTCAAATGCACCCATCTTGTAAAGATGCTCTCCAAAAATACTTAGACATTATGTATCTCCCTATCAACATGTAGCATTCACAAGTTAGTGCCATCTTCAATCGTCTCTTCAATGACTCTATTATTTCCAATGCCAATCAATCAATCTGAAATTCTATTCAAGCTTTACATTCTTTATTTCAGGATTAATTTTAGGCTATACAATCCATGATACATCTCTTCAATCTGAAATCCAACATCTTAAGGACGCTTCTTAAGATCATGCTACTTCTTCTTCTCATCCTTATTTTATTTCTTCTACATGTGCTCATATCATTGAACCCTAAGTCTTACTACTCCCCACACCTCTAAATTTTGATCACAATACTAAGAAACATGATATTCTTCCTCATCTCCTTACTCGTCAATTGATCAGCTTGTCATCTACTCATTACTATCATCCTTATCATCTTGCAAAATATCAAATTCGTGCATATTACAATTATCATTGAATTAATGGACATGATGACAATGACTGCTATGCTTTACAAAAAAGAATCAAGCACATTGATCATCAGGGTTTTATTTCATTCACTGCACAACATTCTAATACATGCCCATTTCCAATAGCTAAATCTCATTGGGTTCCTAAATATGATTCGTCTATGTCTAATGAGCATCATGCCATCGTTACTAATGTTCCTTGTATAATAAGTCAAGATTCACCTAAGAAACTTCCTCTCAACATCAGTCCATCCTCTTCTCCTCTCAATTCTTCTACAATGTTGTCAATCCCACATAAGCTACCACCATTCAATATTCCTCCCCATCCTACTCTACTTCCATTCTTTATTCATTTTGTCAAATCAACTTCTCATATTGATGTCCAGGCCACATTTCAAACTCTATGAAAATCGCATGGTCCTATTGTTGCTTCTTCCTACCATTTTGTTATCTCTATCTCTTATCATGACATGGATAATGCCCTCCCATAATGGCATCATATCTCTTGCACCATCCCATAGATCTTCATCATCATAAAATTGGGGGCATCATACTTACTTCCCCCCTCTTAGCATCACTATTTGTCTATGATTTCTGCTATTACACTATGTGCTTCATGGAACATCTTGATACACTCTATATCATCACTACCCTACGACGCACTCGTGTGCTATGGTTCACACTTGAATGTTGAGGGAATACTACATTCATGAACTTCACATCATACACACAACAAATCTCACACTTTGCGCATTTATGACACATCTTTTTAAGCATCACATTCTCACATATCGTCACCACCCAATGATGCACTCTAGTTATATGGTTCATACTCAACTGTTGAGGGTCTAAATATGAAATAAACCTCACTACACTCATTCACACATCATGCTCTATGTTTCATTGATCATATATTTCTAGCACACACTTCAAACCATTTCCTGATGACATACTCTTGTTCTATGGTTCATGCATGACTATCAAGGGCTATTTTATAAATGAACCTCATCTCATGTTCATACACATTCACTCAAGGGTCACATTGCTTTTGAAATTCACTTTTCATTTCATTTCATCTCACATACTCTTGTTTTCTTATGCTCGTTACATGTATGCTTTGTTTCACATGTTAAACAAATACATTGTATGTCATTATATTTTCTATATACACATACGTGTTCTCTTGTTTTCCATTTGTGAATTATGAATTCATACAGATATTTACACATAGTAGGGATGTTTGGCATTATACCTCTTACCAGTCCCACCAAGGATCCTGAGGTATCTACTTTTATACACGCTACATGTGTTATTGTTTTATTTTATACTACTTCCTATTCTTAGTAGCACAACTCTATATTGATACTTACATGTCGTACCATAATTTTGATCTTTCTAACATACTAATGGGTGCTTCATGTGTAGCTTTTTATTTAAAGGAACTTCTTTCCATCATGGTTGTCTACTACTTTACTTGATACTATTTTCCATTATTTTACCTTGTATGTCATTTTTTGTGGGATTTTCCCTATGTCTTATATGTTTGTTTTTTGTATGTTTTTGGCCACTTCATCCCTAATGGTCTTGCAAAATTTTGAGTGATGTCCCATGTTTGAAACCCTCTTTTTACGGTCTACATTGTATTCTTGATTTCTAGATTACACATTGTCTTCTATATGCATATTTTTCATGATTGCACTAACACTTGTTTCGAGTTACTTTTATTTTCATGTGCCTTGGTTTCTAGCATGCACATGCCCTCCCCATTGTAGGGCATTAGATTTAGATCAGGTTCTGGTCCTCTCCTTTTGGTCACATACTCCTAGCAATGTCGCATGCACCTCAAACAAGGGGCATACATTGGGTGAATCAGTCACCCCATAGAGCAGCATGATATAATTCAGCACAAGAAAAGAACATAGGAACAACATGTGAATGGCCCAGATTCTGACTTGGGTCCTCAGAACTACATAGATGCTAGTTACCAACTCCAGACACTAGCGCCTGAGTGTTCTTCACCCTTCTTGGGTGCCTATGACCAGGGGAAGTTACAATTTTTTCACAAATCATCACATTTTTCAGCAGGCTACACAATGGTTTTCACATAATATGCACATTCCTCCAACAATCAGCATGCATGTTATCTCCTTTTTCTATTTACATTGGATCGAACTGGATCAAAATGGATTGAAATTAAACAAAGCAGGATCACACCATCTATATTGATGTATAAATCGCCAGGAAACAATTAGGGTTGGAGAATAACATTAGACCTTTCTCCCCAAAACTTCTTCTATTGTGGTGTGAGATTGCCCAAAAAACTCACACTTGGCATGAGATCGCCAAAAAAATCATTATTGGCATGTGATCTCCCAATAAAATCATTCTTCTACAACATTTTCAAGAAACTTTCTATCCTTTTCACTTGTCACGGATCAGGTGCACATGCTCCTTTTCACTTTTTTACATACTTATATCAAATTTTTCACATATACATGACTTTGAATACTCTTTCACTCTTCTTTTACAAGTTTATCCTTAATAAGCAATAAGAAGTATCCCTTCATCAAGATACAACAACAACAAGTACAAACACAACACGATGCAACTCATTACGCTTTTCACCCCTAAGTTCACTTCCTCTTCCCTAGCTTAGCTTCCACGCTTCATTTTTATCACTCCACACTTTTTCTTCTCTCCTCGGCATGCTTTCTCCATCGATCTACATGGTTATCAGGTACGCATATCTTATCTACTTTATGTTATTGAGTATTCACTCAAAAACATAATGTGGGAGAAAATATAGACACTAAATTATGAAATTTGGGTGCATTTCTAGGTCATACTCACATACCAATATCCATAGAATTCCTAAGCAAGAAAAATAGCAATTGACATCTATCTTTGTCCTTTTTCTGTGTTTCATGTCTTCTTTCTGGCCTCTTACACCCTATTGCCTAGTCTTACTTTCACTGCTTTATCTTTCTTGGCTCTGAACACCAACACCTAGGTGCCCTCGTCCCCTCAGCGCACTCCCAACCTCTTTTTATCTTACTTGCCCCTTTAAGGCCTATTTTATCTATTTTGGTGTTCATCCTTTTAGATGTTAATTACAAAATTTAAACAAGGAAATCATATAAATAAAAGTTATGTGATAAAAATAAAGGACCAAGCTCTAAGCATCTATGACTATCACCTAAGGTTGCATCTAAATACATTTCAAGAGCATCAAAGCATCCATCTAGCTTCACTCAAGGGACAAGGAACTACATTTTATTCATGCACGCATAGGAGGGGAAGTTCATTTTTCCATCCACACGTCTACTTACATTGTTACATCTATTTGTTTCTTGCTATCCAAGTGCATCTTGCACAAGAACCACCTATGGAACGATTCTCACACACAAACATGAGAACTACATGGAGTCTAAAATGTAGCGCAACGCTCATTCACAAGTTCACTCAATCAGGTGACCATCGGGGTCATTCAGACTCTCCATTTAAATATTTTTCTTTTTAATATTTGATGTCTGTTGGGGTTTTACAAGCAATCATTTATTTTTTAAGTTACATGTAAATTCTATGGGCATAGTGCGACACGCATGAGACAAATAATGAAGGGTAATGACATAGAAGTGACATAATAAAAATCATTTTTTGAGGTTTTACACAATCCCGGGTGCCCAGAAGCAATATACATTTCTTAGATGCCCCTGACCTGATCCAGGTGCCCCAGTCCAAGCATATACGGTAGTCACACAATTTTCTGGGCACGATTGTGACAGTTTCTTCCTCTTGTTCATCAGTCTTCCAGTCCAACACACTTAGGGGTCAATTTCGAAATCAGCTAACTGTTTTATTCCCTCCCTTACACATAGGGTTTCAATTTTACATAGCTTATTGTTTAGGTAAGATCTATACTTTATTTTTTATCATTGTGTTGTGACTCTGCAATTAGGATTTCACAAATTTTCAACATTTTTTAAATCATTGTGTAATCATGTCAAAAAATTTAGGGTCATTTCTAACTCTTGTTGTAATCTTGGTCTAGTGATATTTACAATGTAAAATCATTTTTTCAATATCTATATATATTGCAGCTTGTTTTTTATTAATTAAATGATCATATTTCATTCTTTCACTTTATGTATAGCATAAAATAGGTACAAAAATAGCAAAAATATGACATAAAGAAAAATAATTAGTTTCTTCATATTTGCATCAATTTTGTAGCACACATAATAGCATGAATTCCTCAAATAAATGCATCCAAAAAACACCAAAAAAAAATTCAATTTATAATATAAATTTGACCCAAAATTTGGTGTAATTACATTAAATGTAGTTGTGTGTCAAGTGTGTTAGGGAAAAAAATAATGTATTCATGTTGACTATCCATGAGTTTATATAAATCAACTCCAAATAATGTAAATATAATAAAACCTTTGACCTAATGTGCCAACCAAATAAGCTCTTTGACTAAAAAATTATTGAAGTTTGACTTTAATCATACCACTTAAATTTATTCAAAAGCACCCACAAAGCCCTTTTAATAAAACCATTGTGTATCATCCTACAACCATGGAATTCCATGAGATGGTAGATGATTAGAGGAAACTCTTTAATAAAAGCCTTAGATCCCATCCAAGAGCAATATTTTTTTTGCATAGGATATAATAAACATGTTCCTTTATATCACTACATTTAATGTGAGGATATTATACACACCCAAAACTTTTATGTTGTAACATTGATATAAACTCAATAATGATGCAAGGACCTCTGAAAAAACAATGACACACTCAAACCCAGTCCTCTCCTCATTTCCCCTCTTTTTTGCTTTCCAAACATTTCATAAACACGAGGGGGTCCTAAGCCCTAAACAAACTAGGCAATTGTCTAGGGCACCAACAAATAGGTGGCACCTAAACCCAAAAAGTTTCCCTTATTCGTGGTTATTTTAAGAACTTAGAATTTAAATAATTAAGTTAAAGATTTAATATTAATTGACTATATTAATGATATTATGATATAGTAACATAAATTTCACGCATATAGATAACAATGTACTATAATATTTTTTCAAGTTAAAAAAATATGACATATTTCTAAGCTCATAAAATTTTGTTGGTATTATTATTCATTCTTTGATGTAACTCTAGATTAAGTAGATGTGTAAACATTTATATGAATATATTCATGTAATTCTTTCATGTCATTGGTTTAGCCAATAGATGTGAGTATAATTGAAGGAAATAAGTATATAACTCTCTATTCCTGTAATGATGGGAGGAAATGTCTATTCTTTTTATGGAGGTAGACTATTCCAAATATCACTTTTCACAAAACCATGGGAGCTACATAAGAATTTTTAATGATTTGCAAAAAATGGTGTTTTCCTCAAGATTAATTCCTATCACCTACTTGATATTGGTAAATAACACTTGCAAGCAACCTTGTATAAAAATTTATACTTTTTGAATTTTGAGAACCTCATGTGGTCAATTCTCTCCATCCATGGAATATTTTTTGTCCTTTTATGATAATTTTATAATATATTTTAAATCATTTTGGTATAGTTTCTTTAAATTTGTGATTTATTATGATCTTGATGCAACTTTAAAATACGAGAATGAAATAATATTTTATTTATTTACTTGACAAAAAAAAATTAACTAAAATTTTGAGAAGGGCATCCACTACAATTATTGCCTAGGGATCTCCTAACATTTGATTCAACTCTTCCTAAATGTCAAACTTGAAAAATATAGCTTTCTATCTCCCTAAGCCTAGAATTTTGAGTGACATGGAAAAACCATCACTACAGTTTGCACCACTCTAATAATCTTGAAATTTCTCTAGTGGTTTTAATGATCACCAATGATTCACCACACATAAACACCATTTGATTTCACCAACAATGCATGAACATTTTTTGGCTTACGAGACTTGTGTTTTTGACGTGTTTTGCATGTTCAACCTTCTACTTTGTATTGTTTTTTTCTCTCTTGACCCTCTATTAATACAGTTCAACTTATTCTCATCCTAATAAAAATAACCTTAACAACTAATCAATTCCAGTGAACTCCCAACTAGTTATGGTAAACTCCCGAGTCCTAATTATTATATGTTTCTACAAATAAGCTTTTGCATGATAAAAATATATATTGAAAGTTGGGATATTAGAATATTGTCACATTGAAGAGTTTAGAGAATTAGAAGTTTATTAGAGATTAAGAGGCCATAATCCTCCTTTTGTTTTTTATTTGAACCCCAACCAATGTTGTATTTTGACGTTCAATGTTACATGTCATAATAAAATTACTTGATAGTCTAGAAAATTATATGGATGTCATTTTGCATTCAAAATTTAAAATACACGTCAAATTTGTTTTTATAATAATTATTACAAAATATATAAATTGATTTAAATTTTATGTCCACAAGATTGAAAATAAATTCATATCTAAAATTCTTCTCATCTGTATTCTATTTGAATTTCTATTGGTATAGCTAAGACCACGTTTATTAAATTTTGGATTGTTTAGCATTATCTATAATCCAATTGTAACAAGTTAACTTTTGTTACATACATCAAGCAAAAAAAAAAATTGTTTGATTTTCTTCATTACATACATCAAACAAATTTTTTGTTTCATTTCATCACAACATTGGGTCTATTCAATGTTTCTTCTAATATGAGGAAGTACGCATTTTTTCCATGTTGCCTCTCTATGATAATTATTTTTTTCCCAATTTTTTTTGTAGAGGAATTCTATTAAGTTTTTATATCATTATTTACACATTTATCTATTTGTAATAAATCTGAAATGTTGTTATTATTTTAGAGGGGGAAATGCTTAACCTTAGGCACAAGAAAAATTTGATAACTTTTTCAAAATTTTAGGCATAATAATGTCGAGTGACAGATAAAAAAAATATTTAGATTATTAATAGATTCAAAATGGATCTCATTTGTGAGATAGCACATTGAAATTTAGGAGCAAATGTTTTGATTAGAAATTGATATTATTGTGTTTTACTTTATAAAATCAATGTTTACAATTTTTTAAAAAGGAAGAAAATGATAGAAATGACTCACTTAGAATCACTGGTGCAAATTTGTAATTTTGGAGAACATGAGTTCTAACTTCTAACTTCCAACTTCCAGGCTTACAAGTTCAATCTTCAAATTTCACCTTTCTTGCAAAATCCTAAACCCAATGCATTAGTCCACTATCCAATCTTTATTTATAAGAAATCAAACAAATAAAAATTTAAGAAATCAATTACAAATCAAAATCAATAAAATAAAACTAAACAACAAATTTATCTGATTTAGTTGTTGACAGCAAGGAAAAATTATCTCAAGAAAACAATGATGTTGTTTCAGTTGGTATTATTGCAACTTTGGAAAACACTCCTTTTTCTAACCCTCCATTTGTGGAGGCATCATCAGGTTGGGTAACTATCCATAAAAAGAAAAAAATTATTTTAAAGAATGCCACTTCTTCCCCTCGATGATTTGTTTCTCTTTTTTTGTTCGGTTGTTCTACATTGTCCCTTGTCTTTGTCAAACAGTGGTTTTTGGATCTGTCATGGTGTTGTGGTGCTGTTGCAGACTGGTTGTTGTTTTTCAGCAATTTTTTTGCTAGATTGATGTTGGGTGTTGGTACTTTTCTTAGCAGACTGGTTTTCTGTTGTTGGGCTTCCATGATTCTATCCTGGCTTTTGAGCCTTCCTGTACAAGGGTATAGTCCCTTTCAAAAAAACTATTTACCAATAATAATAAAAAAACAAATCAAATAAATTTGAAAAATAAATCAAACAAAACTAATTAAAAAGTAAAATTAATGCGATATGAAAATGTTTATATTTCATTAATAAGATATTAATATAATTCTATTATTTTGACTTTATTTACATTCCAAAGTTTGGATTTTTAGTTATGTTGTATTTGTCAAGAATCTCACAAATTTTAATGTCTTCCTAGTGTAATATTTAATTTATGAACTTTCTTGAACTCAAGGTCTTGGGATATTGGTGAGTTACAAGTAGTTTGTAATCATCAACCCAAGTTCCATTCCCAATGGGTTCATTGTAGAGCCCCGCCTCGGGACACCGGGAAACAGGCTAGAAAGTTGGTAAAAAAAAAATTGAAGTAGCGAACTAACGTTTTATTTAGCTCTTTCCATTAACCCTTCATTCTTATTGATTTAAAAAAAAAAAAAAAAAAAACCTTCATGGTTGTTTAAGACAATGATTCAATTTAGTTTTATCTTAGCTTTGATTAAATTAGGCAATTTTAATGTTTATACACATATGTATTTACTTACCTAATTTTACCACATAGGAATAGAATTATTCGTTCTTAGGTAAAGACATTCCCCAATAAAAATATTGATCCATTTTTTTATTTTTTATTTTTTTTTAAAGGAACATTCCCACCAAAGTCCATGACTTAAAGTGAATAGGGTTTAATTTGAGCCCTAGGATTAGACAATCCTCGACCCTTGATCTAGTTTGCCCTAAAGATGCCCTAAAATTTCCTTATGTTTCTTTTTATTTTCTCTTTTCCTCATTTCATTTTGTTTGTGACATTTGCAGGTTGTTAGAGAGAGGCATCATGGAGTTGGTTTGATCCTCCACTATATTGTTGTTGATCTTTTGTTGCAGGTTTTATAGAGCTAGTTTTTGGATATATATATATATATATATATATGTTTATATTGATTTTTATTTTGTTTTGTTTTTAGTTAGAGGAAGAGCGGATTTGGAGAGGGGGGGGTTTTGTGCAAGCGCAGGGGGAGAGGTATCTGTATGGGGGCGGCATGGAGGCTGCATGGTGGTGCTGCGAGAAGGGTAGGTCGTAGCAGGGGCGGAGGCGGGAACAGGCGCGAGGGATGGGTGTGTGTGGGGTGGTTAGAGGTCACGTGGGGGCAGGGGATGGCCGTGGCCATAGGAGACAGGTCGGTGAATGGGGGGTGGGGAGTCGGTGCATGTGGTTGGGGAGTCGGTGCAAGTGGTTGGGGAGTCAGGGCAGCGGCCAAGCCGCACAGGATTTTGTAGAGAAAGTGTAGGGGGTGGGGGGGCCGAACCCCCCTCCACATTTTTTTTTAATATATGTGCAGGGGTGGGGGCCGAACCCCCCACCAAAACACACATGTTTTTTAATTTAAAATCTGAGTTTAATAAAACATATTTGTTTATTTACTTTTTTTTTGTATATATAGCTGTGTGTGTATATATATATATATATATATATATATATATATATATTGTTATTTATATTTGCATATATACACAGATAATAATTTTTATAATATTATTATTTATATACAACATATGTATAATATAGAGATAAAAACAAAAACACAATATTTTCATAAGGAAATATTCTTTTATATAAAGAAATATGTAATTTAAAACTTATTTTGATACACAATTGAGCTAAGCTTATATCTTATCTTGAAACTAAATGAGATCAATTTAAACACAATGATAAAACGTAAGGATTACACTTGAAATAGATACAGATTTTAATTTTATCCTTCGATACAAAACAAAGTACTTGGGAACTTACATCTAATTCACTATCCATTCCACATGGTCTCAAAAGGGAAGCAACATGAAGATATATTTATATATGAGATTTTCACAAGATGTTCATATTGTTTTCCAAATGCAAAAAGTAACTAAACATTTCAGATTTTTAAACAAGATGGAAATTCAACATGAAGGGTATAAATAAGTTCACAATATATTCATATTTATAACCATGTACATTTTCTTTCAAAGGAGATTACAAAAAAAAAATTCTAATATCAATGTAAACAACAAAACAATATTTCATTTTCAAGTTTCTTGAAGTTTTCATATACAAAACATACCCAATACATACTACTCAAGTTCATCACAAGACTTCTTACAAGCTTGAGAAGAGAGGTTGCTCAAGAGTGGCTTACACTTACATTTAAAGAAATTTTCAGTACGAAGGAGAGGTTTTGCAACAATGAAGATTCTACTAAACCATTCCTTGCAAGAGACAAGAAGTAAAGTCCTCAAAGAGAGAGAAGGAGTCAAATAGGTCTCTAACGAACACCAACTGTCAACTTGCACTTCAACCTTCATGCCTTCAAGAAACCCAACAAGGAGAAAGAGCTTATTTTCCACCCAACCATAGGCATCATTATACATGCCTCTCCCAAGGTTGGGATGCATGCTAGCCTCCCCCAAGCCCATGGGAAAGAGGACAACAACCACAACTTGCACAAGATGGAAGGTGAACTAACAACGATACAAGCACACAAAAATAGGTCAAATACAAAACAAGACTCCAAAATTTACAAGGAGGAGAACCCATGTTCTTCCTCAAAAGTGGGGAAGAGAGGAGAAAGTTCTCCAAAAGTTATATTCCAAATTGCTTGCACAAAGCAAAAATCTCCATACCCTCCTTATTGCTCCTAAATTCAATCAAAACCCTCCTTATTCCTCCACCCTTTTTCCAAGTCCTTCTTGGAAGGATTTTCAAACCCCAAGGGGTTTCCTTACCAAGAATGGGGAAGGAGATTCAAGCCAAATGAATCAACTTCCCCCCCTCAACCATTTGAGGGGAAACACTAAGACCCTACAAGGATTTTCCATCAAGCCTTGAGAATAGAGAGGGAAAAAAAATCCCTCTCTCCTCCCCCACAAACTCCAAAACTCCATCATGACATATGATGGAGGGAGTAAAACAAGCAAGTAACAACCAAAATCCACAAATAACCAGGGACAAATTCAAGTAGCCACACTAGCAACTAAGATGAATTCAACATATGCAAAAAGACATAAGATCCTACCTCAAGGAAAGCTCTCCAAAAAGCTTTCCAATTTCCAATTTCTCCACTCTTGACTCAAGCAAATCTCAAGCTCCCCATCACCCAAGCATCCAAGCAAGAAGTTCCCAAAAGAAAAAGTCCCTCTCTTTTCCCATGAATGGGAATTTGAAGAGGAGAAAGCAAGAATCCTCGCAAATGAGGGGGTGACATGTGTCACCCCTCTCCTTCTTCAAGATCAAAGATGCCAAAACAAAAGAGAGGAAAGGGTAAAATTGTCTTTTTGCTCTCTTCTCCCAAATTCCCCTAAATGTTAGCAAGACAAAATTCAGTGAAACTTTTAATAAGCACTCAAATCCACACCCCTTACATGGATGTGACTAAAAAAGAGGTAAAAAAGGGAGGGAAAACTCCCTCTAGCCTTGAAAATAATCCCCCCTACCCATTAGGTAGGGTCCAAGGGCTCATTTTTATGTTAGGGGAACTCCCAAGCTAAAAAGAGGTCCCCAAAAATGCCCAAAATAACCTAATTTCTGGTTTTGTATTTTTGGCACAAGGGTAGAGGGTGTGGGGACCACCTAAGGGTCTCACATGTGACCCTAAACCCTTGTGATTAAGTGACTCATTAAACAAAATCAAAATTTTAATGAAAGTGGGGATTATTAACTCCCAAAAACAAGTTTACAACAAAATTAACTACCCTAAACAAAATTAATAATTCAAGGCACAATACATTACAAAAATTGGGGTCACTCATAGTGCCCAAAATAATAATCTCCCTATACTAAGGCTTCACACAATGAACATGGCTAGGACTCAGCATGTGGGTTGCTTGTGCAAGATTGTGTAGCTGGCCTGAATCCCACGTTCTCCTGTAAACCTATCACCTGCACACTCATTGCACACATTAACCGTACCTGTCTGATAAAATAACGACACAGTAAGATATCAATAAGTTCTACACTAGCCTAACATCCTACTGAAATCAAAATGCGACAACGTGCACAATTATACCCAATATTCCAAAAGTTAGACAAGATGATAAAGTGACATATAACCATAGAATTCCACATGCAACAACTATCCATCAATATAATTATGTTCCAAACATAGCATCATATCCATTAGTATCCATGACATCATAAGAAAAATGCGACAACATAGAAATAATAATCCTAAATTGGCGCTATACGCCTGAATGTCCACACATGCCTAATAAGATCAAATCTCTCCTATTAATGTCCATGATAATTTAAAAAATTCTGTCAAAACATGTCTATGAGCAAAGAAAACAAGCTACTGAGCTAAAAAAATGTGGGCACTACAAATTCATTGGATGCTTTCGATAATGACCACAACACCTTGAGGTAGGGGTCGAACTTCTCCATATAGACCCATCAAGAACATAGCGGGACGCTCCAGATCACTCGGCAGACATTAGGACCTAAGTCCAACCCCCATGGTCCCATAGAACCATAGAAAAGTAATGCTCTACTACATACTGAAAATTGATAGCTCTAGTATAAGTGAGGAAGAATATAAAAGTGTTTAACTTTTTGGAACCAATTTTTGTTGATGGGTATAATAGGTGGAGTGGTTAACACGCTTTTTATGGTTGTATCCGGCTCCACCCAGGTTCAAATCCCACTTAGGCACGAACTGTCATCAATCCGGCACTATGATAATTCTTCACGGGAACTCCTCGTGCTATGATTATTTACTAATGCACAGCCTTTAGTTTGGTGGATGTAATCTGGAAACAAAACAACAACATAACACAAGAATACCATCGACTATGATAAGACAGAATGATGACAAATCTGAAATATCAAAGTAAATTATAATATTAACATGAAATTGTTACAATCTCACCCATGAGGTACTTCAAGTGTTATTGACTTCACTTTCCTTTCACCAAGACTATGGGAGAAACTTTACAATTACACCTCTTAATGGCTTCTTCAACACACCTTTAAACTGATGGCTTCCTTTGCACACTTCCTACAATATTTCTCACTACTTCTTCTCTATGCTAAATGAGGGGGGTGGCCTCTCTATTTATAGAACTTCCAGGCTTATCCATCTTATCTCTAAGATAGGATAAGAAATCCACTCTGACGAATCATATTCCATACCTTAACTCTTATCTGTACATGTAAGCTTATCTTTTAAGATAAGATAAACCTTATCATTTTACATGGGTTCCACATTTTTAGACTTTTTACAAATAAAATACACAAAATATTTATGACCTCACTCCTTGTCCTTATTACCAATATAATATTTCTAATTCCTAATCATGTAGACCCTACTTCTCTAATTACCCAAACTTTGACATTTTAACATTACCGGACCACTTACGACAAATATTTACTTTTTACAACATTCCTATTGTACTTTGACTGTTACCGTACTCCACATTATTGGCGGCACCGTACTGACGGCGCCGTTATCTTCTATCAGACGCTACTACTAATTATACTTAACAACATCCTATTCCTAATACATACATTAATGAAATAGAAATTATGGAGGAAAATTTTAGTGTCGACATCTTCCCCCTTCCTAGCTTCTACTCCGTCCTCGGAGTAGACTAGATTCTGGTGCTTGGAAAATCTTCAACTTGTCGTGGTTGACCCATTTCGTAATGGGAGTGCCATCCAATTCCTCCAGTCGGTACGTACCATTTTCATGCACAGCTGCTATTTTGTAGGGCCCCATCCATTTTGGAAGAAATTTTCTCTGTCTTCTTTTTTTGTATCTGGAATCATATACTAGAACCAAGTCATTCACATGAAATGGAGACCACGGATCTTTTGATCAAAGTATTCCTTCTGCTTCATTTTCTTCTTATGGCTTGTATCCTTTGCTATTTCTCTCATTTCCTCTAGCAAATGAAGATGTACCAACCTTTCTTTTACTGAATCACTTTCATCCATCCTTTCATTTTTCATAACTCTCACAGTGGGAATATCAAACTCAATAGGAAGAACTGGATAATGCCATAGGCCAACTGAAATGGGGAGTATCCTGTTGCTGACTTTGATGTTGCCCTATATGCCCACAATGCTGCATGAATCCTTTTATCCCATTTATGTACCTGCAAGGCTGCATCTTTTGCTAGAATTTGACACACACACAAAATTTGTTCGTTCCACCTGTCCATTTGTGCTTGGCTTGTATGTTTGCCTTCCTGTGCTTAATAGAAAACTTATTGACTAGGGCTTCTACCACCTCATTAATGAAGTGGCTTCCTTGATCTGTTACAAATTTTCTAATGGACAACCAAATCTGGTGACAATGCGTTCATATATGAACCTTGCCACTTCATCCATGGAAGCTGTTTTCAATGGCCTAGCTTCAACCCACTTGGTTAAATAATCTGTGGCAACTACAATATACTTATTTTGGCGTGATGTAGTTGGAAGTGGACCTACAATGTCTATTCCCCACTTTTCAAGGGACCAAGGGGAAGAATAGGACATAATGGAGCTGATGAAGTCTTACGGTACCATGTGTTTGACAAATATCACATGTCTTACAATAATTATAACAATCTTTAAAAAAAGAGTGGGCCAGTGATAACCTGCATCCAAGATCCTTCTTGCTGTAAGTTGTCCAGAGAAGTGCCCTCCACATGTACCATTGTGGAATTCTTCTAGCAGTTCCTTCCTTGATCACGTCCAACTGCCCTCTTGTACTGTCCATCAGGTCCTATTCGAAATAATACTCCATGCAGAATAGAATATGGACGACTGGCTTGAGTAATCTTTCTCTTAGTCTTTGCATTGGCACCATCAGGAAACTTGAATTCATTCAGATAATTCCAAATATCTATGTATTCACTAGGGATTGTGTCAAGGGATAACAATGCTGCATCGGGGAAATCATCATCATCATCACAAGATGATCCTAAACCATCATAGGCTCGAGAGAGTGCATCTGCATTGACATGCTTCTTTCCTGGCCTATCTATAATATCAAATTCAAATTCTTGTAGCAAAATTATCCATCTTGCTATCCTCCCTGATGGGTTAGGCTTATTTACAATATATTTTAGAGCCTGATGATCTGTTACAACTAGAAATTTTTGCCCTAGCAAGTAATTTCTAAACTTCTTTACAGCAAAAATGATAGCCAGAGCCTCTTTTTCAGTTACAGTATAATTTACCTCAGCACTGCTCATTTGTCTGCTCCCAAAGTAAATTGGATGTTCATTCCCATTTTCATCATCCTTTTGGCTCAAAGTACTTCCTAGTGCTGCATCTGAGGCATCAGTGTACACAATGAATGGCTTGCTGCTCCAATCTGGATTCTTCAAAACAGGTGAAGACACCAGGGCTTCCTTCAGTTGTCCAAAAGCTTCATGCGCCTTATTTCCTGGTTCATAAGTAACATCCTTCTTCAAGAACTGGGTTAGTGGCTGTGCAATCTTTGAGAAATTCTTGATGAACCTTCTATAGTAACCCACATGGCCTAAAAATGATCTCAACTTACTTCTATTCATAGGAAATGGTAAATCTTTGATTTTTGAAACTTTATCAGGATCAGTACCAATACCATCTCTGGATACAACATGCCCTAACAAAACGCCTTTAGAACATCCAAAGAGACACTTTGTAGGGTTTAGTGAGGCTTGTGCTTCATAACCTTTGAAATGTTGTCTCCATTTGGTGCAGGTGGTCAACTTGCTCCCATAGATGCAAAAATCATCCAGAAATACTCTGATGAAGGTCCCAATGTAGGGTTCAAACACCCTATTCATCAAACGCTGGAATGTTGCTGGAGCATTACACAACCCAAAAGGCATAACTCTATAAGAAAACGTTCCCCAAGGAGTGGTGAACGTGGTCTTCAGCTGATCTTTTCTCTGCTATACGAACTTGGTTGTAGCGCTATATCCATCAGCAAAACTATAGCACTCCTGGCCAGCTACTTCGTCCAAGATCTGATCTGAAAATGGAAGAGGGTAATGATCCTTCTTTGTTGCCTTATTGAGCTTCCCTGTAATCAACACAAATGCGTAGCTTCCCATTCTTTTTTTTATTGAGATCACAATGGGAGAAACCCATTCTGAATTCTCCACAGCAAATATGAATCCTGCATCAAGCAACTTATCTATTTCTTCTTTTACAGTCTTGGAAAAATTAGGATTCATTCTATATGGCATTTGCTTTATGGGCTTAGCACCATCTACCAGCTCAATAGAATGTTCTACCCAACTTACTTTACTTGACGGAGTTCCTTGTAATCAAAAGTGAATAGGTGTATGTACCTTCGAAAGAGCTGGAGGTAGGATTCCTTCTCACTCTCCATCACAGCATCACCAATCTTTATTTGTTGGAGACGATCATCAACTTCTTCTTCAGATAATTTTATGGGGTCATGAGTTGGTGTGACTGGAAGGATATCCATGACTGAAACATCAACCTCACTTTCTTCATCTTCAGTGTCCACTTCACTGGTACTAGAGTAAGAGGATGTCCAATCATCAGTTTCATCACTTGAATCCACAGGTTCTGCTTATGATGTCGAGGGATCACATTTTATCTTCACCCTCTCTCTACCACGTCCAAGTGTCATGAAACCTTCATTCCAGTAGTTTCTTGCATGAACTCTCCTTAGCCATGGTCTTCCCAGCAGCATTGGGTACGCAACAGTACCATTTTTCATCACCTGAAAAAGTCTACCACACATACAACACCCATAACAGATATTGCCACATTTGAAACTACACCTTCTGGTTTAGTTTTTCCCTTATTTAATGACCTTAACATAAGTGTTGAAGGGCGATCAATTTTTAAACCCAACATATTCATTACAGACTCGGTCATTATTAATTAACTGCAGCACCTCCATCAACTAAGACATCATGAATTGAAATACCATTACATAATACCTCAGCTTGTGGAGCATAGGGATCTGCCTCTGCCTCCAAAACAGGGACCTCAACCTCCTTCCTTCTTCGAGCATTGAGTCCACCTCGCAACTCCCGCCTCTTCTCAGAAGACATAGCCAAGAGTTGACCATATGTAATATTTGCAGGCCTTTTGGACAGATCTTCCAAGATGGAGTATGGTCCTTGCCCCTGTGAAATCAGAAAATCCTGCACACCCAACTTTCTTCTCCTATGTTTCTTACTAGTTTCTTCTTTCATCTTCTTAGGATCATTTCCATCTTGATTATCTTTTTTCTTTCTTTCTTTTTGTTACAAACACATCTACTTCATTATTTCTGCTCTTATCTACTACATCAAAAGAATTCACAGGTGCTTTTCCTTTATCATTATCTCCTTTACCAGATGTAGAAGCTCTATCTGGACAATTATACTTATAATGACCCTTTTTATAACAACCATAACATACAACTTCAGAAATATTTCTTTTTGGACCTCTATCTCCTCCCTGAGAACTAAATTCCTTTCCTTGAAGAAGATTAATAGTTAACTGACCCATCTTTTTGAGCAGATCTCATACTCAGTAGATGTACTAGGAGAAATATTTGTGCTCACCGGGAGTGGTTGTGGATTCTGGACCAAAGGTGCTGGTGTAGGCTCTACTTTAGCAACAATTTTTTTGGGCTCCTCTTCCATGCTTTCTTCTTGCCTTCTTGCAATCTCCTTTGCTTGTTCAATGGTAGCTGGGCGGTCATACTTCACTCGTTGTCTGATCTCTGGCTTCATCCCAAGAATGAAGTGCTTACAGAGGAGATTATCCATGCCATTCATCAACCCATCCGCTAATCCTTCCTTCTGGATCTGGGCATCGAGCTTCCTCCTTAGCTCTAGAACACGAGCATGATAATCCCTTATCTTCTCCTTCTCTCCTTTGGATAGCTTTGTGATCTCGATCATGAGATCTGCATATTTCTGTTGTTCACCAAATTCTTCAAGAAAACTTTCAGTTAATAAATCCCATAAATTTTTCACATTATCACCTAGTGTTTCAAACCACCTAAGTGTTGAACCATCCAAAAAGGTAGGAAAAAATTCAGGTCCATTGTTCCCTTCTTATGAGGCCATTACAAATACAAGATCGCTTAAACTCTTAAATGAAAGAAGAAGCATCTTCATTAGATTGAGCTGAAAAAACAGGAATCTTTCCCATTTTCAAAAGTAACCACCGTGAAATACCAGCCCACAAGTATAATTAACAAGACTTATGTGTACAAATAATTGGAATCACTATACTAGAAAGTGACTTTACACCTTTCTACAGTAAAATAGAAATGACCACGGTAAAACTATGGTAAAACTTGACTTACTGCGGTTAAAAACTGACTTTACTGTGGTAAACACTATTCATAGTAAAAAGTGAAGTTACTGCGGTAAAATACTATTCACGGTATAAAAGTGAATTTACTGCGGTAAATACTATTCACGGTAAAAAGTGACTTTACTGCGGTAAATACTATTCCAGCAAAAATGACTTTACCATGGTAACTACTATTCATGGCAAAAATGACTTACCATGGTAACTACTATGCACAGTAAAAACAAGGTTACCCTCTAATTGATTTTTGACTAAGTGGGAATATCTCTCTAGAAAATCTACCAACGAGGAATGGTCCCGGCAACGGAACCAAAATGTCATCACCAATCCGGCACTATGATAATTCTTCACCGGGAACTCCTCATGCTATGATTATTTACTAATGCACAGCCTTTAGTTTGGTGGATGTAATCTGGAAACAAAACAACAACATAACACAAGAATACCATCGACTATGATAAGACGGAATGATGACAAATCTGAAATATCAAAGTAAATTATAATATTAACATGAAATTGTTACAATCTCACCCATGAGGTACTTCAAGTGTTATTGACTTCTTCACTTGCCTTTCACCAAGACTATGGGAGAAACTTTACAATTACACCTCTTAATGGCTTCTTCAACACACCTTTAAACTGATGGCTTCCTTCGCACACTTCCTACAATATTTCTCACTACTTCCTTCTATGCTAAATGAGGGGGGTGGCCTCTCTATTTATAGAACTTCCAGGCTTATCCATCTTATCTCTAAGATAGGATAAGAAATCCACTCTGACGAATCATATTCCATACCTTAACTCTTATCTGTACATGTAAGCTTATCTTTAAGATAAGATAAACCTTATCATTTTACATGGGTTCCACATTTTGACTTTTTACAAATAAAATACACAAAATATTTATGACCTCACTCCTTGTCCTTATTACCAATATAATATTTCTAATTCCTAATCATGTAGACCCTACTTCTCTAATTACCCAAACTTTGACATTTTAACATTACCGGACCACTTACGACAAATATTTACTTTTTACAACATTCCTATTGTACTTTGACTGTTACCGTACTCCACATTATTGGCGGCACCGTACTGACGGCGCCGTTATCTTCTATCAGACGCTACTACTAATTATACTTAACAACATCCTATTCCTAATACATACATTAATGAAATAGAAATTATGGAGGAAAATTTTTTGTTGAGCTTAAATGTAATATCTTGGCTAAATGTACTATGAAAGGTTCATAGCTTCTGTCAAAAGCATTTATCTATCAAAACATAATAAAAACTTTCTTAATTATTATATAATTTGATATGTATGTTATTTATTGACGAAGAAAATTTTAAATATACATGTCATTTTGACGACGTTTAAATTATATTCTTTTAACCTATCAACCATGTTTTATTCATATTTCAAAAATTGTGATTGTATTTGACATCTAAAATGAACTAAAAATTTCTAAAACACCTTCCAAAATACAGAATTTTGACCCCAACGATCAACCAACTACTCAATTTGTTTTCAACCATCTTGGAATTGAGTGTGAAAAAAAATTCAGAAGTGAACAATTTCCGCTATGTATCTTGTGGAAGCCCAGCCATAATACTGGTGCACTTTTCCTTTCATAACAAATTTCTATAGAAATTTTTAGGGTCAACAATGACTCAAAATTTGAGGGGGCAACTTGAGAATCTAGAGAACTTGCAGCATTTCTACAATCATCCTTTCAATATACCATTTACCTTTGTTAGGTTGAAGATTTTCTTTTATACACTCCTGATTATTTTCTTGTGTTTTGTTTAGATTAGATCTTTCTATAAATCTAAAAAGGAACCAAAAAAAAACATTTTTTTAAGTGTATTGCATTGTAATTCACACAATTCAATTATATTTTCTTGCATACATATAGAAATTCAAAAGCACTTGAAAAAGGTTAAAAAAATGAGCTAGAATAGAGAAGAGCATAAGCATTCAAAAAATAAAGTTTTTACATTCATTGTCATTTCCGACATTCAATCATCTTCGTGTATATGCAAACCTATCATTCAAAATTAGCCAAACATATAGATTCATACTTAGTTGTTGCATTTCAATCTAAATCTTAAATTATAGTCAGTTTTAGCCATCTAGATAATTAATGTGCATTAATTTTAAAAAACAGAAAAATCAACTTTAGTTATCTGACATTCTTGGCTTTCTAACTATCTGCATCAACATGGCATTCTGAAAAGGGACAAAAATGAAATTTTAATCATGCAAATTTCTGTATTATTTTCAATTCCAAAACTCCCATCTCTGCATTCACTAAGGAAATGTTGAGCAAAGGTTTTGAAGTTGATTTTTTCTTTGACTTAAAAACACCATTTTTTGCATGCCCGCACCATATTCAATGCATTCTTGATACAACGGCCATTTCTTTGAGGCACCTTTTTTGTCAAACAAATCACATTCCCATTGCATGTTTCTATGTGTTGTATTCATGGTATTTTTTTATGCTTATGACTTTAGAAATCTAATAAAAAATCCCCTTCCGTTATGATGTGGTGGTTTTCCATACCATGTCCACAATGTAAAGGTGGTCTAGTCAATAAACTTACATTCCTTTATCTTCTAAATTAGTTTGGGGATAGCCATATTATTATTAGAATACCATTTTGAAATCATTGGAGATTGCATGTTTTAAGCAGAAAAATTAAGATCAAAAGAAATGGATTTTATTTGTAGGTATAAATCAAAACACATAAATTTGACGTGTAGTTTTATATACATTTTTATATGTGTTTATGTGTGTACACTTTTATATATGAGATGAATATTATGATCCATAAATTGGTAGTGTTTTTCACTCTGATTTTTAAACCAACAGATATTTATAGGCAAACTATTTTTGATGTTAAATATTTTAACTCCAATATTAAATCAATGCAAATAATAATGAACATTGCACATAAGTAGTTAACAGAGTTCAGCAAATGCCTATGTTACCGAGATCGTTAGTGAACTAACCAATCCATTATAAATATCTGAATTGTGAGTAAAAATAAACTTGCAAATATTGTAATGAATGTTCTGGTTTACCACGAACTTAGTGTCAATTGGTCCTGCAGAACCCATACTGGTCTTAGAAGGCTTGCTCAATGTTTTGGGCAATGGCCTCTCGGCTTCACACTTCCTATATACTTCCCCTGGTCTACACAACCTCATCCTATACAAAGAGCTAATTCGAAATGGTTTTTTTTTTGTTGAGCTCAGACGATATGATCCTCCTCTTAGATTCTAAGTAATACGGACTTAGCTTAATAACACCCCAATGAATAGTAGGAATTTGAACTCTCGTATAACGCTTCTCCAGTGCTTAAAAACACTCTCTCTATCTCCACTAAGGTTTCGGGTTACAACACGAGAAGTATGGATTTATAATCCTTTTTACAAAATAATAATGAGTTTAAATAAACTTTAAAAATCCCTCAAAATAGGCCTCATATGCCTTTGCATAATTTTCTTAAGCATCTCTCAAAAACTCTTCAAGCTTCGAGTTAAGCTTGGATGTGTAGTGCCCACACTTTTTATAGCTCAGTAGCTTGTTGTTTCTATTGGTGACGAATCACAGCACCCCTGAGTGTCCGCAACTCGATGGGTTGAGACTCTCAGTGCGATTGCATAACATGGAGCTTTTCCCAAGTGTGGGGACCTTGCGAAATCGGAAAAGCTCTCCGGATGAAGGCCGGGGTTCCTATTCCTTTGTTCAGATGCACACGTAAAAATGCAGAGGGTTTACTCAAAAACCTAATCTCACATGCCAAGGAGACAGGGTAAGAAGATGCATAAAAATAAAACCTAAACTAACAGAGGTGATGCACCGAGGAATGAAGAACATCTATTTTGCCAATAAACATAGAGCCATTAAAATGCAATGCAAGATCAGGCACAGAGTAGCCAGATTCACAGTGAAAGATCAAGGAGGATGCAAATGAATACAGAGAGGGTTGAGAATCATCCACAGACATGCATTAATTTGCTCCAAAGATTGATACAAACACACTGCAAAATGCCAAGAGGCAAGGTTGCATTACAGTTTCAAATGGGAGGTTTTAACTCCACAAGTTCACCTGCCAAAGAGAAGAAGGGAGGGGCAAAACAAAAATATCCAACCTTTTTAAAGAAGCCCCTCCTTACAATTTATATGGGGAAAAAGATAGAGGGAGAAGAGAGGAATTTGAAATCTGCTCCAACCACCTCCAGACTGCCTTAACTCATCTCATTATGCCAGTAAGTGAGACCCCTAACAACCCCAAAAAAAATGACGAACTGTATTTTACATTTTTGAATAAATTTTTCTCACCCAAATCAAGATATCCATTCACAGTTGGGTAGAGGACGCCGAGAGCTTTCTGAAAATTCCAACCTTGCGTGAATCCAAGCTCCCTGTGAAAAGTTATGGCCATTTGAATATTCCCCAAGTCGGGGTCTGTTTCCAGTCGGGTTCGGGTTTCTCCTTTGCATCTGCATCGGGTTTGGAGGGTGCCTTAACATGTTTTTGCCCCATGCTTTCCCGACTCCAAAACCCAATTTTCCTAGGTAGTGTTTTCAGGTTTTCGGAACTCCCAAGCGTCGGAACATGCCTTGCGATTCTCATGCTTCATGTCTCATGTTTCCTGAAACCCGAAACCCGAAATTCCTTTGTGTCGGGTTTCTTGACCTCTCCAACATATTTTCCTTTGTGTCGGGTTTCTTGACCTCTCCGACCTATTTTCCTTTGTGTCGGGTTTTCTTAACCTCTCTGATATATTTCCTTTGTGTCAGGTTTTTGGACCTCTCCGACATATTTCCCTTTGTGTCGGGTTTCTTGACCTCTCCGACATATTTTTCTTTGTGTCGGGTTTCTTGACCTCTCCGACATATTTTCCTTTGTGTCGGGTTTCTTGACCTCTCTGACATATTTTCCTTAGGGGAGATATATACAACAATTTGGTGACTCAATAGGATCACCTGCCTGCTAGGTAGAATATCAGTGGCCTTTTAGCGATCCATTGGGCATGGAGTCATAAGCAATAACCTGGAACCAACCTGATATCTGATCCCGAGCCTGATACCGCAACTCCTTCTCTGAGAGCACGCTGAACTGTAGAAATCCAACCTAGGAGCAACAAAACATGTGCCAAAGCACTTAGGGAAACTGAAACCTAACTACAACAAGACAATGTGCATACACACTTAGAGGAATTGAAATCTAGGCTAATATTTACAAGGGTAAACCTTTTATTTTCAGTAGCAATGTTTAAGATAGATTCCGTTAACTGGAATCGGGAATTCTCCTCCATCCAATGTAGACAATTAGGAAGGCATTACTATCCTTACATCCCGTGACCATGTAGGGGCCACTCCAAATGGCATCAAACTTGAAATGCCTTCCTGGTTTTGCCCAATCTACATCCCATTTCAGAACTAGGTCCCCTTCCTAGAAGGTCCCTTGCTCTTGCTTTCTTATCAAACCATATTTTTACTAAGGCTTGATCTTTCTCAATTGTTTGAACTGCATGTTTTCTAATTTCTTCCAATTCCATCAACTCTGCATACCTGGCCTCCATTGGTTTGAACTCAGCCAACTCCAACTACTTCATGAACTCCAATGTAGGCAGTTCTAATGATATAGGCAATACTGCCTCTTTTCCATAGACCAACTTGTAAGGGGAATTACCTGTAGACCTCTTTGGTGTTATTCTGTCATTCCATAATGCTAATTTTAGCTTGGTATGCCATGTTCTTTGGTTTTCATCCAGAGTCCTCCTAATGATTCTTAGCAAATTTTTGTTCGTGGGACTCTACCTGTCCATTACCCTGTGGGTAATAATTTGAAGAGGTGCTCAAATAGATTCCATTCTTGACAGCCCATTCTGTAATCTTGGAACCTATGAATGCCAATGCATTGTCTGATATGATAGTGGCCAGCACACCAAACCTGGTCACTATTCCTTCATAAAATTCTAGTATATTAGACTCATTTGCCTCTTTGAGTGCTACTGCTTCAGTCCACTTGGTGAAATAGTCTGTTGCCATGAGAATCCACTTGTGGCCTTGGCTTGAATTTGGATTGACGACCTCGATGAAATCCAATCCCCATTGCATAAATGGTTGGTCAACCAAAATTGGGTGCAATGGAAGTGTTGCTAGTCTTTCTTTGCCTGTGAAGAGTGCACATTTCTTACACTTTCTTATCAACATGTATGGTAGTCATTGAACACCGTGGGCCAATAATACCCTGCCTTCATTATCTTGAGAGCTATTACTCATAGGGAGAAATGTCCTCTAGAATCTCCATCGTGAAAATATCATAACACCCTTTTAATTTTATTTGTCCCAATGCACCTTAATAGAACTCCATTGATGTCTTTCTTGAACAAAACACCATCAACAAGCACATATGGAATAGCCTGTAATCTAAAGTATCTCCTCTTTTCTTTGCTCATTTCTTGAGGGCATAGGCATGTCTGTAGGAAGTGTATCATACTTTGAGTCCAACAAGGAGTAGGCACATCATCATTTTCTTGTTCTTGACCATCCTGCAGTACCAAGGCAGTCTCTTTTTCATCACCTGCTTCAACTTTCTGACTCAAAGCTAGTTGTTCACATAGTCCTTTTCCGCGTACTAGCTTAGTGACCTTAATTTCGATGTCATATTCCATGACACGAGTGATCCATCCTACACATTTCTCATTCAGATCCTTGTTTAGAAGGAAGTCCTTGACTCCCGCATGAGAGACTAATAACTGGATCTTGTTGTTTGAGACTAGGTGCTTGAATTTCTTTAAGCTCCTGATTACTGCAAGGACATGCTTTTCAATGAAAGAGTACCTAGTTTTGTATTCCTCCAAGCCTTGACTAAAGAAAGCAACTGGTTGTTCTAATCCTTCTTTGTTTTTTTGTACCAGGATTGCAGAAATTGTGTCCCCACCACCAAAGGCATATAGCACGAAGTCCTTGGAGAAGTCTGGATTGACGAGAGTGGGAGCTTGAGATATAGCCTCTTTTATTGCCTCAAAACTTTCCTTGCCTTCAGATGTCCACTTAAATTCCATGCTCTTTTTTAACATCAGCGTTATTGGCTTTACGAGAGCTGCAAAGTTTGGAACAAACCTGTGGACAAAATTGATCTTTCCCAAGAATCTTTGAAGAGCCTTCTTGTGACTTGGCAATGGCAACACTCGAATTGCTTCAACTCTTTCTGGTTCAATTGTCAACCCTTCCTTTGAAACAACATGGCCTAGAAGTTTTCCCTCGTGAGCCAAGAATATGCATTTTTTGGGATTCAATGATACCCCAAATCTTCTACATCTCTGAAATACTTGCCTTAAATGACAAAGGTGATCCGCTGCATTTTTTGAGAATACAGTGATGTCATCGAGATATATCAAAACTATTTTATTCATCAACCCCTTAAATGCCATATCCATTGCCCTTTGGAAGGTGGCTCCAGCATTTGATAGCCCAAATGGCATCTTCTTGTAGGCATAGGTCCCCCATTTGGTGGTGAAAGCCGTCTTGAATTGGTCATCTTCTTTCACCATCACCTGATTATACCCTGAGTAGCCATATAGGAGAGAGAATCTCTCTGAACCAGATACTACTTGCAATATTTGTTCCATTGAAGGAAGCGGGTAATGATCTTTGAGAGATGCCCTATTGAGGTCTCGGAAGTCCACACATAACTTGATTTCTCCGCTCTTCTTTCTAACCGGAAACCAAGTTTGCAACCCAGCTTGAGTGCTTGATTGGGAATATAATTCTTGCCTCTATTAGCTTGTTTAACTCTTTCTTCATTAGAGGCTCAACGTGAGGGTTAAAAGGTCTCTGCTTCTGCCTGATGGGCTTAACATCTGGATCTAATTCTATGGTATGTTGTGCCAAATTCGGATTGAATCCTCTCAAGTCTTCATAGCTCCAAGCGAAGACATCTAGAAATTCTTGGCAAAGCTGTGTGAAATCTGATTTCTCCTACTCAGTGGCCACTTTACCAATTTGAAGTGTTTTGCCTTCCCCAACCAGAATTGGCCCTGAATCTTCTCTCTTGACCTGTATGTTAGCCTTTTCCTTACGGAACTAGTCGTTAGGGTTGAAGATAGACTCCAACATTACTAAACCCTTGGGAATCTTTTTTATCTGTAGCTGCACTACTTGATCCCCATACTGCTGCTCTAGTCTGTCCTGATTTCTAGCTGAGAATTCAGCCTCTTCTTGTAAAAAATTGATGATCTATTGATCATTCTCAAACACCTGCCAGCTTGTGTTATTATTTGGAACTGCTGGCCTCACAATCACATGGATATGTGGTTGTGTTTTTTTCCCTTTTGATGTTTTCAACCACATTGAATGTTGCTCCAACTGCTGTGAGCCTATCTGCAGCTTCATTTTTCTTTCTGGGTATGGACACAATGTTGAAAGCTTTGAAATCTTCAATGAGGTCACATACCCTATTCTTGTAGCTCTTCAGCAGGTCATTCTTTGTAGCATGTTGTCCCCTGACTTGGTTGACGATTAGCTCGCTATCCCTGAACACCTGCAAGTTCTTTATGCCCTTTTTCCTGGCCCAATGAAGTCCATGGATCAATGCCTCGTATTCAGCCGTGTTGTTTGAACAGGAAAACTGGAAACGAAAAGATAAAAAAATATTTGATGTCTTGAGGTGAAATCAACATTGCACCACCTCCAGCACCTTGTCTGCTTCTCGAACCATCGAAAAATAATTTCCAAACTTTGCTTTCATCCTTTTGTTTAGGCTGAATGATGTCGGGAATGGGTGAATTTTCTTCGTGTATACAATACACACCCAATTCAGATTCTTCAATTTCCTTGTATGGGTCAAATTCATGACTCTTGTTTGCCCATTCATCCAAACTTAAATTAGGAATTCCTGTCGACACTAAAATTTTCCTCCGTAATTTCTATTTCATTAATGTATGTATTAGGAATATGATGTTGTTAAGTATAATTAGTAGTAGCGTTTGATATAAGATAACGGCGCCGTCAGTACGGTGCCCCCAATAATGTGGAGTATGGTAACAGTCAAAGTACAATAGGAATGTTGTAAAAAGTAAATATTTGTACATAAGTGGTCTGGTAATGTTAATATGTCAAAGTTTGGGTAATTAGAGAAGTAGGGTCTACGTGATTAGGAATTAGAAATATTATATTGGTAATAAGGACAAGGAGTGAGGTCATAAATATTTTGTATATTTTATTTGTAAAAAGTCTAAAAATGTGGAACCCATGTAAAATGATAAGGTTTATCTTATCTTAAAAGATAAGCTTACATGTACAGATAAGAGTTAAGGTATGGAATATGATTCGTCAGAGTATATTTCTTATCCTATCTTAGAGATAAGATGGATAAGCCTGAAAGTTCTATAAATAGAGAGGCCACCCCCCTCATTTAGCATAGAAGGAAGTAGTGAGAAATATTGTAGGAAGTGTGTGAAGGAAGCCATCAGTTTAAAGGTGTGTTGAAGAAGCCATTAAGAGGTGTAATTGTAAAGTTTCTCCCATAGTCTTGGTGAAAGGAAAGTGAAGTCAATAACACTTGAAGTACCTCATGGGTGAGATTGTAACAGTTTCATGTTAATATTATAATTTACTTTGATATTTCAGATTTGTCATCATTCCGTCTTATCATAGTCGATGGTATTCTTGTGTTATGTTGTTGTGTTGTTTTCAGATTACATCCACCAAACTAAAGGCTATGCATTAGTAAATAATCATAGCATGAGGAGTTCCCGGTGAAGAATTATCATAGTGCCGGATTGGTGATGACATTTTGGTTCCGTTTCCGGGACCATTCCTCGTTGGTGGATTTTCTGGAGAGATATTCCCACTTAGTCAAAAATCAATTGGAGGGTAACCTTGTTTTTACTGTGCATAGTAGTTACCATGGTAAATTCATTTTTACCGTGAATAGTAGTTGCCATGATAAAGTCATTTTTGCTGTGAATAGTATTTACCACAGTAACTTCACTTTTTACCGTGAATAGTGTTTACCACAGTAAAGTCAGTTTTTACCGCAGTAAGTCAAGTTTTACCATAGTTTACCGTGGTCATTTCTATTTTACTGTAGAAAGGTGTAAAGTCACTTTCTAGTATAGTGATTCCAATTATTTGTGCACATAAGTCTTGTTAATTGTACTTGTGCGTTGGTATTTCACGGTGGTTACTTTTGAAAATGGGAAAGATTCCTATTTTTTCAGCTCAATCTAATGAAGATGCTTCTTCTTTCATTCAAGAGTTTAAGCGATCTTGTATTTGTAATGGCCTTATAAGAGGGAACAATGGACTGAATTTTTTCCTACCTTTTTGGATGGCTCAACACTTAGGTGGTTTGAAACACTAGGTGATAATGTGAAAAATTCATGGGATTTATTAACTGAAAGTTTTCTTGAAGAATTTGGTGAACAACAGAAATATGCAGATCTCATGATCGAGATCACAAAGCTATCCCAAGGAGAGAAGGAGAAGATAAGGGATTATCATGCTCGTGTTCTAGAGCTAAGGAGGAATCTCGATGCCCAGATCTGGAAGGAAGGACTAGCGGATGGGTTGATGAATGGCGTGGATAATCTCCTCTGTAAGCACTTCATTCTTGGGATGAAGCCAGAGATCAGACAATGAGTGAAGTATGACCGCCCAGCTACCATTGAACAAGCAAAGGAGATTGCAAGAAGGCAAGAAGAAAGCATGGAAGAGGAGCCCAAAGAAATTGTTGCTAAAGTAGAGCCTACACCAGCACCTTTGGTCCTTAATCCACAACCACTCCTGGTGAGCACAAATATTTCTCCTAGTACATCTACTGAGTATGAAGATCTGCTCAAAAAGATGGGTCAGTTAACTATTAATCTTCTTCAAGGAAAGGAATTTAGTTCTCAGGGAGGAGATAGAGGTCCAAAAATAATATTTCAGAATTTGTTTGTTATGGTTGTTATAAAAAGGGTCATTATAAGTATAATTGTCCAGATAGAGCTTCTACATCTGGTAAAGGAGATAATGATAAAGGAAAAGCACCTGTGAATTCTTTTGATGTAGTAGATAAGAGCAGAAATAATAAAGTAGATGTGTTTGTTACAAAAAGAAAGAAAGAAAAAGATAATCAAGATGGAAATGATCCTAAGAAGATGAAAGAAGAAACTAGTAAGAAACATAGGAGAAGAAAGTTGGGTGTGTAGGATTTTATGATTTCACAGGGGCAAGGACCATACTCCATCTTGGAAGATCTATCCAAAAGGCCTGCAAATATTACATATGGTCAACTCTTGGCTATGTCTTCTGAGAAGAGGCGAGAGTTGCGAAGTGGACTCAATGCTCGACGAAGGAAGGAGGTTAAGGTCCCTGTTTTGGAGGCAGAGGCAGATCCCTATGCTCCACAAGATGAGGTACTTATGTAATGGTATTTCAATTCATGATGTCTTAGTTGATGGAGGTGCTGCAGTTAATGTAATGACCGAGTCTGTAATGAATATGTTGGGTTTAAAAATTGATCGCCCTTCAACACTTATGTTAAGGTCATTAAATAAGGGAAAAACTAAACCAGAAGGTATAGTTTCAAATGTGGCAATATCTGTTATGGGTGTTGTATGTGTGGTAGACTTTTAGGTGATGAAAAATGGTACTGTTGCATACCCAATGCTGCTGGGAAGACCATGGCTAAGGAGAGTGTTATCCAATTTTGTACACCTGGCAAGATTGGACAAGGGGGTCCTGTCATGTTCAAAATGAAATAATAGTCCCAGGAACCCACCTTCGGTTATTATCAAGATGCAATAATTAAAAATAATTCCTAAATTGCATATGAAGAGATCACCTAGCATCGAAAGGCACCCAGTTGATCTCAACTCAGTGGAGAGTTCAGGGTCGAGTTGATAAATAACCCGGTGTCAAATTGATAATCATCTCAAAAATCATCTCAGTGGAGACTCTCAATTGTAAGAGCTCAACAAGGTCTTGTTAATGCAAAATATAGCTCGTTGAAAATTGACGAATGATGGGAACTCTATAAGGATCTCGGTAGAGATCGATGCATGCGGAAGGTGAAGGCCAAGTCAGGGAGAGTCAAAGTTTGAGCTATCAATAAAGTCTCAATGAATTGGAAAGGTTTCAAGCCATGGGCGGAAGCGAAGGCAGAGATAAGGAGTTTGACTCATCTTCGTGACTCGTTCATTTTGGAGATCATGTGGTGAGATTCTTTTAGGACACATTCTGCAGAGCTAGGGTGATTCAAAAGCAAGCCAAGGCATCAAGAGTGCCATAAAATGAATGGAGATCATTGCGTAAATAGAGATACGTGATGGAACCCTATCAATGGGACTCATCGAGCATGATGGATAATTCAAGGCAACTCGTTTCGTGTGGATGCATTAAAGATGGTTTCTAGGATACAATTCCAGGGCTCATTGATTAATACAAAACTGGGAGGCCTACTCGAGATAATTTTTCAATGGTAAGCTCACAGAGACAGCAAGAATGCCAGGCCAGGGTATTAGTGAATACAATATATATATTTTCGCTGGCGTTGTTCAGACCTTCCTCGGCTGAGCATTTGGTGCACAGGTAGTTGACATGTTGCGGTATGGCAGAAGCCTTTTTTAGCACTTCCAGCAAGCAAGTCGCCCAACTATGTTTTTATCTGTTCAGCATCGAATGCATCCTCAAATTCAGGATTTTTCCTTCAAGATATTTTTATAAAAATCGATTAAGTGACAGTAAGGGTGTTACCGGGAGACTTGATTAAATTTATTTTACAATGCAACTCATGGAAACGGATCTCATAGAGGTGGAACTGTTTCATATCAGAATATTCATGGAGCATAATTTGCTTTGCAATTATATGAGCATCTTCAACGAGTCACTCAAAAAGTCAAGCATGTTTTTTGGGTGAAAGGAAATAGCTCAACGTTGAAACATTTGAGCTCACTGAGAGATCAAGCTTATAGCTCAGACTGAAGTTCAGTTAAAATATTGATCCTAGTTAGACCCAAAGGAATTGATGGTCGAGTTTACTGATATCTTGAGTGAAATCACTTACGGCATAGCGGGTTCTTAGAGACATGTTGTAGATATGATAAGATGACATGAGAAAATAGGATATGGCTTAACTCAGCCCGACAGATAAAATGATATTTTTATAGCCATGAGTTCGAGGGATCACTTAAATGGACTCTGTCCTGCAATATCCATGTTTGCAGAAGCTTGAAGCTCGAATGGTCATGAAAATCCCACGAATGGGAAAAATTTCACTATCTTGCCAAGGTTGCGCAGCAAAGCTAAGGCCAGGGCCCGTGGATTGGTGTGGCCGAGCCGTTACGGGGAGATTTGGAGCTATTATGCCAGGCGTGGAGATATTGGTTTGGCAAACCATGACCGAAATTCCACGCGGGGGAGATTTGGAGCAGCACTGCCAAGTGGAAATTTTAAGATGGAAAACCATGTTGTTCACTCCGTGTAGGGGAGAAATCCGGTTGAACTGCCAAGCGTGGAGATTTGACGATGGCAATCCAACATCATGAGACTTCCGCATGGGCCATGTAAACAAAACCCCACGCAGCTTGGAGTGGTCCGAGTCTTTGGGCAAGTCACACAGAAGGTAAGTCGGAGAACATGGGAATGAGGCAGTTGAAGTGTTTAATCAGATTGGACGTGGTTGTCTAGCCTGGCCAAAGTCGAGTATGACATAGAGATGGGTGAAGGAGGCTCTACACATTCTGCTTACCACGCATAACATTCTGGTCACGAGACAGAAACTCCCACACATAGGCAGCAGGTGTGTTGCAATATAGTAGAAGCCTTCTTTTGAGCGCTACCAACAGACACGGTTTTTCCTCATGAGGCGTTCATACTGTTTCATAAAGCAACAGACAGATCTCCCAGCTCCCGTTCAGTTTGCCTTTTCTAGCATACTTCTCTGAGCATTCGGTGGTCGCAAGACAAGCTCCCACACACAGCTGCAGGAAACAAATATTCACTACTGTATACGATGGATTGAAGTCACGTCATTCAAGGCTTCATGAAATTTTCCTGGGTCAGGAGATGAAGGTTTATTACGGTGTAGAATGAAACGATTCGTATTGCTCAACATTTATTTTCCTAGAAACGAATTAAATGTGAAGTTCAGCTCTGAAAATACCTAGTCGGCAGTTTTGCTGCATCCTTGTTACTTGTAAATGGTCTCTTTGAGAAACTCTGTGGGTAGTAGGCAATATTTATACCCTTCCATTATGTACGTCCAACCAGACAATAACAATATTCTTTTACCAAGTTCAAAGAAGCTCGTTTTTAATGGACGATTATACTGTAGTTTCAAGCCGATTTTATCTAGCTTATTTCTATTAGCTTTGATCCACAACTACGGGAGAATTCATATGGTTGTTACCTGTACATTTTTCCAAGGTCCTCTTGGCTGCCCCAGTTGTTCAATGTATTTTTTGAAGGGCTCCTTTTATGTGTTGAAAATTGTAACATGAAGGATCTTTTTAGTTTCTGGAAAAATGAGTGTATTGTTTAGCTCACAGCGACTTATGCCATAATCCCAATAGTGGCATAATTGTTGATTGGAGCTGAGATTGCTGAGTGCACTGCCAAAATACCAAGGGGCTCTTTTGGCCAAAAAATTAGTCTTAAGGGTGTCTATCGACATGTTATGGGCATGAGCCTGGGTCATCATCATGGCAGCATTAGGTCTTTATTGGTAATGGCATTTTCTCATCGTTTGGAAGGTACAATTGTGCTTATTATGGCCAAGCTAAAACATTCTTACTACAAGTGTTATATGATAAGGAAGAACCGTGAACATTGTGGTAAAACCATTCTTTTTAGAAATGTTGGGTTAAGCACGACATTCAAGTGAGTTTGAGCCAACCGGGTGCTCGGGTTGATATGCAAAACAAAGCTAGGTCGAATCAGTTGAAAAGCTCGTGGTGTTGTTTCATGGAGTTGGAATGTGGAATGCATGTGAATATGTGGTCCAAAACAATAAGAAATAACTCTATCTGTCAAGACTAGAGCTATCACAGAGAAATCAATTGATTCAGTGTTGACAGGGCCACGTAACGTGATCCCTAACAATTTTCATAGCTCGAAAATCATTTCTAAATGGCGCAACATGCAGGAGTGAAATAATTTAAATTCATTGAATTGTTTAACCTTTGTGGGTACAACCAATGTATTATCGATCAAATCCACTAAGTATGATTTAGAGTCAAACTTTTCATATTGTGGAAACATTGGTACCAAGTCGAGATAAAGAATAAGCTCGCGGGTGTTGAAGTTTAATGTATTTGTAGAGGCTTTCAATTTCGGGCTTAAAGCTTCATGTTCACAATGCATATAGGTGGCTTGGTAATTCAGAATGGCTCAATTTGGAGTTTGAAGCAAGACCGTAGCAGTGGCATTCGTGAGGCGAGTCTTAATTTGTGTCAGGCCAGGTTCACAGGATCTACATGCATTTTAGCAAAATGATAAGAATCGAGTTTGATAGCTCACCATTTGAAGGACTCAATGCAAAAGAGCTCGATTGCCAAGACGAGGAAAGAGTTAGTGTGGGGTTCAAAATCGATTGCAACACCGAGTTAGAGGATTCGAAGCTCACCGAGTTGAGATTTGTGCAGACTATTTCCACATGGACCCCCCTCCTCTTCAAGTCAAACGGGTCAACGGGGGGGTCCCAACATTATGTTAATTAAATTAATATTTTTATTTAAATATTTTAATAATAATATTTATTATTATTATTTAAATATTTTATTTAAATATTCTTTTAATTAATTGAGAAGACTAGGTCATCAGGCAATTAATGACCCATGATGGAACCTTCTCAGGTAGTTCAACTAACTGTAATAAATACATCATGGGCCTTCATTTTAGGAATGTAATTATGACCATTTCCTCTTCTTTCTCACATATTCTTCTATAAATGTAAGTTGGAAGCTCATTTCAAAGGGTTCCAACAGTTCAGACAAGTTGGACAGTTAGATATCTCAGGCAAGAGTGTATAATTTTCAAGAATCCTCTCTCTTCTGCAAGTTGTTCTTGTGTGTTGAGAGAACTTTCAAGCCTCCTCTTCAAGACTGTAATGGCAACTATTGCCTCTTCTGAATGTATGATGTATTGTGAATGTTATTGAAGCAATAAAAGTGTGTGTTTTGTGACTAATCTCGGTCCTTTCATCCTTCTGTGCTTCTTTGTGCCTTTCTCATACTTGCAGGTACACTGTGCAAGTTTAAGTTCTATTGCAGGTTCTTGGAGTTTTGTGCTTATCGAGTGGTGAAGTATTGCATGCAGTTGAGTTGTGGTGTCTGTTCACCCTTCTTGAGTTCATCCTTCTTCACTGGGAAACTGGTATATTTCTCGGTCTGATAAAGTTTAACAAAGGGAACGCGTGTCTCTTAGTCTGTGGTATCTTGTACCCTCTCTAAGTTGCAGTAGGTGAAGTTGGCCTGTGGTGCACACACACTCTTCAAATTAACCCTTCCTGAATCTGAAGACACCCTTTATTTGGTGCATCACCATCCCTAGTATAGTTTCATTTCTGTAAATCTCTTTCCCTAAAACCCCATGAAAATGTTAGCGTAGGACTATATAATCATTTTTGTTACACTAGGAGTAGTACAGCACTTAGTTTAGGAAGAGGAAGCCGGCCTTCTCCGGAGGTTCACCTTGAGCCCAAGTCCCACAACTTGAGAGGTGATCCCATGTGTCCCAATCACACCGAACGTCCTATTCACATCCTGGCCATTCGAGGGGTGCAGTGATTTGGCGACAACAGAGAGTTCATGCAAGAAACTACTGGAATGAAGGTTTCATGACACTTGGACATGGTAGAGAGAGGGTGAAGATAAATGTGATCCCTCGACATCATAAGGTAGAACCTGTGGATTCAAGTGATGAAACTGATGACTAAGGGACATCTTCTGATTACTCTAGTACCAGTGAAGTGAACACTGAAGATGAAGAAAGCGAGGTGGATGTTTTAGTCATGGATATCCTTCCAGTCACACCAACTCATGACCCCATAAAATTATCTGAAGAAGAAGTTGATGATCGTCTCCAACAAATAAAGATTAGTGATGCTGTGATGGAGAGTGAGAAGGAATCCTACCTCCAGCTCCTTCGAAGGTACATACACCTATTCACTTTTGATTACAAGGAACTCCATCAAGTAAGTTGGGTAGAACATTCTATTGAGCTGGTAGATGGTGCTAAGACCATAAAGCAAATGCCATATAGAATGAATCCTAATTTTTCCAAGACTGTAAAAGAAGAAATAGATAAGTTACTTGATGCAGGATTCATATTTGCTGTGGATAATTCAGAATGGGTTTCTCCCATTGTGATCTCAATAAAAAATAATGGGAAGCTACGCATTTGTGTTGATTACAGGAAGCTCAATAAGGCAACAAAGAAGGATCATTACCCTCTTCCATTTTCAGATCAGATCTTGGACGAAGTAGCTGGCCAGGAGTGCTATAGTTTTGCTGATGGATATAGCAGCTACAACCAAGTTCGTATAGCAGAGAAAGATCAGCTGAAGACCACGTTCACCACTCCTTGGGGAACGTTTTCTTATAGAGTTATGCCTTTTGGGTTGTGTAATTCTCCAGCAACATTCCAACGTTTGATGAATAGGGTGTTTGAACCCTACATTAGGACCTTCATTAGAGTATTTCTGGATGATTTTTACATCTATGGGAGCAAGTTGGACCACCTGCACCAAATGGAGACAACATTTCAAAGGTTAGATGAAGCACAAGCCTCACTAAACCCTACAAAGTGTGTCTTTGGATGTTCTAAAGGCGTTTTGTTAGGGCATGTTGTATCCAGAGATGGTATTGGTACTGATCCTGATAAAGTTTCAAAATCAAAGATTTACCATTTCCTATTAATAGAAGTAAGTTGAGATCATTTTTAGGCCATGTGGGTTACTATAGAAGGTTCATCAAGAATTTCTCAAAGATTGCACAGCCACTAACCCAGTTCTTGAAGAAGGATGTTACTTATGAACCAGGAAATAAGGTGCATGAAGCTTTTGGACAACTGAAGGAAGCCCTGGTGTCTTCACCTATTTTGAAGAATCCAGATTGGAGCAAGCCATTCATTGTGTACATTGATGCCTCAGATGTAGCACTAGGAAGTACTTTGAGCCAAAATGATGAAAATGGGAATGAACATCCAATTTACTTTAGGAGCAGACAAATGAGCAGTGCTGAGGTAAATTATACTGTAACTGAAAAAGAGGCTCTAGCTATCATTTTTGTTGTAAAGAAGTTTGGAAATTACTTGCTAGGGCAAAAATTTCTAGTTGTAACAGATCAAGGAAGCCACTTCATTAATGAGGTGGTAGAAGCCCTAGTCAATAAGTTTTCTATTAAGCACAGGAAGGCAACAACATACAAGCCAAGCACAAATGGACAGGTGGAACAAACAAATTTTGTGTTGTGTCAAATTCTAGCAAAAGATGCAGCCTTGCAGGTACATAAATGGGATAAAAGGATTCATGCAGCATTGTGGCCATATAGGGCAACATCAAAGTCAGCAACAGGATACTCCCCATTTCAGTTGGCCTATGGCATTGATCCAGTTCTTCCTATTGAGTTTGATATTCCCACTGTGAGAGTTATGAAAAATGAAAGGATGGATGAAAGTGATTCAGTAAAAGAAAGGTTGGTACATCTTGATTTGCTGGAGGAAATGAGAGAAATATCAAAGGATACAAGCCATAAGAAGAAAATGAAGCAGAAGGAATACTTTGATCAAAAGATCCGGTGGTCTCCATTTCATGTGAATGACTTGGTTCTAATATATGATTCTAGATACAAAAAAAAAGAAGACAGAGAAAATTTCTTCCAAAATGGATGGGGCCCTACAAAATAGTAGCTGTGCATGAAAATGGTACGTACCGACTGGAGGAATTGGATGGCACTCCCATTACGAAATGGGTCAACCACGACAAGTTGAATATTTTCCAAGCACCAAAATAGTCTACTCTGAGGATGGAGTAGAAGCTAGGAAGGGGGAAGATGTCGACACTAAAATTTTCTTCCGTAATTTCTATTTTATTAATGTATGTATTAGGAATATGATGTTGTTAAGTATAATTAGTAGTAGCGTTTGATAGAAGATAACGGCGCCGTCATTACGCTACCGCTAATAATGTGGAGTATAGTAACAGTCAAAGTACAATAGGAATGTTGTAAAAAGTAAATATTTGTTGCAAGTGGTCTGGTAATGTTAAAATGTCAAAGTTTGGGTAATTAGAGAAGTAGGGTCTACGTGATTAGGAATTAGAAATATTATATTGGTAATAAGGACAAGGAGTGAGGTCATAAATATTTTGTATATTTTATTTGTAAAAAGTCTAAAAATGTGGAACCCATGTAAAATGATAAGGTTTATCTTATCTTAAAAGATAAGCTTACATGTACAGATAAGAGTTAAGGTATGGAATATGATTCGTCATAGTAGATTTCTTATCCTATCTTAGAGATAAGATGGATAAGCCTGAAAGTTCTATAAATAGAGAGGCCACCCCCCTCATTTAGCATAGAAGGAAGTAGTGAGAAATATTGTAGGAAGTGTGCAAAGGAAGCCATCAGTTTAAAGGTGTGTTGAAGAAGCCATTAAGAGGTGTAATTGTAAAGTTTCTCCCATAGTCTTGGTGAAAGGCAAGTGAAGTCAATAACACTTGAAGTACCTCATGGGTGAGATTGTAACAGTTTCATGTTAATATTATAATTTACTTTTATATTTCAGATTTGTCATCATTCCGTCTTATCATAGTCGATGGTATTCTTGTGTTATGTTGTTGTGTTGTTTCCAGATTACATCCACCAAACTAAAGGCTATGCATTAGTAAATAATCATAGCACGAGGAGTTCCCGGTGAAGAATTATCAGAGTGCCGGATTGGTGATGACATTCCCTCGTCCTTAGTACCTGTTTCTAGATCATTTTAACACTCCTCTCTATCAAAAGCTGAGCAATTTGCATTGATAGGATTTGGTACATGAGGCTCAATATGGAAATTGGCAATTGGTTCTGACCTGATTGTTGCTTTGGCTCCATACCTTGTCCTAAAAATCATGTGTGACCAATCTGTAGATAAATATCCACCGATTTTTGCAGTGAAGTCTCTTGATAGACACAACGCAAAGAGTGGCGGAAGGTCAATCACAGACACATCTTGCATAACTGTAACATTAGGACAGGAATGTAGTGTTAGGCTTAACCCCTTGATGACTCCAACAATTCCTACTACCGTTCCATCTAGTTGCACTACTCCTTTCAGCACTGGCTCATACTTCAAACCCAGTTGATCCGCTATTTGCTTCGGCATCACTGAACTACTTGCCCCTGAATCTATCATGCAGTTGTGTACCAAGTGGTTTCCAACAACCAATGACACAGAATGGTGGAGGCTTCAAATTCTTGCTTATTTGGCCCCCATCATGTTGCACTGCATTAGTGAGAACTTTCTCATGTCCCCAATTTGATACATTTGAGGCAGACCAATTAGCCATTGCAGCTTGTAATAAATCTCATTGCCCTGGGATTACAAGTGATTCCCACATGGAAATGTTCACATGTGTCTTCTTCATTTGATCGATGATGTTGAAAGGGGATGAATTGTCCTTTTGTTTTCCCTTGTTTGACACAGCCTTTTCTGGAGCTTGAACAGGTGTGTGTATTGCTACAACAGGTACCTTAGGCTGATTTTGCACATTTGGAGTTGTGTTTGGTCTACTAACCCCTTGTTGTGTGGAAGTGGGCTGATAAACAACTGGATTAGATGGTTGTCCCTCTTCTATGTTTCTCTTCTTTGACCGTGTGTTCCACAGAATTCTTCCATTTGCCAATTGGCCAACATGGTTTCTATTGGAGGTCCTTCTTGTTGCATTTCTTGCTGTTGATTCTCCTCCTGGCTTGGTTCTTAAGGGACACCAATGGTTTGCACCATCAAGGCCTAATTTAGTGCACCATTGAAACACACTGACTGATTGTGATGTAGATTGCAAGGGTAACACCAGTCGTACTCTTGTGCCATGTTATTTTGTGTTGGAACCAAGGCTCTTGAGGATTTTGTTGCATTTGGATCATACGGTCGAAATGGCCTGACAGCTTGAGGTTGTCCTTGGCTTTGATTTTGATTTGCAGCCTGAGGTGGTGGTCTATTTTGTTGGTATGAGGGCCTAGCTTGGTACTGCGCTTGGAGCTGATACGGTCTAGCACTTTGAGCTTGCTGTCTTTTGATAGTCACTAGCTCATTTCCAAGGTTCTGCAGTTGTTTCATAACTTCCTACAATTCCTTTGAAGTATTTGAAGAAGTCGATGCCTCATTATTGCTTTGATTTCTAGGAGTTGGAATGGGATTCAACTCTGGTGCTTGACTGGTTGTAGGGTTTCCCATATCTGGATAGAGAGGCATTGGTGGCCTTGGTGCAAGCTTACCAGCTTGGATCAAATAGTTCTCTACTCTGATAGCTATGTCATAGGCCCCTGGCAGCGTTGTCCCTCCCATTGATTGGATCATCATGGCTATGTCTGAATTTATAGCCTTTAAGAAACAAAGGAATGCTCCTTCGGCGGTTGGCCTAACAGCTATTGGAATCCTGTCCCATGTCCGTTGGAATCTGAAGTTGAAATCTGTCATTTGTTTGTTAGGAGCCCTTTTGATTGTTGTCAGTTGTTCCAATAAAGACAAATTATTTTCCCTCTCCCCGAATTGGTTGCAAAGAGCTGAACAAAGTTGGTTCCAATTCATTATAGACCCTGCTGATAGGCTCCTAAACCATTGTAAGGCCTTACCTTTGAAAGATGAAGCCAATAACTTGACTGCAACATCCATTTCATTTATTTCGTGGATTGCACATGCATTAGCAATATCCTGGATGTGATCAATAGGAGTAGTATGATTTTCTCCTGTGAAATAGGGGATATTCTTTAACGCTGTAACTGGAATTTGATTCTGAGTATTTAGGGCAAGTGGACTACTGCCCGTGAAATTGAAAAAGGGATTCGGTGGTAGATGTACCATTATGATTGGCCTAAGAACCCTAGTTGATGCAAGAAAAGGTCTACCAGGTGGAGGCGTAGACAAATTCCTATTAGGTGGAGATGGTGACCTTTGTGGTCTTCTTCCTCTCCTCTCTCTACCTGGTGATAGTTGCAAGTGGACAAATAGCCCCTCTTCTCAAGTATTAGACCTGGTTCGAATTCTTCTCATGTGCCTGGGCAACTTGTGCTGCTACACCGCTGAACTCTATCCCTTCGGAGTCGCCAGATGTGTTATATAACAAGCTTCTAAATGGTTGGATTTTGCCAAGTTACACACCAAACTTGACAATATTTGAAAATGGAATTAAAAAAAAATTGAAGGACCTAGAGGAGACAAACTTCAATTCGGAACTTGGGTCTTGTTGTGCCGTTGTGAATCCCCAAAAGGTACAGGCGGATCTCTGGTCATGCAATGCAACTCACAAAACCTGAATTACCATGTGTCGGAACTTGGGACATGTTCGACACCCCTCAAAACCTGAAATGACTATTGTCAGGAATAGGACCATGCAATGCATCCCTCAAAACCTGAAATGACTATGTGTCTTCTTTGAATGTTCTCAGACCTCGAAAACCTGAAACCCAAAAAAACATCTAATTTTGAAAGTCAAAATCTCAAAAAACTAAAGATACCCTTTTGAAGATTACCCCCAGATCTACCAACTGGTGAAATTTTGACTTGTTTTGAGCAAGTTAAGCGCTTGAAAATTGATTTCGGAGTTCAGCCTGGAAGATGCAAAATCTGAAATTGAAAAAACTGTAATTTTTTAGGCCAAATTTCATGAAAACTCCTTCAAATATTGTGGAATGACCTCTTGGTCCCACCGGGTGTGCCAAAAACTGTTGGTGATGAATCACAGCACCCCTGAGTGTCCGTAACTCGATGGGTTGAGACTCTCAGTGCGATTGCATAACATGGAGCTTTTCCCAAGTGTGGGACCTTGCGAAATCGGAAAAGCTCTCCGGATGAAGGTCGGTTCCTATTCCTCTGTTCATATGCACACGTAAAAATGTAGAGGGTTTACTCAAAAACCTAATCTAACTTGCCAAGGAGACAGGGTAAGAAGATGCATAAAAATAAAACCTAAACTAACAGAGGTGATACACCAAGGAATGAAGAACAACTGTCTTGCTAATAAACATAAGCCATTAAAATGCAATGCAAGATCATGCACAGGTAACCAAATTCGTAATGAAAGGTCAAGGGGATGCAAATTAACACAGAAAGGGTTGATAATCATCCACAGACATGTATTATTTGCTCCAAAGATTGGCACAATACACTACAAAATGCCAAGAGGCAAAGTTGCATTACAATTTTAAATGGGAGGTTTGAACTCCACAAATTCACCTACCAAAGAGAAGAAGGGAGGGGCAAAACAAGAATGTCTAACCTTTTTAAAGAAGCCCCTCCTTACAATTTATATGGAGAAAAAGAGAGGGAGAAGAGAGGAATTCGAAATCTACTCCAACCACCTCCAGACTGCCTTAACTCATCTCATTATGCCAGTAGGTGAGACCCCTAACAACCCCAAAAAAATGGCGAACTGTATTTTACATTTTTGAATAAATTTTTCTCACCCAAATCAAGATATCCATTCGTAGTTGGGTAGAGGATGCCAATAGCTTTCCGAAAATTCCAACCTTGTGAGAATCCGAGCTCCCTGTGAAAAGTTATGGCCATTTGAATATTCCCCAAGTTAGGGTCTGTTTCCAGTCGGGTTCGGGTTTCTCCTTTGCATCTGCATCGGGTTTGGAGGGTGCCTCAACATGTTTTTGCCCCATGCTTTTCCGACTCCAAAACCCGATTTTCCTAGGTAGTGTTTCGGGGTTTTCGGATCTCCCAAGCGTCGGAACATGCCTTGCGATTCTCATGCTTCATGTCTCATGTTTCCCGAAACCTGAAACCCGAAATTCCTTTGTGTCGGGTTTCTTGACCTCTCCGACATATTTTCCTTGTGTCGGGTTTCTTGACCTCTCTAACCTATTTTCCTTTGTGTCGGGTTTCTTGACCTCTCCAACATATTTCCTTTGTGTCGGGTTTTTGGACCTCTCCAACATATTTCCCTTTGTGTCGGGTTTCTTGACCTCTCCGACATATTTTCCTTTGTGTCGGGTTTCTTGACCTCTCCGACATATTTTCCTTTGTGTCGGATTTCTTGACCTCTCCAACATATTTCCTTGGGGGAGATATATCCAACAGTTTCTTTGCTCATAGACATGTTTTGACAGAGTTTTGTTATATCATGGACATTATATTAAATATTTGATCTTATCAGACATGTGTGGACATTCAAGTGTATAGCGCTAATTTAACTTAATTTCTATGTTGTCGCATTTTCTTATGATGTCATGAATACTACTGGATATGATGTTGTGTTTGGAACCTAATTATATTGATGGATAGTTGTTGCATGTGGAATTCCATGGTTGTATGTCACTCTATCATCTTGTCTAACTTTTGGAATATTGAGTATAATTGTGCACGTTGTCGAATTTTGATTTCAGTAGGATGTTAGGCTAGTGTAGAACTTATTGAAATCTTACTATGTCATTGTTTTATATTTTATCAGACATGTACGGTTAATGTGTGCAATGAGTGTGCAGGTGACAGGTTTACGGGAGAACGTGGGACTCAGGCCAGCTACACAATCTTGCACAAGCAGCCCACGGGCTGAGTCCTAGCCATGTTCATTGTGTGAAGCCTTAGTATAGGAGATTATTATTTTGGGCACTATGAGTGACCCCAATTTATGTAATGTATTGTGCTTTGAATTATTAATTTTGTTTAGGGTTACTAGTGGAGTTGTAAACTTGTTTGGGAGTTAATAATCCCACTTTCATTTAAATTTTTGATTTTGTTAATGAGTCACTTAATCACAAGGGTTTAGGGTCACATGTGAGACCCTTGGGTGGTCCCCACACCCTCTACCCTTGTGCCAAAAATGCAAAACCCGAAATTAGGTTATTTTGGGCATTTTTGGGGACCCCTTTGTAGCTTGGGAGTTCCCCTAACATAAAAATGAGCCCTTGGACCCTACCTAATGGGTAGGGGGCTTATTTTCAAGGCTAAAGGGAGTTTTCCCTCCCTTTTTACCTCTTGATTGGTCACATCCATGTAAGGGGTGTGGATTGGAGTTTTTATTAAAATTTTCACTTATTTTGTCTTGCTAACATTTAGGGGAATTTGGGAGAAGAGGGCAAAAAGACAATTTTACCCTTTCTCTCTTTTGTTTTGGCATCTTTGACCTTGTAGAAGGAGAGGGGTGACACATGTCACCCCCTCATTTGTGAGGATGCTTGCTTGCTCCTCTTCAAATTCCCATTCATGGGAAAAGAGAGGGACTTTTTTTTTTGGAACTTCTTGCTTGGGATGCTTGTGGATTTTGGAGCTTGAGATTGGCTTGAGTCAAGGTGTGGAGAAATTTGAGGTTGGAGAACTTTTTGGAGAGCTTTCCTTGAGGTAGGCTCTTATGTCTTTTGTTTGTGTTGTTTTCCTTTTAGATGTTAGCTTGGGTGTTTGAAATTGTTATTGTTGCATGTGGAGTTTGGTTGTTATTTGCTTGTTTTACTCCCTCCATCATATGGCATGATGGAGTTTTGGAGTTGTGGGGGAAGAGAGAGGGATATCTCCTCTCAATCCTCAAGGCTTGATAGACAAGCCTTATATGGTCTTATTGTTTTTCCCCTCAAATGGTTGAGGTGGGAAAATTGATTCATTTGGCTTGCATCTCTTTCCCCGTTCTTGGTAAGGAAACCCCTTTGGGGTTTGAAAATCCTTCCAAGAAGGACTTGGAGAAAGGGTGGAGGAATAAGGAGGGATTGTATGTAAATGGAGAAATAAGGAGGGTATGGAGTATTTGGTTTTATGCAACTATTATTGGATTATAATTATTGAAGATCATCTTTCCTCTCTTCCCTATATTGTTCCAGAGTTAGAACTTGGGTCTTTCTCTTCTTCCTTCCTTGTAAATTTTGGAGTCTTGTCTTTTTTTTGTCCTATTTTTTTTTGTGTGTTGGTATCATGGTTAGTTCACCCTCCATCTTGTGCAAGTTGTGGTTGGTATTCCTCTTTCCCATGGGCTTGCGGGAGGCTAGCATGCATCCCAACCTTGGGAGAGGCATGTAATGATGCCTATGGTTGGGTGGCAAACAAGATCTTTCTCCTTGTGGTTTTCTTGAAGGCATGAAGTTTTGAGCTCAAAGTTGATAGTTGGTGTTGTGGGAGTCCTGTTGGGCTTCTTCTCTCTCTTTGGGGACATTACCTCTTTGCATCTTTTGGTTATGGCTTTGTGTAAACTTGCACTTCTTGTAAAACCCTTATTTTGTAAATTTCATTCTTATAAAATTGAGTCATTATTGATTTAGTAATCTCCTTAAACATCTTGTAAGAGACTTGTAACTCATTTAATGAGTAGTTATGCATGTTGTGAAAAGCATGTTGAACATTGAATTTGAGCTCTTGTAAATGAAATTTTGGTACTCCCTTTGAATGAAAAGTGGATTTTGAAAGCATACTCCTTTTTAAGAAAATATCAAAATTATTGGATATCTCGCTTGTGTGGGCAAATCTGAATTTCTTAAATATGTCTTGCATCGTAAATGAAATTTTGGTTGTTAAAAATAGTTTGGTATTTATTAGTGGAAGAAAATATTATCCTTTTGAAATGGAACTGCCATTTGGAAAAGTATTATGGATTAGATAATAAAGGAAAATAAGAAATGTCAACTATACAAGTTCTTTTATTTAAGATAATATCTCTTGTAATACCTTTACATTAGTATTGTTACTCATTTAAATTGTTATATTTTGTAATTTATTATTTGAATCATTTTTTTATATATACATATTAATATTAAATAGAAAACTATGTTGTATTGTATTAAATCACAATGTACTATTGTTCTTTTTTAAATGGCAATAGACATATATATATATATATATTCTATGTTAATAAACTTTTAAACAAAAAAAAATGATTTAATTAAATTCAAAATTTATTTATAAACAAAAAAAGATGTTTTGGTGGGGGGGGTTCGGCCCCCCCACCCCTGCGTATAAATTTTACCCCACTGGTTGATTTTCCTGCGACGTGTTTTCTACTCCACTATTGTTTCTGCCCACGAACTCACCACATCTTCATTTTGTTCTTAGTTGGCATTAGTTATACACTAAATCCTCTATGCCATGTCCACACCGAGCTGGTCAGCTTGTCCATTAGGATGTTTTGTTGGTGCAGAGTTTGGAATTTTTCCCACATGTACCACATAAAGGAAGAAGGTGTTGTTTATATTTGGACCCGATCGGTAGTGGCCGGCTAGTACAGAGACTATGTTGGGCCTTGATCATTGAGAGTTCATCCATTAGATCTATGTCTAGCTCAATTTTGGCCAACTCAGTGGTAAGTTGGTCCCAGCTCGATCATGATCTCACATGTTATCTCAATCTTTATCTTGACCCCCACTCACCATCTTGGTCTCTAAATCAATGAGCTACTTTAGTTTCAGGGTGGTTGAGTCCCCCTCCGAAACAAGAATGGACCCCATTGTTGCAAAGCCCTTTTTTTTTCATCGAAGACTGGAGGTGAAAACCAAATTATTTTTTGTTCCACCATGTAATGTCATTATTTGATTCCATGTCAAACCTCTTGTGTTGCATCACCTATGTCTTTATCTGCATGTTGGCTACTCTTCTCGCGCGGATGATATCTTATGTATATGGTATCTATTTTGGCATGTTCAAAATGCGTCGGAAATCTAACTCTGATATCTTCCATAAATAATAGGTTTTGGGATATCTTGGTAATTTATGATGCCCGATGTTAACCTTAGGATCACACCTCCCTACTAAAGAGTCTTTTGGTCCACCAAAATATTCTTCTTTTATACTCTAGATCTAGGACTTTGTGTTGCCTCAAGGAGATCTCTGCAATTGAATTGATGTTCTTCAAAATTATTGTTCCTTCAAAGGGAATTCAAACATACGGATCAATCTGAGGACCTGTGGCATATGGAATCACTACACATTATTTGATGTTTTTGTTGTTGGATCCTCTCACTACACTACATATGATTAAGATGAGGTAGATTTTTCCTTTTCTTCATCATCCATAACCCTCTTGTGGTGTTTATTTTATTTTCCACACCAAATCACACAATGGTTATTCGATCCACATTAAGTACAAGGATATATCCACAATAGCTCTAGGGTTGTTATAGGCTTGTTTTTATTATAATCAAAGAAGATGTGATCATACCTCTTAGGGCTATCAACTTTTCAAGACTTACGGTGATAAGCTAAGCCTTATTTTCTTGTGTTGGCTTTAGGATATTTCATGCGTTCCTTGGCATTCTCCTTCTCTGTACTATATGATCTCTCCATTGGAACATTTTTCTTGCATTTTCTCTCACATTTCCTTGGAGATTCTGGTTTATACCCTGATGTATGTTGTTTCACATGGACTGGTGGAATCTTCTCTACGTTCAACCCTTGTCTCGCTTCAGTTGTCTCAGAGCATTATCCTGATTCATTTTTTTCAATGTTATAACCTAGACACCCATATTGAGGTATTTCCTCCACCTAGATAGGGTTAGTTATAGCTTGTTTGTTTACACAAATACACTTTCCTTTATAACCCATTTTAAAAAGTAATTTTGATCCAATACCTCTAGTGTGCTTTTCAAAATCACAAAAAGTAGGATCTGTAGCTTCTTGGGAAGGAATAAGATTCGATGAATCACTTACAGTGTTTTTATTAGCAGGCGTATCTTTTTTCACCATCCTGCAACTTTGTTAGGAGTTATTGCTTAGCTTGTGGTTCATGTTGTAATTCTATGATTACTCCTCCTAGACCAATACCTTTTCCTTCATAACCCATTTTAAAAAGTATTTTTTATCCAATAACTCTAGTGTGCTTTTCAAAATCATCGTAAGTAGGATCTACAATTTCTTGGGAAGGGATAAAATTTGATGAATCACTTACAGTGTTTTTATTAGTGGGTGTATATTTTTTCACCATCCTACAACTTTACTAGGAGATCTTCCTTAGCTTGCAGTTTTCATTTTAATTTTATGATTAGTCCTCAAAGGAATTCTACCTGAGAAAACAATTTGTCTTGCAGCTCTTGCTTCTATGATTCCACGAGTTGTAGATGTTTCCTCAATTAAAAATCCTCCTTTGGACTACAGGGTGTGTTCTTCTTCTTCCATATGAACTTGCATGTTTTTTCATTAGAGTGAGCAGAATAATGCATATTATTTTTATTATTGGATTTGGATTTTACATGATCTTCTTCTAAAATAGAAGAATCATGAATAGAGGAAGCAACATGAGCTTCCCGAGTGTGGTCTCTTGGTACATGGAATTTTGATGACTCTCTATCAATTCCAAAAGGAAATCCTTTCCAAAATTTCCTCACATGATCTCAATCATAGGTCAAATTGACACCATCTCTCCGTGGTGCATGTTTTGTGTGTCAAGTTAGACGTATAGTAGGTTGGCTTCTATTGAGATTCTATGGTACCTTTCCACTTTCCACCATCCTATGTTGGAACCACCGTGGTGCTCAAACTAGGAAAAAAATACCAACATTATTCCATATCATGTGCAATCATAGAGCAATGTGCGCATATATGAGGACCATCCCATTATTATTAGGTCCCTTGATGTTGACGTTCTTCTTGTAACATAGACTGTAGGAGTTCCATGCTCCATCTCAATTCAAAAATTTGGCATGCCTTATCATGATGATGTAGTATCACCATGTTCATTACAATACCCAATATGGTGAGCTCAATGGACAATTGGATGAATTGGTAAAAGACCATTTTCACAGTGACAAAAGTTATCGCAAGAGACAAACCAACTTTGATACCAACTTGATCCGTAAACTGGTATTGTTTTTCACTCTGATTTTTAAACCAACAGATTCTTATAGGAAAAATATTTTTGATGTCAAATATTTTAAATCTGAAAATAAAAATCAATTGAAAGAAAATGCAATGCAAAGAACAATGGACACTGCACACAAGTTGATAACGGAGTTCGGCAGATGCCTACATCTCCGGGTTTGTTAAATGACGAACCGATCCATTATAAAATTTCTGATTGTAAGTACAAAGAAACTTACAACACTATAATGAGATGTTCCGGTCCACCATGAACTCAGTGCCAATCAGATCCCGCAGAAACCCAAACTGAGTCTTGGAAGGCTTGCTCAATGTTCCGGCATGGCCTCCTAGCTTGCACACTTCCTGTATAATTTCTCCTCTGTTGCACATGACCTCCAGCCTCTACACATAGCTAAGTCAGAATAGTGTTTGTTGCTCGAGCTCAACAACACAATCCTCCTCCATGTAGCCTCCAAGCAAATGCTAACTTGGCTTTAATTATGCCCAGTGAATAGCTAGAATCAAAGCTCTCGTATATACATGCTTCTCCAATGCTTGAAAACTCCTCTCGGCTCCAGACTCAAGCTTTGGGTAACAACACAGAGAAGTTAAGGATTTATAATAGCCTTTTTACAAAATAATAATGAATTAAATGATATTAACTCACAAAATAATAATGAGTTTAACAACTCAAATGCCTTTTTTAAAAAGCCCTATATGCCTTTAATAATCTTAAGGCTCTCTAAAAACAATTCGAATCAAACTTCGAATTCAATACTTGTGTGTTTTGAAATGGGCCTTGACCCCCCTTTTACACATGGGTCGGGCCTGATTTTTGTGTTTAAAATCCTTATCGGCTTTGGCTATATCAAGCCAACCTCGGTTTGGCCAAGTTGGTTGGGACGTCCGCCGCGGGCGGGGAGGTCAACGGTTCGAACCTCCCTACTATTTTTTACCTGTCGACTCATATGCCCGTCATGTCTATTGAGCCGACTCGGTTGCTTCCACGCCGACCCCACAACGCTTTCTGCCCTGGTCAACCTAAGATGTATGCTAACTCCTATGTGCCACGTACACCCTAAGCTTGTCACCTTTTCCACCGGGTTGTTTTATTGGCGCAGGGTGTGGGATTTATCCTACATGTACCACATAAAGGATGGCAATGTTATTTATATTTGGGCCTGGTCGATTGGTTTGTTAACTTTGGGTCACATTTTGTAAACTGTCATGTAGTGTGGCTAGTAGGTTTTTTTCATGGTGCTTGGCCAGACTGTGTCGATGGAGATGTTTATAATGTTACATAGTGGTCGGCCGGTGCGGAGACTATGTTAGGCCTTGGTCTTTGAGAGATCTCCCATTACCTCGATGCTTAGCTTGATTCTGACCAAATCATTGGTAACTTAGTCCCAGCTCGATCATGAGCTCTCTTGCTAGCTTGGTCTTTAACTCAACCCCATCTTGTCATCTCAGTCTCTAGCTCAATGAGCTACTTGTAGTTTCACGGGGATTGGGTCCCCCTCTAAAACAAGAGTGGTCCTGACTGTTGTAAAACCCTTTTGTCAACCTTCGAAGACTGGAGGTGAAAAACAACTTCATTTTTTCCATCACACAATGTCATTTGTCGATTCCATGTTGACCATCTTGCGCTACGTCACATGTGATTTTATTCCGCCCACTTGCTCTTGTTCCTGTGTGGGAAATATCTTGTACATATGGTGTTTGTTTTGGCCCGTTCAAAATACGTCAGAAAGATGACTCTTAGATATTCTGTAAGGAATAGGTTTTGGGAGGTCTTGGTAACTTTTGATGCCTAATGTTGACCTTCGGATCAACTTATGTACACATATACCTTTACACATGCATATAACTCACAAGTTAAATCTCAATATATATATGGGTTTATTTAAAAAAACAACTTTAGCAAATTCACTTAGTATATATAATACTGCTATGTACATAGGGATATGATAATATAATGTGTATGGGTTGATGGAGATGTCAACATGTGGCACACATCCCCTTAGTTAGTTATATGGGGTCACATAGGAATTAGTTATATTGGGTAATGAGTCGGCCTACATTGGGATTAGGTATTACCCATCTATTAAGAGTAATGTATGTCTATATACAGGATGTAAGTATCAATTTCATGGATGTATGAGTTGAGTCTTCTACTTGGTAGAGGTATATTGGAGGTGTCCCCCTCGAAGTGGATTCCCATCTTGGGAGATTATGGAGTTACTCCTTCCTTAAGGAGCATTGTATGGTGTTGCCCTACCTTAAGAGTACTATTCTACATATATTGAATATTTGGGTATATTGGCCCCCATATCTCTTTTTTTTTGTTATATTCTGTAAATCATTCTTTTATTATATGCGAAGTTCTTATCAAGTGGTATCAGAGCAACGATCAGGGCAATTTGTGGGATGAAACCCTAATGTTGGTGATTTGCCTATATCTGTAGATCGACTTGGAATTTTTTAGATAATTTTGTGGGGAGTGCATACATAATTCAAGTGATCTTCCCTCCAAATTTTAGTTTTTTTGGAGTTGTTTTGCGAAACATGTGTTCGTTTTAGGGTTAAAACCCTAATTCTAAGGTTTCATCTATATCTTTTGAATAATGAGGAATTAGGAAATAATTTTTTTGGGTTGATGTTAATATATTCAAAGGTGATACCACTAAAATTTCAAACCTTTTTTATCTTTTTTTTTAGAGTTATTGCAGTTTTATGTTTTTTCAATATTTTGCTCCACAAGCCGCAATTGAAGGAATTTTCCTTAATTTCTTACATTTTTGAAAATCTCATAAAATTTAAATTGGGGTTTGTGTTCTGTGATTTCTAATTTTTGGCCAACCTTTATCCGAAAGGGTTATACTAAGTTTTGATCAAAAGGGTCTTTTCCTAAAACCCTAGTTTTGTGGATCATGGAGATAGTAATTTTTCTTGGAGACGGCAGGATTGCTGCTAGAGAATAGTGGAACAAATTTAGGGATAAATTCTCTAAACCATCATATATTTGGTTATTCAAGTTGTGGATTAATGGCCTTATCAGATTTGGTTTTCTGAGTTAGAAAAGGAAAAGTCTAATTGGTCTTTGGAGGAACGGGAACAAGTTTTCATGGACAGATGGAAAACAAAAGAAGAAAAGCAAGAGTAAGTAGAATAATTTAATTATAATAGTGAGGAAGAGGAAATATAAGAAGAAGAAGAAGAAGAAGAAGAAGAAAATATTGAGGTTGAAGCTACTACACATGATTTAGAAAGAGAGACAATAGATCGATATACAAGTTCAAGTAATGCATCTCCGAGGAAGGAAGCTTAAATATTTCAGTTTGAAGGGCGAACTCAAAGGAAAAAGGTAATTTTTTTCATAAACCCTAGTAGAAAATATAACTTCATCAATATGGATGTAGCTCAACATCTACATGTTCAAGCAAAGCATATCAAGGAATCTCAAATGGATGGTAAGAAGATTCAAGTTTTTGAAGATTTAAAGCTTTCTATGGATAAGTATGTTTTACATTCAGATTTTTATGCTTTAGATATGGATGGTATGGATATTATTCTTGTAGTGCCCACATTTTAATAGCTCAGTTACTTGTTTCTCATCACTCATAGACATGTTTTGACAGAGATTGTTATATTTTTAGACATTACATTAGGAGATTTGATCTGATTAGGCATATATGGACATTTAGGCGTATAGCTCCAATTTAGCTTGATTACCATGTTGGTTGCATTATCTTATGATGTCATGGATACTAATTGATATGATGTTGTTTTGGAATTTATTTATATTGATGGATACTCAGTTTGTTGCATGTTGGGGATTCTATGGATACATGTCATTTTATCATTGTGACTAACTATGGTGAATTATGTATAGTTGTGCATGTGTCACACTTTTGATTCCAAAAAGATGAAATTTTAATCTAGAATTCATTGATATCTTATTTAGTAGTTGATTTATTTTTATCAGATAGGTGCGTTTAATGTGCGCAATGAGTATGCAGGTGACAAGTCACAAGAGAACATGGGACTCAGGCCAACACTACGCAACTTTGCACAAGCAACCACTGGCTAAGTCCCAGCCATGTTTATTGCTGAGGACTTAGCATTAGAATTATTGTTTTCGGGCACCATGGGTGAACCATCAT